>JACATO010000123.1:1200000-1595000 GCA_018389105.1 Nautilus pompilius | reverse complement strand
AACTACGTTTGTTTTTTTAACATGACAACAACAACATTTAAGACCATGGTGTGATCAAATAAGTTTTAAAAATTTGTTAATGATTCTCGTCTGGTGCAAATCATTTTTGGACACTCACCTTTTGGTGTTAAAACAAAAACATGGAGGGTTCGCCTTTTTTTTTACCAACAGGAGTATAATGGAGCCTTTCAGGAAACTTCTGATGTATCTGAGAGTCACACCGGTAACCTTTTAACGATTGGTAACGTATGCACATTTTCCATTGTGCTCCTTTGCCACAGTTCTGGAATTAATGAAGCTGCAGTTTTGTACTATGGATTTTTTTCATCATTGAATGTTTTTAGTTATAATTTAATGTTGAGTGGTGGATGGATGGCTGAGGGATTTACCTAGCTCTTGCTGGAGGCTAACTACTAAACCACCTGTAGCATGTTGTTCTTTTTCCTGGTCTTTCTGCATCAGTGCCCGCATCAGCATCGGATGCTTTTGAGTAGTATTTTATCTTCACGACTGAATGGAGGAGAGTTGTAGTAGGTACTTTTCATTTACCGCTAAAGACAGAAGTGCCAGGCCCAACAAGGCACAGGAATGGCAACATTTATTGGCAGTAACCACGGCGCGTAACATTTACATTGGTGCATCTCATTTCACTTAAGGGACTATTTGGTTAGATTTTTGTTGTGCAGTAAGTTTTTTTTCATCTCTAGAAGAAGTTTAATTGTTGACTGTAAGAATAAGATCAAACCTAGGGGCTAAAATAAAGTAAATGATGTGAGAATGCTATTATTAGGAAAAAGAGGATTGCTTACAGAATCTGTAGCTGGCTATGGATGCCAATAGAACTGTCAGAAAAAGTTTTCCAGGGATACTGTATAACTCTTCAGATTGAGAGTGCTTGGTACCTATAGTGTTTGTTCTGTATTCTACATTTGTACTGTGTTTGGGGGTGGGGGAGAGAAAATTGTTGGCTTTCAAACAGAAGTCTCTTCCTCATATGAAAGGAGCAGTGCTTCTTTATTTAAAGGCTTGAAAATATAAATTAGCTTTCTCCCCTTGGTGCTGGGTATTAAGCAGGTAGTAAGTAACAAAGATGACTGCTATTGCTTGTTAGTTTAGTAGAGATTAACAAGTGGTGGCAGAAATACCTTAAACTGATGAGGATACAAAAGCATGCAAGTTCCTGTTTAATCCATTGTCATGAGTTTACCAGTAGTTTTAGAAATAATTATCTTTTTTAGTAATAGAGGACTGATTGACTAATGACTGCGTGTTTGATCTATAATCACCATTGTTTAGGCAGACCAATTTCTCTCTTGTTGTGGGGTTAATGGTGGCAACAACATTTTCTTTTTCTTTCTTCCTGCTACTCTCCCCTAATCTAAAGCATCATTTCCAATTACCACAATTTGTGTGACTGACCATGTACTGGTTTCTGTCCCATTAGTGTTGCTTAGATCTTTATTACTTTATTTCCCTGTCTCTACTGAATTTTAGGGAGTGCATCTATTCTACAACATGGTGTTAAGCTGTGGTCTGACTCCCCCCCTGCTAGATCTATTATTACAGGTCTTAATAACATAGTTACAAAATAAGATTCTCTAAGAATGAGATATTAACAGCAGCAGTTAAGAAAAAAAAATTAATTTTTGCTATTTAATAATTTACTAGTTAAAGCTAAAACATCACAGGAATATGTTAAATGTATTAACTGAAATATTTGTTTTGTTTTACTTCAAAAAATAGATCTTTTATGTGAAAGATAAAATAATATGAATCTTGTAATTTTTCTTTTTTTTTAAATTTGAAATTGCTCATTTATTTGTCAGGAGAATGAAAGTGAATCACTTCTATTTTCATTTGGCTTGTGTTAAGGTGAGTGGCTCATTTAAGACGTTTGCTGGAAAATAGCTTTGTACATTATTTGATTGACTGTATAAAATGACTGAAAATGTTTATTAATTACATATTTGTATTCAAATTGATAGGAATTTTTTTTCCTGAATGAAGCCCTGAAAAAATTTTAATATTTAAACAATATTTTTAGTACAAAAGAAGCATTTTGATACAGAAACTGGGAACTTGCTTGCCTTTGACATGTGCTCGCTTGCTTTGCTGTCCTGTAGCTCATTGAAGAAGTACAGAGTCTGTATTGTACATTGCTCTGTTGCTGCTTCCCGAAATGGCTTAACTTGCCAGAATGATTCTCCTAATTCCATCAATTAAAAAAAAATAATCTACTTTTAATAAGAAAAGCTAATCTAATCTTCCATTTTAATTCAACATGGCTGAATATGTCAATAATGGAAATAATAATAATTTGGCTCTAAAATATTTGAAAGTTTGAAAATCTACTTTCCTCCTCAATGGTAATTTCATAGTTTCTAGTAAACTATGAATTGGATTTTAGTCTAGATCTTTTCATCTCTTGCTGCTACAGAAGTCTCATTCAAATTTGTTGTCATCACTTGCTGGGATAAATATTTCGCAATGGGCGACAATTCATATCTCATGCTCTGGCTGGTGGCCAGGCAATGTGGCTCAGTGGTGAGTGTGTTGGCTTCAGGACCTAAGGCTCCTGGGTTCAATTTCTGCTGCTGGCACAGTGTTGTGACCCTTGAGCTAGGTACTTTACTGGCATTGTTCCAGTTGCTGCTAGGGAGTGGCCTGTGTAGGCACTCAGGAGATGCTCTATAGCCATGACAGAGGCAAGTCGTCTCCTATGACAAAGAAAAGTCGGAAGAATAAACCACTGTTGAAGACAGATGCAGTGCGCATAACGCTGATGCAACGCATCCCACTCTTATGAAATGAGTGATCAAAGAAGAAGTCCTACAAAGAAACTAAAACAGACATGATAATGCAGCAAAATTATTCCAAGAAAAGAACTCTGGTTGGGCTTCTGAATATCTGATGATTAATGGTACATTAGTTTTTAAAAACATGGTTGCATTTTCATGAAAAAATTTACAGAACAGATTAAAGTGGATGTGCAGGGTTTTAAAATGAGCTTCTCTCTGCCAGTAATTGAGTAATGTTCCAACAGCGCAGTTGTGTGTACTAAAGAAAATCTGAAGTGGTTTCAACACCATTTTGGCTTTCTCTGTTTGGTTGGTTCATGTAACAATATCTTATGCTATATTATAAGTTGATACCTTTTTTTTTTCTTTGGAAGTCCAGGCTTTGGCTTATCTATGGATAGTCATTGAAATTACTTTAATTAAAAAAAAATTTAAAAAATGACAAAGTGTATTACTTTCTGAAATAAAACTGTAAAATTGTTCATTTGAAACAAGACTACAGAAATTACTGCCTGGAACATTTGCAGATTGGGTGAGCAGTTCAGCTTTAATGCACTCACTGAAGCCTGTAAAGTTACCCATAACAATTTGTGTAGCTCACAGATTCTGTTCTGTCTGTTAATTATATAAATACTTTCAAGAAATCTACCTCATCTTGAGATATCTCCCTTAAAGTCATGCAAGTTAAGCTTGTGTGGTAACATGCTTGCACACAGGAAATATGGTGCCAGGGTGCAAGGATGTGTTATAGATACAAAGAACATCAAAAACGTAAATCGTGTCTGCAAAGCTGGATGGACTAACACTGAGGATAAGTTGGAGGAATATGCGCTTTGTGTTGTGGACTTAGTACTGTATATCTGAGACTAAGGACCAAACAAATCACAATTGATGATGATGATGCTGTCTTTACATTTCTCCATATCTCGCTTTTGCTGATGTAAAGTATTTGTCATGGTGGCTCTAGAGGAGTGTATTGTATTCCAATAAAAGAACAGCTTGGTGTGGTGACTTCCATGTTGGCCTAGTTTTGTGTACCCGAAATGTCAGCTAACTTAAAATCCAGTTGAATATTGACTTGTGCTATCAAAAATTCATTTGAGTATGCTGTAATATCTCAAAATCTAACTAAAGTGTGGAGGATTGATAAACCTGGCACATTTGGCTTTTTAGAGTAGGTAATTCAATACAGCATAAATTACAGGATCACCTGATGATCAGTGATGTCAAGCTGTGACTAAAAATAGCGAAGACTTTTGATACCAGAACCATTAATAACCTTTGCAGTTTGTTTCAAATATCTCTCCATGATTACAAACATGCTTAAAAACTATTTCGCAGAGATCATCCCAAAAAGTAGTTTACTGATATGAATAAACAGCTCAATCATATTCATGAGCCTGGAAGCACCATATAAAATAAAGTGATGTGATGTGACGTGACAGTATTATGAAGGATTGACACATTGTTCTGACTGTTTGAGAGATTGACTAACTACTTGTCTTATACTTCAAACTGACTTATTCGTGAATGAAGGAAAGGCATATAGGGAAATTAACCAATTTGACTTTACTCCACATTGCCTTGTATGCAGAAAATATGGTATTTTTTAACTATGGTATTTAGTGATGCAAGGGGCAGTAGCTTAAAATCTTGCCCAGATTCTGAAGTACCTACACCCAAAATTTGGGGCCTCTAGGTGCTATGGTTTGGCTGTGAAAGAGTAACAAACAAATGCTCATATACTTTTAAAATATGTATTAGATTATATTATAATTTTTTTTTTGTTCAGAATGAAATGTTATTAATATCATTGATAATCTTTTCTCACTATAGGTCTTACGAGATATTCCCAAAGCAAGGCGGGAGGTCGATTTACATTGGCGAGCCTGTGGTTGCCGACACATTGTCCGCATCATGGATGTGTATGAAAATGTATTCCAGAAACAACGTTGTTTGTTAGTGGTAATGGAATGGTAAGTGGCTTCTCTTTACAATGGCTCATTCTGTGACATCTAAATGAATCACTTCATCTTGTGTTTCGTTTGTCAAGATATATATAGTTAGGAACTAAAATAGACAGAATTTGATTGTGTTGCTGAAGATGCCTTATGAATATTACTAAAGACATAGTGAGTTTGGCATCTTAATAATAATAGCTGAACTAACTAATGGATCTACATTTTAGCGATCTTTCTGTCCCACCATCATCAGGGTTTTGGTTACAAGAAATATTAATTATCAGTCCAAATATTAAGGATCCCTTTAAAGTTTGAACAACGAGAAAGCAATAATTTCGTAACATAGGTGACTGGTGGTTGGTCCAGTGATTAGCTTACTGGGCTGCCAAGGCTGAGGACCTGAGTTTGTTCCCAGATTGACACACTTTGGCATATCTTCCTGACAGGGTTTCTTCTCTCCCTCTCACCACATGGCTGTGTGGATTTCCTTCCACGTCTGAAAAATGAGTCAAATTAGGACTTTACCTGGCCAAAGTTAGAAATTCTGGGGTGTTCATGGTACAGGGTATGCTCTCTAGCGGATAATCATTGGCATTATGCTTCCCCTCACCAGAGTTGTCTCCCTGTAGACATTGGTGTATGAAACCCTTCAAAGTCTTAAGGAACATATGCTGACAATAATGGGGAAAGATCACTGAAACATAGGATTATTAGTTAGTTCTCTTACTACTGATGGGAGAAAGGCCCCAAATAACAAGATTTTCTGAAATTGATACATGTCCATTAAAATTTTCATTACCTTATTTATTAGACACCTGATTTTTACTAGTCTCTTCCTCCACTTTAATTGTTAAAAAAATGGTTTCTCAAATTCTTTGTTTGGAAACATTGAAATTCAGGTTTTTTTGGCTATTAAAATGTTAATGTTAATTAGTTGAGTAGTAACAATTATCAGATTAATCAGATCTAAAAATGTAATCTCTCTGTGTATTAAATAAATAGAAATATTTTAGCAAAGACACTTTCATTGTTGAACATTTTTTAGCTTGATGTAAAAATCAATAGGTACAAACTTTCTTTCATTCATTAACATTAATTGTTTCTTTTATGGAAGGCGGATCAATATTTGGCCAGGAATTCACATTATGTAGACATTGGAAGAAATCACAGCAAAAATAATTGTTTATTTTTACTTAAAGCTATTTTATTTTGTGTTAATTAAAGACAAAAAGCATTGATTATTTTAGATATTACAAAGTTTCCAATTCCTCTTTTTGAACGAGTCATCTGGAGTTTTTAAAATGGATTCTTTGAGTCAGTTCACATTTGAAAAAGAAACCTAGACAAATAAATGTGATGGCGGCTTTATGCCTTTTCAAACTTGTGCTAATCTATGCTGAGTATTGTTTTGATTTTGTAAAGGGGCTGTTAGGAGCTAAATTTGTTTTGTTTCTCCTGATATTTTAAAATTAAGAAAAAAAAAATTGTAAAGGAATTTGTTCTTATGAAAGGAAATATCTTAGTGCGAAAGATATTTTGATAACGAAGGTGGTTTGCTGGGATGGCCAGCAGCTTGTTCAGTCAGTAAAATTAGAAAAAAGAACCGAGACATTCTGACAAAAGTTGAGGTCTATAAGCAGGTGCCAGAGGGGCCAAATAATTGCTCTTGGTGTCTTTAACATTTGCAGCCACTACTGTTGAATTTTTGTGTAGCTCAGACACTAAAGGGTTTGCTTATACCTTGACAATGCCTGTGTAAGCTGAAAAATGATTTTATGTGATGTCAAATACATTAATTTATTTATAGAGACAATTCCAATGTGATTAGAAAGTATAATGCATTAGGTTTGATCATGTCTTGGCCTTGAGGATGGGCTGGCTGCTGCCAGTGGACAGGATTGAAAAGGTGCTTGTCAGTTAAGGATTTAAAAACTTTCCTGTGTATTGATTTGATAATACATAGGAAAATAAAAAAGATCTTCACAAATGTATGAGGTGGCCCAAATCTATACTAGTTGTGACACCTGTTAATTAAACTGTTGAGAAACAAACAAATTAGAATATTGATGAAACATGGCTCTAAGATTCTCTAGATCAGTGGTTCCAAACCAGTGGGTCGTGACCCTTAGGGGTCATGAAGTGTTTTTTGGGGGGGGGGTCACGGAACCCCGGACGTTTCAATTTTTGTCATATGACCGAGTCAAGAAACTGCTCATCATGAGTATGTATTTGTTTTGTTATATGTACCGTATTTGCTGGCTTATAAGACACTTTTTTCCAGAAAAAAGTATGCAAAAATTACCCTGCGTCCAATACGGCAGTATCACCAATGGGAGGCCGAGCGCCGAAGGTGTAAGGCTTGTGTCCCATGGCAAGCACTCCTGGTTGCATCACAGGCCTCTGCGGTAACACACTTGCATCACCGCCCCCCCCAACGACTTCCTGTCGCTCTGCCACTCTCATAGAAACACAGACAATACACGCTGGTGACAAAGGCCAGACTCAAACTGTTACCACAGTAGGACTGACACAATCGAGCCGCGCTCCCATTGGCTAACGCCATTGGGGCCTGCAGCTAAAAGACTCGGACCACGACGCCTGGGGCAGAGCACGCTACAAGGACTGGACTGTGACTTCGGCCAAACGCACACTAGCCAGCTCGATTTTAGGCAAACTTTGGCACCAACACAACACGTCACACACCTGTTGTGATCAGAGGTAGAGTTCACTGATACCATTAGATTTCTGTTTAGCTGTTGTGAATTTACTATATGTGCAGATGTTGTTCCCTGAAAAATCACTAAAATAATTTTCAATAAATGTATGATGAAATGTAATAAAATTCTTGTTTATGATATAATATACAACATATTCCCCGGCACAAGACCTGTTTTATGATAAATTGCTGAGAAAGTTCTGGTGTGCTCTGTATTAGTCATATCCCAATGTCACCATGCTTGTCTTCCGAGTTCTGCTTCCATTTGCCTCCACCTATCTCTGCGAGACTGGATTTTCAACTCTTGTTCACATCAAAACAAAGGCAAGGAACAGGCTGAATGTTGAGGATGACACGAGGTTGACTTTGGCAAATACACTGCTGCGAATTTCCAAGGTTGCTGCCCAGATGCAACAACAAACATCACATTAGGTCATTAAATTTTGAGAAAGAAAGATGTGTTGAAGGATGAGTGTAAAATGTTTTTTTCCTGGTGAATTTCTCTCAAAGCTGTCAATGTATTCAAATAAAACTCTTATTTATGTGATTTTTTTTGTTAAATTTATTCTTTGAATTTTTTTTTCAATTATGGAAGTGTAGCAGGGAGTCACAGGTCTTTTGAGTATTAGAAAAAGGTCCACGAGTCCAAAACGTTTGGAACCACTGCTCTAGATTGTCGCTGAAGCCTTGTCACGCTGTTAGATAGCAAGCTTAGACCAGTGCCAATTTGACTGATGGCTATGTTACCGCAAAAAAAAAACCATTTGTCACCTAGAAAAATCTAACCCTTTCAGGCTTAGAAAATTATTATTCAACATCGGATTTAATGTCAAAATTAATAATAAAAATCAGCTGCTGTTCTTGCTATATTAGATTGAGCTCTTTGATAGACAGATGTACTCTGCGCTGTGTCTCCATACTTGTTAAGCAGATCTCATTACTGGCATCAGGTGCTACTTTAATAATACTAATTAGGCTGTTTTGCTATGGTTTGCTCATGGGTTTATATTCTTAGCCTGATTGAAGAGCATTTGAAACCATTTCCACCGATCAAGTCACATCTAGATTTTTTTTTTTCAATCTTAAAACACTGCCTTTTGTTAGATAGAATGACTTATGAGAATTTTGGACCAGGTGTTAATAAAAGTGTGAGGTATGTGCTTTTAGAATTTCTAGACTTCATTCATTCATAGAACCAGTGTGGTTGGGGACAGATGAGCTGGGCTGTACGAGCACTACCCAGCTCGGGTATGTTACTTACTTGGATAAACAAGCTACCAGTTAATTAATATAACTCATCAGTTGGAGTTTATTTAGTGTTACTTGTACCTTGTGGTCTTGTTTATGCATAAGGCATATTCATACAATGGCTGAAATAGAATTATTGTAGTCGTATCCAGCTAGGTTGTGTGTGAATGTTCTTAATACTAAGTGAGGAGGAAAAATATGCATGCATGCGGAGGGATTATTGCATAATCTTCTGAAAAACAAGCAAAAATATAACACGGAATTAGACAATTCCTTTCCCAACTTGTGTGTGTGTGCATAAATTACCCTCTTGTAAGCCAACAATAGAACAATTATCTAAAACAGCTTCGTGTTTAATCTTTTTAGTACGTAATTGTCATTTGCCTAGTTTTACTTGAAACCCGAATAACCCAAGGGTATTAAGTTTTTTGAGATAATCTTTCATGTCCTCACATTTTTGTCATGTGGTGCTCTTTCTACATGGGCATTCAATGTGGAATGTTCTCCTGCTTCATTAGTGCAAAACACTTCGTCACAAATAGTCAAAGCTGATCATAAAATGATTCTAATATAAGTTTATCCATTACCCCAACATTTTTGTCATCAGAATCTATTGTTTAAAGTCTTAGAAAATTATCATTGTATGTGGAAATACTGAAATAGCTTAGGATTAAGTTTTCCATGCACAATTTTTTTTCTAGTTTGTGTTTTATGTCTGTGAAATAAATATTACATTGGCTGGTCATGCCTGCGCCGTATCCCTGTTAAGCTATCTGCTTTCAGTAATTTGGAATGTGTGACTATATAGAAGCAAAAGTTCATTGTTAGTTAGCTCTCTGCATGGTGTTTATTCGAAAATAGTTTAGTAATACTAATAGTTTTAAGAATGTTAAATAAAATAAAATATGAATCTTTAAAAGAAAGCAGTCATTCTGACCTAACAGTGCACAGTTTATATAAAAAAAAATTTGTTTTTTTTCAAGTGTTTTAATTTAGCTTACTTTGAATATCTCTCTGGCTTCCTCGCCATCTTTATTCTAGCTTTTCTCTAGGATACAGAAGTCAAGGGCCAATCTTCATTCATCGAAATCCAGATGACGTCATGCAAGGAAAAGTTATAATATGACTGCATCTGTTTTTCATATTGACTCAGCTGCTGTATCTCTTGTCAGAGCATGAATGTGTTGATGGTGGAAAAAATTAAGCAAAAGTTGTGAAATTGTACTTTTTTTTTCTTTCTAGATTTAAAAATGGGTTCCTCATTTAACAAGTTTCATGAAGTAAATATTTTTATAATCTTGTATGCTTCATTAATCTTAGATTTCATACTTGCTTGCTCTTGTACTGGTGTCTTTTTGAAAGACACTTCTAGTTTTTGGTGTCAAGAATATGTGATATGTTAAACATACGACAACAGAATTAAAATTTTTAACAATGACTGGTTAACAATTGTATCTACAAGTAATTTAATTCCTATGTTGATGGACCAGAGATGTGACTTGACTTGACCATGCCAGCTGTATGGGACTTGTTCCATCTGGATGCCTTAGGATTTAGAATTATGCAATCTATCAATTTATTATCAAAAACTTAACTTAAATGAATCAATTCCATTACAGTTATTTTCGCTTGTTTGCTTTTAAACTCACTATGGACATGTGGGTATGTCAAAGGATCCAAGAAACTGGTTGTCATTGGTGACTAATAAAAGTCTAGCTGCCAACTATCTTTTCTAATAACCATCTATGACTCCAATAGTGAAAACAATGACCAGGCTAATATGAGATTTCTACTGATAACTGCACAAACTATGGATAACTAAAAGATTCATTAAAGCTATGACCTCAGACAGTAAGAAAACCATGATTTTATGAATCACAGTATGCCTAGTTTTAAGGAATGAACAAGTGGTGACGCTTGATAATCAAAAGACGTGGAAGGAAGATGTGAATGCGAGTGTCAAACTCACTATTATAAGAAGGGATTAACTCTTGCAGAAAAAATGACTTATGGGACTTAGTCCAACTTTTTGATACAGATAGTTAAGTCACCCACACAGTGTATAATGGCACAGCTTTGGGTTTTTCCCTCATAACAAAAAGAGCCACCACCTGAACTTCTTGGCTCCTAATTGCTCAACAGGTAGTTTGGAGTAGCTACAGAACTTTAGAGGATGGCAAATCTACTCTAACCAAAATCATTTGTGATCATGAACTTTAGCATGAATGACCAAAAACAATTTTTGAATACTTGGTTAATGAATCAAGCTTTTTTTTTTCTGCTTAGAAGGCAAAGAAATTCACATTTTGAAAATGGAAACCTTAGTTGTCAATGCTAAATTTTGCAAAGAAAACATTGGACTAGAAGGAAACTAATTTTCTATTGTTGGTCCATCAGATTGATTTATTGTCAACATCTGAATTCACTCCTCCAACTAAATCAAATTCTAAGCACAAACATGGATACTCATGGTCATGAGGAAATATGTGTGAATTTATATAAATCTATTACACAAGTATATCATACTTACGCAAGTTTAGCACCACTTTGGAAAAATTTTCTGGAGAAAACTCTGGTGTTATATGTTCAGTTAGTTACTGTTTAGTACTATGGTTTCTTTTTTGAATATTTTCTTTGCTAGTTTTATTTTTCAACCACTTAAGAATCTCTTACTTTCTCATGTTTTAGGGTGATTATCTCTAAGAAGCGCTTAAATAAATTTGCTTCATGTCTCTCTTGTCTTTAAAAAAATCAGAAAATTGGGATAAACGAAAGTTTCTGATTCTGAGAAAGAAAAGAGTAGATGGAAGTAGGTATTATGTGTGTATCTGGTGATCGTGAATCAAATACTGATTCTGAAAGAACCATTGTTAGCATAGGCTGTCTGCTGCTGGGCCCAACAGAATTTGCGGTCTTGTTCACTGGCTTCATCAAGGTTACCTTGGCTGTTACTAGACACTCTCTAGTAACTGAAAAGAAGAAATCCAGATCTTGGGAATTCTCAACATATAGAAACCAGCATTCATTTGCTTCATGTGATCTCAGGTGTCCATGTCTTGATAGATTGATAAAGTGGAGCAAAGCTTAATAGTAGAGTAACTCACTACATGTTGATCTCCACCAATGGAGGGCAATTCAGCTGAGGAGTGATTCATTTAATGCCTCTATAATGTCCTGAGATTTCATATATTTCTTTTAAACGGTTCAAAGAAGATGTGTATTTAATGAATATCAGCTCTCATTAATTTAAATGATTCTTTGAAGTTTTATAAATTTTACTAAATGGTGATAGGAATTCTTTGTTATTAACTTACTGATAGGAATTCACCAATCAAATGTTTGATTGTTTTTCATAAAATCAAACTGCCAGTTACATATAACTTTGTTGTGCATGTCAACAGAACAACGTGAAGGAAAACTGTGTGGTGCCCACCTATATCATATTTGTTTTGCTGGTATATACTACTTTTGAACTCTGTAAGAACAGCTTTATCAAACATTTGGCTTATCTGTATCTAGGTTTTTAAAATTGTTTGAAAGCTTTTGTGGGATGGATTTTCGTGAATTAATATGAAATTATGAGACGTGGTTTATGCAGTTTAACCTTTTTTTCTGAAATAGGACCAAGTTATGATTTTTTTTTGGGTATTTCCAAGTTTTTAATCAAAAATGCAAAGTATGTGTTTGACAGAAATCATAGCTGGTTGATACTTCATCTAGAATTATTTGATTTTACATCACAGGAAATGTTGACGAACCTCCTCCCCAAAAAACAAAACAAAAGAAAACTCTAAGAGAACAAAACCTAGTAGGGGAAATGAAATAGATAAGAAAAGGGCTTTCCAAAGCAGGTGATGACCAATAATAGGAAACTCGGCACCCCGCCTTTCCCCTTTGGCTCATATACATCTAGCAATATTTTTAGTGTAGAGTAGGCACTTCAGCCTGCTTAGAAATTTATTACCATAGCAACAGGACTTTCTGTATAATGATAAAATCTGTCTAACCAGGAGCATCTCTGTACTGAGTCTCTGTTGTTTGTAGCCTTTTCAGGGAAATTTATTTCATTTTCAGCAATTTTCTCTGGCTAGATGTTGAACAATATGGGCGTCTGTGTTAACTTCTATGGTAGCTGTTTTACTATAAATCATTAACCGCAGCTACTGGCAAAGCAATATCACCATAGAATATTTTTATTGTGAGTTGTTTTAGCATTTGGGAATGATTTAAATATGCATTTCTGAGTGTGTATAGAATCAGTACACTAATCTGTAGTGTTAAATGCTTAATAATCGTTTGTTCTTATAATTATCAGTAATTTAAACGTTGATAAATGTTAATTAGAAAAACAGTATCCTAAAAAAGGGATTCTAATACCTGTAGTGGGTCTTTTGATATGCTTGTATTTTGTGGTTTTGAGATAGGTCACCTTTTTATTATATCACTAAGGAAAAAAAATGAACTTCATTGTAGTTATATGTATAAATTTGTGGATTTCTGTGGCTTTTAATCAGCTCCATTACTAAAGAAATATTTATTATATTGTCTTGTTCCTGACAGAACTTTAAAATAGTTATAATTCTTTCATGCACTGAAAAATAGGATAGTCAGCAGTTGGTAAGTAATTAGGAAAACACTTATATTTCTCTGGAGCCACTGAAAGGATGTGAAAACTGACCATCAAATTTATGCTTTAATTGGGCAGCACTTTCATTTTCTTTATCTGAAATAATCTCATTTGGAAAATTTCTGTTACAAACCCCGAAAAATATTACTACTATAACTTTTTTTTAAAAAAGATTTGATTAATGACTTCCCATTGTTGATTGGAAGTTTTTCATTAAATTAGAAATTATAATAAAGAAAGTTAGTATGGAAGTGTTTAAAAAATAAAAATATCTAAAATAACCAGTAAGCGTCAAAGTTCTTTTGAATTATAGTTGTTTTGTTTGTTTTGTTTTTTAAATTTAGAAATTATCTTTTGAAGGAAATTGTAATAGATTGCTATTTTTTATTTTAGTTTTTAAAAAAATTGTTTGTGTTTTACCAAAAATGAGGTGAGGATTTTGTATTGCATTACATCAGACTGTCACAACATCCAAACTACAACTGACTGCTTGGATTGGGTTGGATTCATTACCCACATCTTAAAGGGCCATGAATTCACTATAATTGCTGTTTGGATGTATGTGGACACATTCACCTACCTCTTTGGTCAGCTTCCTAGCATATAGACCTAGTAATTAAGAGTAAAATTTGCAACACACAGATGTAGATCACAGCAAGGTAGCCTCTCAGCAGTTTTGTTACCTTGACTTATGACTTTTATCTTAAACTTTGGAAAGTATTTGTTTGTGAGTGTCATGTCATAATTTATAAACCAGAATAAATATATAGTTATTGCTACCTTGAACTAAAATTGTATGTATGTCTGGGCTTTATTTAACTGAGTTTCTTGACTTTCTCGTAACTCTAAAGTTTTGATCTCCTTTGACCATTTCTGCTCTTGTAGGACGAGCTCTATTGCCTGTTCTGCTGTACATTGAAGAGACAGTCTAATTTTATTTGTATTGTAATTATCATTAAGGAAATTTCAGCATGGAGATTTTCAGCTTTTCCTTGTTAAGTTATTAATCTGAAACAGAGGGAGATAGTCAACATAATTATATACAGAAATGAAAATGTTAATTTACCTTTTTTATCATGTATTTACTGGTTATCACTCATGCTATGAGAAAGGTTATGGAAATATTTGTCATGACTTAGTTGCTAAAATCTCTTCAAACAATTGGCTTTGCCACAAGACTAGTATTTTGCTGAGGTATTTTCATAATAAAGCATTAAAGATAAAATAAATTAGAATTATTGTTTACATTAGCCAGGAGTTGCATATCCTATCTATAAGAAAAGGTATGTTGTCTTACATATATCATTAACTACAACATAGATATCAGATCCCATTCAAACTGTTTCCATCCAAGACAGCTTTGTAATCAGATCTTAAATAAACTACAGCCATCATATACATGGCTGCACAGTTAACAGCACTTGAACTACAAACATAATCTATATAGTGGGTACAGTTGTTTCAAACAGTTTAGAAATTGTCTTTAATGATAACTAACCTGTAAATTTGAAGCAGCTACAACTATTTGCAGAGATTGGTTTGATCATTTTCTGGAGTAAATAGAGTCACCAACTTCCAGTTACTGCTGGCCAGCTGGTGCCATAACAGACACTTTGTCCTCTTTCTCGAGGCCTGGCTAGATAGACAGTGCGGTCATATGCCATTATTACCCAGTTTTAACACGTCTCTATAGCAACATCAGCATTTGCTCTACCACTGGATTTCCTTGTCAGGAAAGATGTGATTGCTAGTTGAATCCCCATTTTCATATAGTACTTTGTAAAATAAATTCCTAAAGGCACAGGTTGTCTCCACATTTAGCAAGTTCTCTGCCAATCTAATCAATAGGACCTTTCTGTGAGAAGTTGTGAAAAAACACTAATTGGTTTTTATGTTGTGCTTTTTACCTAGTGCTGGAAATGGTTTTCAAACAGAGTTTGGGCTAATGGACCAAAAAGATAGTTCTAGCATTTTTTGGTAACTCTTCTAGCAACTTGTTTTCACAGGCAACCACAGTGTGCCTGAAATGTACCAAATTGTTTGTGGCAATTAGATGAGAATGCAAGAGGGAAAGAGAGGGTTAACATAAATAGGCTCAACTAGTTTTGCTTCCAATGAGTTCTTTGAATTTTGTCTTTGGCTACAGGGTCATAATTTTCTGAAAAATGTATTTAAAATAGCTTTTGGTGCATCACGAGTTTCTGATTCGAGCTTCTCTTCCTCTCTTGTGGCTTGTTTCCTCTCCATCATCCATACGCTATGAAGTGACACCTTTTTCCTATAAAACATCCTGGTACTTGTGAGTAAACCAACAGTTTCCAGTGGCCAATTGTCAAGGGGAACTCTCCGGTCTCTAGCAGAAACTGTGTTGGAAATGTGGGATGGTTTTGTGAAAAGCTTCAATTACTTTCTGTTTTTGAACTTTTTTTTTTTTTTTTTTTTTTGGTAGACTTGTGGTCACAGTTCTTTTTTACAACTAACTTGGGAATGATGCTTTGCCTTATACAGATGATATTTTCCCTTGGTTTTCATTTGTCCTTTATAATGTTTTTACATTTCACCACTTGAGAGTGACATCCTTGGGGGGCAGTGGAATTCAAAATGTATAGTATTGTTGTTGTGGTCTGGTAGAAGCATAGTTAAAGTGCTGAACAATGCTAAATACTATAGCAGACATTGTTGTGTGTTAATCATATATGCTACATCAGTGTAGACAAATTATTTTACCTTTATTCTGAATGTTTGGCTGTTATATTTCTCTGATTAAAATATTTAAATAATTCTAACAACATATAATGATAAACAAATTAATCCAGAATATAATCTGCCCTTTAGCATAAAAGATAAGAGTTTACATGAAAACAGATATGACATAAGATTATACATGTGTAGCTCCTTCACTCACGCAACAGAAATCTTGTGGTGGCCTGAACAGGAAGTGAGGCATGAATAATCTAAGTGGTTTTGTGATGGAATCTGTATCACGAGAAACGGCATTTTTCTCATCAGTAGTTTGTCAATACATGTAGATGCTTATTGTCTCTTACATTACTCTCTCACTCAAATCACTAACTTTAGTATTTTATTTTAGACTTTTGGAGCCTTATGGGTATAGCTCAGCTTTCATCGGAACTGTTTGACAATCAAAAGTGGGAGAAATAAATTTATCTCTGTCGCTTAGGTTATGTGAAAAATATCAATAAACTTCTTGGCAACTTGAAGCTAGTTTGCTAACAGATATATGAAAGTAAACTTTAGGGTTGTAAATTCTAATGTCTATAGTATCAAAATGTAATACAATTTAACTGGTTCCATTTCATTAAATAACATTAAGACATATCCCACTTTCTATCAGCAGAGAGAAAAAAGAAAATTTAAACAGCATGTCACTATTCATAACAGTTAGCAGCAGTCAGTGTGAAATAGCTTGATTTATTTACCACCTCATGTTTATATTATGATTGAAACCTTAAATTACCTTTCAGCGAAGACTGGGATTTAGCTTTGTCATCGCGAGTTCTATGAAGTTGTCCATAATTGCTATAATAATAATAATCAGTCCAGTGTTGTACTTTACACCAGTCTCAACAACAGCAGAGGTAATAACCCCAGTGGCCTATCTCATGCCACGAGGCGCCTGGTGCTTCTGGCTTTGGCTGGGAAATCTCTGCTAGAACTCTTCATTTTTAGATGTGGGAGAAAACTGGGGTGCTTGGGAGGAAAACAAAACAAAAAACAAAAAATAGAAATACATATTTAAAAAAAAATTATAAACTTTTGATACTAAGTGAACATTAATTGCTGTTATATTGTCATAACACTATTAGTGCTCCTAACTGGGTAGTTCTTGTAGGGATGAATTCCTCTTCCTGCTGTTGGTGGGTTATAGATGGACCTGTTCAGGTGGTGAGTAAAATACTAGGAAACTACAAACTGAGAAGTTATTGCTATTAATAATGTTGTTACATTTTTTAATGATTTCAGTATGGATGGTGGAGAACTATTTAGCAGAATACAAGAAAGAGCGAATACAGCATTCACAGAGCGAGGTAAGTAGTCAGAATTTTCCTTTTTTGAGCTGGAACATTTATACTATCACTGAACCCATATAACACCCAGTTGTGCAAAATGGTGCCCCCTCCTCTGATACGGTTTGTAGTGAATTCTGAAATCACTACTTATTTGCCTAATCTCAACAGCTAAATAAAATACAGGATGGTTTTACCTAGGAAATATGTATTTTTATTTATTATGTTTTTTGATAATTTGTGATTATAACAGGCCCAGAATGTGAATTCTAGAAGTGGGGAACTACTAACGGCAAATGAGATTTCTTATCAGGAAGATTTTGGACAATTCCTAATGACTTACTGAATTTATTACAGATCCCAGTAGCATCATCGGACTGTTTCAAGCATGACCGTATACTATGGATGGATTTAACTCTATTTATGAAAAACATCAAAGATACCACACTCTTGATTCAGAGTAAAGCATTACGAGAAAACAAGATCCTATTATGCAGAAACTCTACTCATGTGAAAATAATTCGGTAACCAAATGGTTTTCGCTGGTGACAAATAATCAAATGTAGGCTATGCTGCTGAGAACAAATGAGGACTCTCTTGTTTTCTTTTTCAGAAGCTGCAGCCATTATAAGGGACATTGCATTGGCTATTGCCCACCTACATCACATGGACATTGCACATCGAGATCTTAAGGTGAGTGTGAGAATTAGACTTTTTTAATAAGTATTACAACATTGCTTTGAAAAAACTTTTTTTTTTTTTTTTTTTGGATAGGCAAAGAGCACTTTACATCCTTGCTAAGGTTGCTAAAGAAAGACAGACACTATTAGAACTCTTTAGGTTTCAGGAAACTGGGTTATCCAGAGGAAAGCTCTGCTGGTACAGAAACAATTGAGAGAATAGACATCTCTGTTTCTCCACTAAAAGCTAAATATTTTGCAAATTCTAGATTGTAAAATCATTGAATTGGTTTAAAAATACAGCTGTGAATAAATATTATTTGTGAATAGAATTTATTTTTAAAAATTGATTTGTAATTATTCAAAGTGTAAAAATTTGTTTAGAAATTGCAGCCATTTTGTTGGTTGGGATGAGAATATTGAATAGTTTAGTTTTAGTTATGTATAACTGCTCTGTTTGCCTTTTAAAAAGCTTTTTTTCTGAGAGAAACCTTTCCTGTGAGGATACTGATTAGAGAAACTGTTGAGGAAGGTTAGGGAAGTTGTCTGGATTAGGTTTCATTGATACTGGCCAGTCTGTATACACAGACTTTCTGGAAATGAACAACCCCCCCCAACATAAACATGCACTGAATTTAATTTTAAAACAACCATTTCCTTCAGTTCTTATTTGAAATAAACTTTTTGTTTTTGAGTAGGACTGAAAAAACTGTCCAGCTTATTGCAGTTACTGAATGCTTGATTACTAAGGTTTGGTGGTGTCAGAAACCAATTCCACTGAAATAAATAACACTAGATTTTTATCATATCTATTCACATAATATCATGGCAGTTGGACTATTTCACTATTAAACCCTGACACATCAGCCTTAGTTTAGTGATTTTTGAATGCAGATTGTGGAATGGTGCCAACATCCATTTGTGTCATGTTGATTTGTTTTGCATCTACCAGGAAGCAGGAAGATATCTTTGCTTATTTACACAAGGTCCTTTGCTGTGGGAAAAGAAATGATTATCAATTTGATTTTCAAAACCGGTTTGCCCTACCACTGTTATCAGTAATGATTTATTCCTTTCACTTTAATTCTGTTACTAAAAAGTTACTTTTCATACTATGGTTTAAAATATTAAGCATTGTGTATACAAAATCTCAAAACTACTATTTATTACAAATAAACAGTTTAGAAGTTCAAACTTTAGGTTAGCTTTCCTTGGCCTGGTTCTGTTATTGAAGGGTTAATCTTTTTTCAGTCATTTAAAATTAAAGTGCATAGCTATTTTTTGTTTGTGGGTGTGCAGAGGAACTGAAGATTGTTGATTACCAACGTGGATTTAGTGACTTATCTGGTTGAAAGAAGAATTTGCAGATTGTTATCAACCACCATCTTTAATTTTTTCAGACTGTTCTTCTGTCCCATCATTGAGATGTAAATCAGCATGTGGATTATGCATAGATAAGAGATTGATAACAATGATCACTGTATATTCTTGATATTTGTCTTTTGTGAAGTATCTCATATCATACATAACCTTTTAGTAATTATCATTCTGGCTGCCTGATTGGAAAACTTACATAATAGCGTATAACCTGTAAACAGGAATAAAACGCTAGACTGATTGCTTATTTCTTTTTCTCTTTAATAGCCTGAAAATCTACTTTATACAGTGCCAACTCCAGATGGTATACTCAAGTTGACTGATTTTGGATTTGCCAAAGAAATCAATATATCCAAGTCTTTGAAGACACCTTGCTATACCCCATATTATGTTGGTAAGGGGCTTATCTTGTGTGGCTATATATGAGTGTCTCACAAGATGGCTTGATGATGGTGTAAAATACCTCTCCACACAAGTTACAGAAACTGCAGGGAATCTAAGGCTACACAGGAATTCAGATCTTGAATTTTAATGATTGTTTGAGATGAGTTTAAAGGGCTTTTTCAGGCATTCAGTCTTTGATATTATTCATGGATTTAATAAATAAAGATTTTTTTTGTTGTTGTTGAAGAAGCTAGGAATGTTTTTTGGATTTTCCCTCTAAACTAGAAAATGAACTGAAGTGGTGGAAACTGGTGGGATTTTTAAAAATCACTAGGATAAATACATTAATATGGATGTACAAAGCATCGTGGTTGACTGCTTCCATGTATTAGCTTGACCAAAAAAAAAGTTACTTTGAATTCATAAAGAAAGATTAATACATTTTTTTAAAAAAAACAAACTGCTGTTTATTAATATTTGGCATCAGAAATTATTTAAAAGTATAAAAGATTGTACTTACAATTCGAATATTATTTTAAATCTGCCCCCCATTTTTTAAAAAAAATGTTCGAATAGCTAGCTTACGTCTGACCTTCAAACTTTTATCTTTTCTCCTCTTAGTATATTAATGGCTCGGTAGCAGGAGAAACTATATTTTGGGGACAGGGTTCAGATGAACTAAAATCCTATCTGCTGTTTCCTGTATGAATTTGCTGAAAGATTGGACTTTTGGGTTGGAAGGTCTTTGCCACTTGGTAAATTTTGAATTCAGTAGATATTATTTTTGTTACAGCTCCGGAAGTTCTTGGTCCTGAGAAGTATGACAAGTCATGTGACATGTGGTCACTTGGGGTCATTATGTACATATTGTGAGTATGCCACCATCAAGCCAATCACCATTTTATTTATTTTTAAATATTTTAACTTTTCTAACTTAAAACAATCCATGGGTGAATTAGTTAAAATACTTTTTTTTTTGTTTTTTGGGGTGGATAATTTTCAAATGATCTACATAAATGCTATATGCATTAACCAGTTTCCTGCCATAATAATTTAAATACTTTGCAACCCCCTACCAAGTTTATCCATATCTTTACATGTTTAGCCACTGTCACCTCTGTAAAATTGGTTGCTGAAGTAGGCGGATTCATTTTTCAAGAAGGTGCAATGCCAAAATGAAGTGGTAGCTCAGATATTTACTATGGAGTTAAGTAATTGGGCAGTCAGCCTGTCATTTAGTTCCTGTGCTGTGATGCTGCTGATCCTTCGCTGCCTATGTCTTGAATAATCTGTTTTTGGAGAGGAAGGCGTGTGTAACTGCTGCGTGAAGTTTTCTTACCCAAGCTTATTCTGCCAAATTATCAGTGACTGCTCAGTCCTTCAGCTGCTGTAGCCTCAACATCACCTGGCTTATCCACTGTGCAATGGCTCCTGCACAGACTTTGGTGTACTATGTGGGTTGTCCAATGGTCACAAAGGTGACCAATGGCTGTCTTTTTGTCTGATGCCTCTTGCACGTTGGCATTTCATTATCTTCACAGACAGGTCTGTCGCCTGTCTGGAGAAAGCCTGACCAACCTGTCAGGCATGGCAGATTTGGGGCAATGGTTTTTGGTGATCAAGAAATCTACCACCGATAACCATACCCTGTAGGAAGCTAGAGCAACATGGCACGCAAAGCTAACCACTACTGAATATACCTGGATAATCTGATTTCCACATCTAGAAATCTACAAGTTCTACACAATCGAAGAGGTGCTCTCCACATCTGTAAAACCTGTGGTGTTCAAATTATTCTGGTAGGAAGCTGTAATATATTTTAGCCTTTTGAGCTAAAGTCCATTATGATGATCATTGACAATTATTTTTTAAATATGATTTGCTGAAAGTGCTACTCAGAATGGTTTTCTTGTAGTATTCCAAGTGTATTTTACAGAGAAATGTAGAAGGTCTTTGTGTTTGTACAGGTTGTGTGGATACCCACCATTTTATAGTAATCACGGATTAGCTATGTCACCAGGAATGAAGAAAAGAATTAGAAATGGACAGTATGAATTTCCAAATCCAGAGTGGAGCAACATATCACAACAAGGTGGGTTTTTTTTTTTTTTTTAAACAATACATATATATCCTCAATGTATTATGTTTTAGTGATGATTATATATTGATAGGCCAGTGCGAATGATTTAAAAAAAAAATCATTGTTATTTTTAAAAATCTAATTGTGCAACACAGCATAATAAACCTGTCAAAGTCAGGACTGCTTTCTAGCGGGTGGCCACAGCACTATGGAGACAAGCCTGGTGAAGGAGCGATGTGTGGGTTGGCGTACGAAACAAGAGCAACATAAATGTCTGATGTATCTAAGGCAGAATGTTTTTGAAGACTTCCATCCACCTGTCTTTATAGTAGTACAGCTCTAAGTTTTTTTTCGGCTTTGCTAGCCTCAAAACAGCGAAGCTTTTGAGCTTAAGGCTGCTGTTATCGTTGGAATACTGTGACTTGATTGTGCGTATAAGATTGATGTGGAAAGAGTAATTACTCAGCAAATTAGAGATGCATGACCTTAATAAGATTATTACAGAAAGAAAGAAAGGTGTGGCCTGTTATGGTTAAAGGATTAGTACAAGAAAGGACCTCTTTAAAAATAAAGCAAGAAATATATTATATTGTGATTAAGAAGTTCATATGAAAATTAGTTAGAAATGAGGTGAGTTTATTCCAAACATCTGATTTTCAGTATTTTAGTAAGACAGATAAATTTAAAAACAACAGCAAAACAATGAGCAGCAATGGATCTGCACTGTGCAGTATTGGATCTATTCTGCATCTGTCACAAATTTAGATTCCTAGTTTGGTTGTTCACTGCTGGGCTGGCTGCAGTAAAATCCACCAATCGCTGTAGACACATCCATCACAATTTTTATCACACGTCGCTTCTATACATTTTTTTTTTTTAAATTATCTAGCTGAATGGTCTTGGCTGGGGAATCCTTTCGGTTGGAATAATTTATTTTTCCACACCATTTAACAACATTCACATGCTGACAGCACTAACATGGCTTTGACACAGTGGAAGTGGAAATCCCATTAGCTGTCTTGTAGATACAGTGATTTCCTCAACGAGTTTGTGATAAATTAGTCAGTTTTGTCCGAATCAGATCTCTGAAGTGTTGCCGAAGGATTTGTTGCAGCACTCTTATTGGGAGAATTATTACAACAGCAGTCTAGCGGTGAAATGCATCACAATTATCCATGCCCTTAGGAATGGGGTAAGCCGCCACATTGCTTTGTGCTGCTGGTAAGTCTCTAAAGGAGTACCGAGGACCCATTTAACAACATTAGTCTGAAAATGCTTGCCGTTTGTTCGAGGGTAGATTTGTTTTGTTAGTCGTAGGACTGTATACAAAACTTTACATATTACTTTCTCCACTTAGTTAATATAGAGAACATTTTGAATTTCTTTAAAATTACATTGAATTTACTGTCTTTGTGTAATGCAGACTGTTACTGATTCATAGCTTTGTCAGACAGAAGATTTGGAGATAGGATGTGTTTATGCTCATTAGCTATCATAAACTAGCAGTCTTCTTTTAGATATGATATGCGCAAAGTGTCACTCTTGTAAAAATAAACCATAATCTGTATTCACTGTTCAATTAGAACATTTAAGAGTAGTTTCTTACCAGAATTGCTTTTCCGTCAGACTAAAAATTCGCTGACTAGGTTTGGTGCAGTTCCTCCTCCTCCTCTCTTTCCACCAGTTTGTTTGCTTGCTTAAGATTTTTGCAAAGTATTGTGAGGCCATCTAAGTTCCCTTAGGCTGAATGGAATTATAACCATGACAGTATTGCAAACCCCTGGAGATATCTAGGGGTGCAGATAATAAATCTCTTGGTGTTTTCTTTAAACCGTTTATTGTGTTGGTTGTCACTTGTGAAATATTGACTATGATGGGGAGGAAATAGAAGTAAAAAAATTCTTTGTATGGGGAATGAGTGAAGTAAAGCTTGCTGCTGTTAGTTAAAGTCCCGGGCAAAATAAATGACTGACTTCTGATTGGTTGGAAATTGGCTCCAATATAACTAACCAGTTTATCCAAACTTTTCTCTCTCCTTCTCCAGATATTAATGGAAAGTGGAATTTTGATAGTTTTTAATTGCTAAACCCCGTGTTGATTTTGTTCAGTTTTAATGTGCATTTCAGGAAATTTTGGATAGTAAAATGTTAAATAAAACTCATTTAGCATCAGCTTTCATTTTTAATGCTTTTAATCACAGACTTGATGTTAGTGATATGTTTAATAATGAGGATGGAACTGGTTGACCCTGGCATGTTCATTTAAAAATTGAAGGAAAAAGATACTAGTTTTCGTTAGAAAAACAACCTTATTTAGTTTAATGCTATTTTTCATAGATCGGGTTTGGTAACGCACATAGCTAGTACCCATCTATTTGTTACCTTGACCTCAAGAGATTTATCTTTTCTATAACATTATTCTGAGCAAGAGGAAGAAACCCAGAAAAATGTATTAAGTTTTCAGCTACCTACATTTTTAAAATGAAAATAATATCTAGATAGTGTATTTTATTTTTGCAGTTACAACTATTTTTTTTTTTTTAATGATGTACTTAAAATGTTCTTAATATTAATGAAGTTTGGTTGCTCTTTTAGTATGTTTCCAAAATCTTCCCTTTATTTTAGCTAAGGATCTTATAAAAGGATTATTGCGGACAGACCCTGATGAGAGGTTTACTATTGAGGATGTGATGAGAAACCCTTGGATAGCAGTAAGTATTGTACTGTGGTAGGAATTTAATAAATAATTTTACATCACTAGTGGTAAAGAAATATGAACTTTTCATAGTTTTAATATACAGTTGTCCCCCGGTATTCACAGGGGTTACGTTCCTAGAGCACCCGCGAAGAGTGAAAAAACTGCGAATGTTGGACGTGGTCCATAAAAATGCCTATAAACGTTAAAATATAACGTAAAATATAATAAAAAAAACATAAGTAAATATATAATAATAAACTGGGATGATGCTGGGCTGCATCTGCCTGAGAGAGTGCCTCGTGGGCAGCAGCCAATCAGCAGCGAGGAGAAATGAATAACGCTCTCGGATTGGCTACTTTCAAACCTCCAGCCAATAGCGTTTATTTTATATTGATATTTTGCTGAATTTACGTTAGTATTTATATTACAAAATTAGTAAATTATATTGTTATTAATAATTTAGTGTTAAAAAGCGTGAAAAAATATATGCTGCCACAAAAAAGCCATAAAAAATCGCTGAAGATATTTGCGATTCCGCGAATATGCGGGGGTTTCCATGAACAATTATTAGTTAGGTTCTAAGGAAAATTCTGCGAATAACCGGGGCCGCGAATGCTGAACCGTGATTACGCGAGGGTCGACTGTATATATTATCACCATTTATGATTTGGTGACATGACTAAAGTTACCAATTAAGTCAAGATAGGGCCAAGAACTAATAGTTAACAATCTTGGGTTATTTTTTTAATATGCATTTGCTAATTTTTCTCTGATTGCTACTTTGGAGACCATCTAGTGTTTTGAGCTCTCAAGAGTAGAAAAAGTAGTTCTTTTTTTTAAACTTAGCCTGTCCCATGTTCCATTAAAGAAAAATTTGGTTCTATATTATAAAAGAATGCTACTTTATTTCATCTAATTAGCTTAAAAGGAGGCGGCTTTCTTAATCCTTCATATACCATGCAAGTTTTTGCTTTACTCATACCATCAGCCTAGAAACAATAGTTAGTAGCTGGTGTGTGTTTAGTCAACATGCTCTGAAACACATGAGGGGTTGAAGTGATAGGGACCTCTCCACACAAAAGGTTATATTAATGAGGTCACAGCCCCATATAGCTCTCAACCTCTGTGCTAAGTAATACAGATTTGAAGAGTTGTGGGGGTACAAAAGCATTTCAGGTTGTGTACAAAGGGTTAAAGCCTGTAAGCAAAAACTGAAAAGTTAATGGAAATAGTTACAGGTTTTTACGTCTCAGTTTAAAACTGACCAAAAAGAAAAAAAAAAATTGTTTAGATTCTACCACAAAACTTTCGTAACACTGGCCGAGTAGAATGAACTCCCTTGGATTGTCATTAGCGTACGGTTTTGTCTGTTGTAAATTGGTGCCACGCGAAGGGGGTGACAAAATCACCCCTTCCAGCATGTTACTGGAAGTGGACTGGGAAAAAGTGTCTTCAGAACTCTTGTGAATGAATGTTACATGTTTGTGTACAAAGTTTTTTTTTATCATCATCGTATGTATTAGGGGAAGATCTATGGCTTCACTTACAAAAAGGTGTTGAAAGCCCTTATTAACAGACTTCCCAAGATTCTCCAAGTTGTGAAATGTAATAGGCAGGTGTTGTTGTTGAAGTAATGTCTTTTATTGTATGGATTTTTGTGATTAGTAAGATTAAACCAGTCACTGGGGACACAGCCTTCATTTGATAACAAATATCTGTTGGAATATTTTCAGAAAGTTGGTTTAAATGTTGGTGATTGTACAGACAAGAATCCTGCCTTTTGCTTACCTTTAAACTTAGAAAAGAATTTAATCTGCAGTTAATTTGTTAGCAGAGGAAATACAGGCAGAGTTAGGGGAAGAGAAGTGGTTTCTCACTGATTCACCTATGGACATAGATTGTGGCACTGCACAGTAGTTTAAATTGTTCATTTTTTTTCCTTTAAACTGAAAGTAGGAATAATGCTACTCGTTATAACTTCTTTACTAAATTAGAGAAAAAATTTGTTTTTAGGAACATACAAATGTACCGCAAACTCCATTGATGTCTGTGGCGAATCTAAAGGAAGATGAAGAAGTGTGGATAGATGTACAGGTGAGGTTGTTATTTCCTAGTATGTATTTTTGAGATGCTGTACAGCAGGCATGTCAAACATGCGGCCCTTTACAAGCACACCTGCGGCCCGCACAAAGGATACTAATTTGCAACAAAAATATTCTGCAATAAATTTTATTAAATGACTTCAATTAGTTGTAATGTGCGCAATTGGTTGTCGTGTGTGGCCCTCATGACAACACGTATGTGGCCCTCGGGGGACCCTTAGTTTGACATGCCTGCTGTACAGTATTTGAAATTTAGAAATTAACTAAAGAGATTAATTTTATTTTCATAAGTAACAAATAAAAGTTAATTTATTCTTTCATGGACAATCTCTGAGGGCTATTTTCTATGCAGTTATGGTAGTGGTTGCTAGGTTGGTTGTGCTGTAGCGGGGAGTTCAGACCCTAGAGAATCTGTGATTATCTTTTGCCTGATGTATAATGAGTGACTGTACTTGTTTTTCCCTGATTATAGTTGAGCATTTGATAGAACTTTCTTGTTGGTGTATGTTGGGGGTAGTGTTAGCATTTACCAGTATCTGATTAGAAGTGTAAGGACACTGATGTACTGTATACCTAGTAAATCTGAACTTATCAGCTGGTAGAGAAGGCGAGAGAAACCATGGCTGGTCCCAATCATAGTGCACTAACTTACTATTCAACTAGTAATTGGGACCGGCCAGTCACAAAATCAACTTATTTTGGTTCACTGTTCAAAATAGGCTTTCTCATGAAGGATGCAGCTTTACTTTGATGTGACAATGAACATGTAGCAGTATAGACTGAGCGCTACCACATAGTTTGTGCATTTTCAAAATTCTGATTCATTTACTAAACTGAGAGGTTTGAAAGTAAGCAGGTGATAACCCATACAGTCTGCCATCGGTGGCTTGATCATACAGCAGGTTATAACAAGATCACAACAGAAATTGGGTTGGCATTAATTCCACCAGTTTTTTCATCGTGCAAGATGGCACATTTTTTAACTGGGGTTCTGAGCTTTATTTTCATTGTACTTGTTTGAATGCATGACTCTCGGTGTACATGTATGTACCAAGACATGAGGTGGGTCAGGGTTTTATTGCTGGCGGAAAAGCCCATATCATCATCTACCTTCTGCTATCTGGAATAACTATTTAAAAAAAAGGTTCATACTGCAGAGAAGCCGCTTTATGCTCCTGAAAGCATACCAAATACTGCATCTCCATTCACTTTGTAAATATAGGTAGAAAAAGTATGTTACCAAACCAGCAGAAAGGATACTGACTTTAATCTGAAGTGTCATTAAAACCTGAAACATTAAATTGAATTTTCATGAAGGCAGAATTGTCTCCTCTACATTGAATCTGATCTTTTGTGATATATATATATTTTGAAATTAAAAAAAAAAGAAAGACAAGGATTTTTAGATATTTTTAATATAAAAAATTCGCTTTATTTTTTTTATAAGACAGATGTCAAGATACTTGTATCATGGCAAAAATCGTAAATATTTAAAAGCAAAGTAAACTTTATATATACTAGCATTCCTTCAAAGGATGATTTAAATAGTCTGCCGCTATTGGAGTTATTTCCCTTGGAATATTTTATTAATGTCGCGTACAAAACAAGAGTACAAGAAACTTAGCAGGAGTAGCTTCTCTTGCATTTTGTGAAAACATAATTTTAAACATCGTTTAAGTTTCTTATGACTTATTTGGTAGGAAAATTATTAATTTTTTTAAATATACGAATTTTGAAGTATTACTTGTTATTGTACGTGTTCATTTTTTTTATTAAAAAATTTTTTAGAACTATATATTAAAAAAAAAAATTTTTTTTTTTGTTGAATGCTGAGACTGGCTTCTCAGCTCACCTCAGTAGATGTTTTACTAATGGTTACATCTCGTTGGAGCTAAGACTCATCTGTCAGTGAAGTGCATGTTTGATTTTAAACATTTATTTCGTATTGTCAGCTTCTCATTGCCTAGTAAACTTTCCATAAATAAAAAAGGATTTAAAAGCCATTTCATTAGTATAAGAACTAAGGGAATAAGACTACATGGAAAGGGAAATTGTGCATCACAAAATATAGAGTTTTCCAATTGAATGCTTTTTTTAGTATTTTAAATGTTCCTTTTTAATCAAGCAGAAGGCTACTTGGCAAAAAAAAGATGGGCATATTTTTATAAAAAAATGAAATGCATGTTTGGAAGATCAGTTGATAATAATGACAGTGACAAACCCTGATAGTTTACTATCAGATCAGTATTACCTACCTGGACAAAGCTTGGAGTGACTCTGCTATTAGTAAAACTCAGCTTGAAGCCCTCAGCCCCAGTGAGAGTTCCACATGTCGCTCTCTTGAATGTTTGTATTTGAACAAAACAATTGTTCAGAGTTTTTACTGGCTGATCCACCAGTTGCTCTATCAGTTGTTTTTTCCTTTTTGTTTGTAAGCCATTTTGAAGGGGTCCAAATTTAGAGACTGCTCAAAATATATGTGGAAAAGTGGGCGGGCATGTGCACCCTCCCACCTGTTGTAACACATTATGCTCAGTTGCAAAGTTTTTGACTGTTTTTTTCTTTTTCAGTGGTTAATTGATTAAACGATAATAAGACATCATCAGTAGAGCTTAACTGTATTTCTAAATCTAAAAACCACACCAGAAACAAAACTAAACATAGCTGTCTGGGGATCTTGCATAAATACAAACAAAAGGATAATTAATTGTCAGAACTGCCAGTTCTAGTACATTGTGAACGCATCATAGAGGTGATCATTAACACTGAAGTTAGCTACATCACTGCAAAAGTTAATTTTTTTTTAGAGCCATGATGAAGTATCCATCTTTTGCTACTAGTTTCTGTATAAGTATTGTATGGGTTTCTACTGAAGGAGGAAAAGTGATCTCTGTAAATTATTATTATTTTCTAAGAGGATGCATAATCCATCACCTGTAGACAGAATGATATTTTAATCTTACATGATGCTAAGCAAACAATGGTAGGCTTTAGGTTTCCACTATCTACATAATGGGATCACATGGAGCCAAGCTTGGGATGGGGGCATATTCAGATTTAACTGTAGCTGACAGTTTTCTTTTGATCTATAGTCTAGGTTCCTTATTTATGTGTGTAAAGGGGGCTGATTTTTTTGTTATATTAAAATGATGGATTAAAGAAGACATAATTTATAGTGTGTAAATGCCATAACACAATTTAAAGGATTGCATGTCATTCATGTTTGGAGACCTGGTGACCTTTGTTTCACTGTAGCCCTGACTCAGCCATTAGGAACTGATCTCACCTAAACTGTATTTTAAATAGCAATTACAGCTGGAGGTGAATGTTCTGATCACCCGAATATTTTATTTTAGTTACAAGAGAATAAAATTATATTACTATTCTGTCTACTTTGCACCATGATGTTAGAAGGAAAAAAAGTTAAAGTATGTCACTAGTTGGACGCTTAGGAATGTTTTGACTGACCTGGGAGATAGTACAGTGACCTTCCTGTACTGTCTGCTAATCTGGTGTCTGTCATGGTGAGAAGGTTGCTTTAGCTGTCATTCTATTTAATTAAATAAAGATTATTGTACTGAATGAATGAAACTTTCTTCTTCTTTAATCTTTGCTTAGATAGTGGAAATAAATTGCTAAAACACTACTAGTACTAGCTATTCTTATTGTTCTAGATTTTAATCTTATTATGGTTTTACTGATTTGAATAGTAATTGTTTATATTTGTGCTAACTAATTAATTCCCCCCCATTTAAATATCAAAATAATTACCTAAAATATATTATTTACAGTTGTTGTTGTTTGTAAGGATCCATGCTTTTTACAGTACTTTGTGCATGTCAAGAGCTCATTTTGAATTGATTGCTGTTTGATTTTTACTTTTTCTACAGGTGCAATTAGTATTTTTTTAAAAAAATCAATACCTTGTAGAATTCTGCTTGCTGCTTACAGAAGCCATGTTGCCACTCTAGGTTACTCCATTCTGAGGGCAGCAAACTAACTCAAGGCACCACATAAGAAATATTTAAAGCAAAACAGGATGATCAAAAAAAACAATATTTCCAAAATTTTACCACAGTTGTAAACCCTGCACTTATATAGGGAGAGAGAGAGAGACAGAGAAACAAGAGTGCATAAGCCAGCTGTTCAAACTAAAGTGGCACAGTCAACATCTACAGTACAGTTCAGAAAATCTCAATATTGTCATCATATGGGTGTTTCATAATACACACCAAAGTTGGTAGAGACTCCAGTTTGTCTTTGGAATAAAACAGACCTTTTGACTTAAATCAATCTTTTACTTCAGTGTAATAATCTGTATATATTATTTTAAAAATTTACAACAGATTTGTGATCCTCCAGCTAAAACAAAAACATTTATTTACCAGAACAACAAATATAGTTGTATGCTTAAAGTTAGCATTTTTTTTTAGAAAAGTATTTTCAGCAGAAGCGTTATCACTGACACGGTTTATATGGGGTGGCATTTACTATTGTTGCTCAGTCTCATCTATAAATGCAGCACAAAAGTGAGAGAGAGCTTTGGGAGATTTCAAAGGACTCTACATTTTAAGGTGCCAGAGTCTCTCGTAGACTGTCCAAACTATTTTGTTTGTTGAATGCATTTGAGGAAATGTTATATACTAGGGTACAGATAAGTTTCAAGCCACATTTTGTTTTAACTGTGCCAAATGAATACATCGTTTACACACTTGATATATCTTAGGTGGATTTTTTTCTCTTTCTCCAAAAAAGTGGCAGCAAAAGACTAGTTTTTTGTCAAGGTCAATAAATACATCGGAACTAAAAGTAGACTCCTCAACTTATGTAATTAATTGGTTCCACAGTTCTCTATGTAAATTGGAAGCACCCACATACATAAATTCCTGTCCTTGCCCTGGTCGTTTGACCACCTTCATAGCGTTTTACAACATCAATTTTCTGACCCGGTGTAATTGTGTGACGCTGCTTTGATGCTCAGATGTTCTTCAGATCACTTTTACCAGGCCTTTGGAAAGGTATGGAAAACATTCAAGTTACAGTGGCAGGACATGAACAAGATGGCCCTCAGTGACATAGTGAGACAAAGGGGGGGAACTGCATCCCCTAAAATTTCCGCAGAATTTTATTCAAGACTAAATTTCAACTTTGCATAAGAAATTATGTAAGTCGAGCGTTATGCAAACCAGGGAGTGACAGTACAATGTTATAATTCATGTGTTTGGATTGATTTGCATTTAATTGTGATAACTAACTTTTTAAAAGAAATTTTTGCTTTAAATGAAATTTTAGGAAGAGTTTAATCTGTTGCCTGTAGTGTTATCTCTCTCTCTCTCTCTCTTTCACATATATATATATATAACTTTTTTTTAGGAGGAGATGACAAATGCTCTGGCTAGCATGCGGGTGGATTATTCTGGCTTCATAAAGAATCCCGAAGATTCCAACAATGCGTTATTGATGAAGCGGAGAAAGAAGAAAATTACCATGTAACCAGAACGGAGCTTTATTTTTATCCTTGTTTTCAAGACAGTACAAACATATGGACAATTCTGGAGGGAACCTCCAGCGCAGAATGTCAGCAACAGCAGATCATTCTAGAACCTTGAATTCCTGCACACAAGTGGACCTGGTATATTATAAGATCTGGGTTAAAAGTATTCTGTGGGTTAGCTGCATACTGTACTGGTTTAAAAGAAATTCTTTAAGTGTACATATTACTAATTTTGGTTCAGAAAATTTGTACAACCAGCCACTTATCTGTGTTTCCTCCTCTGAATAAAAGATAGTATTTTTCTAAAAAGAATTATATGAACTAAAAAAAAATTACCCAGTTTACTTAACACCTTTCTCATCTTTGTTTGATGTATAAGTAGAACTGGCAAAATTTGCTGATGCTAATTTCCTGAAAAGAGGAAATTTTGTGATGCAGAGACAATTGTCAAAGTTGAATATTTATTGCCAGACATGCATCCATCTGACTTCTAAAGTTTCATACGATTCATATTAACAAGTATGTCACGACGAGTTTCTGGTGAGGCTGGAATATAATTACAATAAATCATTTATTTTACCCTTGTTTAGGATTCACCAGAAAATAGATCCAACTGCTGTGGTATTTGAATTACTGGTTTTCATTCCTAAAACACTAGCTTTTGCAACATTGTTCTTACAAATCCTGTGTAGTGTTGAAGAGAAATTGTTGTATCTTGTGCATTATTTTGGTTTTATTAGCTGCTAAACCTTCAGATCTTTATTGTGCCTTTTGTCACCCTGAATTGCTTGTCATTTTTCAAGTTGGCTAAAAGATGAACCCCAAAAAAATGTATATAATAGCAAAGAGGAATACCGGAATATAATATGATAGTTTTAAATCTCCCCTCTTAATTTCTTATGCCATACTATTAAAAGGAAACACAAAAATCTACCTTTTGATTGCATCTTTATTTTTTGTTATAGTTGTCAGCACAATTTTTTACTGGAAACAAATTGATCAATGTATTTTTTTTGTCTTCTCGTAGCAAAACAGTAACGCACTGGAAATGACAATGGTCACAGACTGGGTGCGTGTCACTCGGCCGATAAATGACAGATGGTTTGAATCAGTAGTCATTTGGTTTTTTACTGAAGACCCTATCAGTTTTAAAACGTTAAATTTTGTATAAAATCTTTTAAAAATATATATGCAAATAACCTTAGTGTTTTTGTGTATAAAAATCATATCACGCAACTAATTTTTCTTGGTTTAGTTGTCATTCTAATCCTATTTGAAACATTGTGCTTGTTAGTTTTTGCTTGCCAGCTATGGATGTATGTGCCATAATTTGAAAAAAAAAACTCAACTAATTATTTGCTTAATGTATACTTTCTCAGCTTTTAATCAATCCATAGGTGAATTATGCTTAAAGCAGTCTTTCCTTTAATTCTGCAATGACAGGGAAGGCAGCGGAATGATGTTTCAAAGTTATAAGGGATTAGTCAGATTTTGAATCAAAATGCAAATGTTAAAGCCATATATATATATATATATAAATTAGGGTTATGCGGCGGTATCTGTGAAATACCATAGAACCTCTATTCAGTCAAATAACAGTGTTAAGCTTTTCCAAAGGCCGCCTCATAAAAGCAAAAGGGGTTAAGGCGGGTGGCATCTTCCCAGTTTTGTTGTTTAAAATCTAATTTTTCTTTAAGCACTTACAAAAATAGAATATTTGTACTACACTAAGCAGAAAGGTAGTCAGCGTAGAAAGCTGTTGCATTGAACAGTAATGATTCTAAACTGTTCAGGAGCTTTTGTAATTGAACTGGATGACGGTAGCATCAGCCTTTTACCTGCTGCTTGAGGTAACCTGGATTTCGGTGCTGATATGCGGCAACAACATCTGAAGTCTGATCATGTGGAGACTCTATTGCTTAGCACGTTTCACTGTGGTCTTCTGGCAGAGTCTGAGCACAGGCTTATGATCAGTGGATCTCGTGTTCTTAACTAGTGGCAGAAGATGGAAGCAGCTCTGAGCTTACTATAATTTGGGAGGAGTAAGTTAAATTGAAAAAGACAAGCCACACCTAGTAATTATGCTGGATTAAAAAAAATATTATGCAGGTGTTGATGGGGGTTAGGCTGTTCAAATATTTGTCATGGAAATTCTTGTTGATAAGGTAACATTGTAAGTCAAAGGGACAGGAAATCTACCTTATGTTAGAACTTAGTGTTGAAAATGTGTGCATTTGTTAGACTTATGCTTTTTAATCTTGTAGCTGCAACTTTTTATCAGGTTAGAACATTTCATAAATTGACATTGCATTGGCTGAAAAAAAATTTTTGATATAAAGATGTATGTTTGTTCATTGTTATTAATATTATATGCATTTAATAAAATTGCCATGAATGCTTCTGATTGTAATGAATTTTACTTGGTTTTATACTGAAAGACATGTACAATATTTCCAAAAGGGGATCTTTTCAGGTCAACTTGCCAAAGATGTGGAAAATATTTTATTTTTCAGATCAGTATCTGCTAGGCGTTTGTAAATGTTCTCATATTAATGCTACACCAGCCATCATTGCCATTTCCTTTTCTCTGTCTGCATGTTTTGTACTTTAATGTGCTATTGGGATTATAATGGCTCTGGAAACAGTTCCAACTGCCTTTTCAATGATGCCACAAAGATTATCAGAATGATACAAATTTCTAAAGAATTACATTAAAGAAGAGAGAAATTTTCATTGAAAACTACTGATTTTTTTATTGGCTGAAAGTGATGAAGATGCCATTGTTTTTCTCAGAATGGACGTGAAAAAAATGAAACAATCCTATGCCATAGGTTCATTATCTCCATATCTCTCTGATTTGTCTGTCCAGCTTATAGAATTAGGCTTTCATCATTTACTACATCAAGCAACAGGGTACTTGTTAGAACAGTATCATGGGATCTAAACAACATATGTAACCTTTATTGAAAATTAACATTCTCTACTGTAGAATGCCTACAGAAATGTTTTTATTGCTGATAAAGATTAATATTTTTATTGTTTTCTTGGAATTAGGCATAACAAATGTGTTTTGGCATGTCTTGATGTATATAAATACTTTACATTAATCATATCATGCATTTACCATTTATTAGAGGTGAGAGAGAGAACACTCTATCTATCGATCTATATATATATATACACACATAATTCCTGTACAAGTGTATCAGCATATTTGCATGAGTATATTTCTTATTGAGGAGAAACTATATAAACTGAAAGAATAAAAATAGTCCCAGCTTGGACTTTGTTGTTGTTTCTTTTTGTGAAATTTTATGAGTTTGCAGTGAGGAATTGACTGCTGCTGGCTGTCAAGTAGAGAGGTTTCTGTACCAATGTAGCCATCTATCTTGCCTTAAAGGTCAAATTTACCTTTACTGGCATTGTTGGTCAGTGACAGACAGTATTGTCTGGGATAATAACGAGAACAAATAGGAAGGAACAATGTTTTTAATAGGCAATAGCAAAGAGGAGGAGACTAGATGAAAGCAATTCTCGGGTTCTTGGAACGATTAATACTGAAGGCAGATGTCCAGACAAAATGGGAGACACCTCTGATATGCTAATTATCTACCTGTGTTCTTTCCTTCCTAAGAAATTAAATATTTAGTTTGTGGTGGTACATTGTTTGAGAATGTGCTTCTAAGGTTAAAAAAAGTTCAACATTTAAGGAACACCGATTTTGATAAAGGTTTTTCTCTGACTCAGTGCAGATCAGATGAAAAGGAAAAGAGCTAGTGTTATATGTCTATATAGACTGTCTGCCAATTAAAAACGGACCTTATAGAGATTGAAAATAAACTTAGCTTTGGTTTACTTGCTGCTCATCATAAGATGATTGATTGGCAGTAATTTAAGGTGGAAGTTACTCCAAAATGGCATCCATTTGTAACTAAAATGAAATGCTTATTGCATTAGAGGTTTTAAGTTCTTTAACTTTTATTAAAAAAAAATTAAATTTGTAACTTTTCAAAAAAAAAATAAAAAGTTAATTTGAAAAAATGAATTTTTGTTTTTGTGTACTTAAGCATTCAGAGGCTTCAACATCTGTGTTTGGCCTACACTCAGCAATCTAACCCGGTCTGTTGATGTGGCTCAGTAGTATGGTAGAATTCCTGACTGATGTGGTTGGATGTATTGGTGAATCTGTGCTGAATGTTACTCCTGAGTCACCGTTGTACACTAATATGAACCAAAATGGCAGCAATGGAGAGAAACTAGCAAATAGATAAAGCTCCTGTTTGGGATGGACTGAGTAAGATAGCAGTAGAATTTTATATGATTTTACTATAATCAGTTCTAAACACTTGTACCCTTGGCTTAACTTCATTTGTTGATGCAGTCCATGTACATTTGATGAAGCTAATTGCCTAGCAGTGCAGAAATTCAATTTGTGGATTTAAACTAAAGTAAAAAAAACTGCAATTATAAATTTACTCACATTATCCTCAGTTATTGGGAACCTTTAAAAGTTAGAACGGAATAGCAGCTGACAGTAAAATTGATGCTAATATTTATAATAAATTATGACATCTTATTTTCTAGTCTCTTCAATTTCAAATACACCTGAATTTAGTGTAGAACATTAGAATTTGATCTTACCAGATGTGGATTCAACCCTGCTTGTGAAAGGTATAAAGAGATGATGAGCATTTAATGAGACAGTTATCATGCAAGAAATATGGACAATTAATACTAGAAAACAAGCATGAAGCCCTTTAACCGCTTGAATTAACAGAGGGGGAAGAGGAAATACCGAACGAAGGATCAGTTTATGACTTAAGAGCATCCCTACCTCCCACCTAAATAGTGCTGAAACACCAGTGAAGTTAAAATTGCAATTTAATTATTAATGAGATATAATAACAATTATATCAGCACTTTTAAATAAATTTTAAAAAAAATAGTGGAAATTTCTGAAGATTAAATGTAAAGCAGACGAGAGAAAGTGAGAAAAAGAAAAGAAAAAAGCAGTTAGCTCTGTATTATAGCCTTGGCTTATGCTCAAACAATTCCGCATTGTCCAATTCACCTGTAATACTGGTAATCATTAGATTGGAATTTCCTTTTATATTTTTTAATATTTGGATGTTTGACATGAACACTTGCTACTTTTCATAAACTAAGATTTTTTTAGTGACTCAGGATTTCTCAAGAAAGAACATTTTACAAATTCACTGTTTGAACTGATATGTTGGATTGGACTCCAGTTTTTCAGTTGTCAGCATTCTATTCTCAGTGTAAAATCTGCCAAATAGCTATTTATGAAATATTAATTTCCACCTTTTAGATCAGAAAGTAAGCTCTTTGCAAACAGAAAGTTTATCAACACTAATACATCTAAGGAATAAGGTATAATTTCTAGGAATATTTCTGTTTTTACAGTTGAAGACACAATGGGGTTGTCAAGGAGATTGTTCAAATAGATTCCCACTATAGCAATATTATAGTTTTGAAATTATCAGAATGTTATAATGCTGTTTTTGTGCAAAACTTCATAAGATATTTTTTTTAAACCATTCATACAGATTACTGATGGCTCAGATCTTGTATGAAAAACAGTGAATGCATTCTGGCTGCTTACAATGTTCTTGAATGTAACTTGTGTTTACTGTCCATCTCTTGGTGACTGTTAATAATTTGAGAATTGACAATGATCTATTAATAACTTTTGGAGACTGGAACTAAGTACTAATATTACTTGTTAAGACTGCCAGTGGCTTTGAAAAAACCATTTTGGGAGGAAGCATTGATGGCTTCCAGTCTTCTTGTGTTTTTTAATAAACTAAACTGCTGTGTATATATATATATATATATATACTGATACCTTTTTTGGATTCTTCATACTCCTGATTTACAAAAGCTGTGTGAATAAATACATTTACTTCAGAGATATGAAATGCTGTTCATAAAAGAAATAAAATCTGGCACTCACAGACAGCATTGAGAAAAAAAATCAAAATTTAATTTTTTAAATATGTGCATCAAATGATTTACATTTGCATGGGACAAATTACTTATCACTGCCATTCATGAATCATCAAGATTGGCTATAACTTGTGATGACTGCTTTAAATCTGGCAAACAACCTGACAAATTAGGCATTGAAAACTGCAAGTAAATCAATTTGTTTCTTATAACATTCATTTGTAAGCAATTTGCTATTTTTTTATGTTTGGGTGAACCGCTACTTGCTTTCTGGCCGTCAGACCCATGAAGAAGCTCTTGTACAAGGTGCACTGAATGACTCCCAGTTGTTAGAAAGGAAGTTGCTAATTTATTTTCTGTGACAATAGTTGGCAATTGAGAGGTGGGCGCTTGCTTTATCAAGTGTAAAACCCACCCAACGACTGCTTGCGTGACTAAGAGGTTTCACTTAAGACTTCCTTTAGAATTACTTCACAGGAATTTACAGAGGGGCTGGTCCAAAAGTTGTAGAAACATTAAATTCACATACCCTGCTAGACATTCTGGGATTTTAATTAATTTATTTATATATTTTTGTGCAAATTATTTGAATTTCTATTAATCATGCTGTGTGTATAAACACCCAGTGACACACCCGTGAGAGGACCGGCGGATATCATTGCTTACAGTTATCAGAAGTTAATATTGATACACCTTTCTGTTCTAAGATTAATTCTGCAAACCTGTTTAATCAGTGTGGGCAGTTATAGATTGTAATCACACCTTTTCAGCTTTTGTGTGTGTGTGTGTGTATTTATAAATGTATGGACTCTCCATGCACTATTTCAGAATTCTTGTCAGTGATGTTTATATAGAAAAAGAACAAAAAAATGAACATTAACTGCCTCTTTTCTTACCCAGCTCTTCTTTTTGGTTTTGTTCAGAAAGCCAGTGCTATGCATGGATAAATTGAGGTCGTCACATTTATCAAACCAGACCTGTTTGACTAGTTGTATGTACAATACAGCACATGGGCGGGGCTCTGGCTAGGCTGAAGCCACCACTTTACCTGGTCTACAGCTTGCCAGCCGCACTGAGCAGTCGTGTTGCGCTTACCTCCAGTTTGTTCCAGTTAATCAGTTTTCTGCAATTATGGCAGGTAAGAAGACACATTGGTAAACACCTGTAAAGTATTTGCCTGTAGTTTTCAGCTCCTGACACCACGATAAGAAAGCGTTAATTTGTTAGTGGACTCCATTTGTTCTGTAGCTTTAATGTACCTGCAGTTATCATGGTTGACATTTAATTTGGTTAAAAAAATTTATCAGAATTTACTTGATGCTTGTTTCTAACATCCGCAACCAAACTAAGAGTAACAGATTTTAACTTTGAACTTTAAATAAATTTTGTTTTTGCATACTGATTTTTAGATACAAAGCATAGAAATAGATGCAAGACTAAACATTTACATTTAATGGATAGCGAGTGAAAATGGTCAGATAAGAATTTGTTAAAACAAACAAAAAAAAGTTTTTTTAATTATTGAAAATTGTTTTTAAGTTTTTTTTTATTATTTCTCAGAGAAAATTTGCACAGCTTTTGATTTTGTAGCAGACTGTTCAGTTGTTTTTCTGGAAGTTTTAATATCAAAAATGGAATGTAGCTTGTATATTTTTTTAAATTACGGTTACCTGTAGTGTGTGATCTTGACAAAAATAATCTTTGATTATATACTGAGTATCGGAATGGTTAGAAAAGTACAGCGATAACCATTTTATTGGTCCTGACAGAATCTTGTTGCCCATCAATAACTTCCTTATACCTTTGGGCACTCTGTTAAGAAAACAATGCACAAGTTTTACTACGACTCCAGTTGCCTCTTTCTTAAACTGTCTCTTTAATACGGTCATTTGCTTTCTTGTTAGGATCACACTAATGTAGTCCACCTACTAATCTTAAAATGAGCTACAGAACTTCCATATTTAGTGCAATGATCTTTGAGAGAAACCTAAGTTTGTCAAAATTCTACTACGGTGAACTCTCTTTTAACCAAAATTTTGGCAATGGAAATGTTTAAGAAACAAAATTTAAATTGGATTTTGGTCGACTGATCAAAATTCTGAAAAAAAGCTGAGTTTACCAAAAGATTTTTTTGTCAGCTGATCTGATTTCCAAAAAAACCCACTTGATAGAACAATTTTTGCATCCTTCAATGTGTTTTACATGCCTCACATGGTGAAAAGCAATGCAATCATTGGTTAGAGAGATGTAACACTTGGTTGTTATGGGTCATGTGACTACTAGGAGCAAATCATTATAGTATAATTCAATATTCTATATTAAAAATAATACAGAAAATTCTTTTGCTTTATTTCAAACATAATCAAGTGCATATACAAATTAGATAAAGGTTATACTATTGAGATTTAATGTAGTAGTGAGATGAATATATTTTTTCTGAATGTATTAAGGTGTTATATCATGTTTAATATTTGTAATGCTTTTTTTAAAAATTAATTTGAAATTTGAAATTATTTATCTGACTTTATTATTTATTCATACACTCATCTCTTTCCTTAAATTCCAAAAAAAAAAAAAAAAAACCTTTTAGGAAATGTACCTAATCTTCTAATAAAATTTTAGTTTCTATCAACCACAGATATCCACTGACCAAAAGAGGTGCACACCAATTATTTTGGTTAAGAGAGGGTTCAGTGTATTTTCAAGTAATCTTACCCATGAAAATCTAAATTGATCTGTTCCTCCCCCAGAATTTACAAACAAAAAGATCATAACACTAGTGAACCGAAGGAATGAGATGAAAGGAGCAGGTAGGTGTTACCCTTCTCAAGTCTTCAATGTTACTGGTATGCATTCATGAAGATTGCAGATCCATATGGTTTTTAACTGAAGAACTACTTTATATCCCTGGGCTTAGGTGGTGGTTCCCAATGGGTCAAGGGTTCAAGGTCAACTCCTGACATTTGTTTGTATCATTCAAAATTAGAAGCACCTAGTGCAAATCAACATCCTTACAGCCAAACATTTCTCTCTTGGGACTGAGCTTTAAGGATGGCAACAAGGAAAGATTTCAGAAGCACAGGTTCTTTAATTAGTTCTACTAACAATGTAGTAAGAAATGCCTCAACTAGTTGTCTTGTTTCTGTGGGTAACAGCACCAACTGCTTTCCATTCTCATCAAGAACTTACTTTTCCTGTATCTAACATTCCATCAGAATATTTTAATCTGATTTCCAGAATCATTCTTCTTTAGGAAAAGTCTTGGTTACTACAAATTTAAAAAAAAAATCACTTTATTAATCATTTTTGTACATGGAATTCTCTCAGAAAGAAATCTTTTACTCCCTAAATCCGTTAGTTGGGTCTTAATGAAAGATACAGCAACTGACAACTTGGATGAACATAAAATGAAAACAAGGAAAAAAAAATCAAAATTTGTTTAATAGATAAATTCTGTTTGCTAGAAAAAAAAAATAATGGACAATATTGGAGAAGAAAATGAAATTCCAAAAATAACATGGGTCTTCTCCAGAATATTACTTATGTAGGTAAAATAATAGACACAGGAAAATTACAGTGTCTAAAAATCAAAGCAAAATTTCTTGTAAATTTAACAATGGCCTTAGACAGACTACTGGCAAAAATTTGTTAATTTTAAGTTTATAACGAGAATCTTTCCTTGGTGTTTCAAAATGGCAACTCTTTAGTGGCGGTTGTGGTGGGGGAAGGTTAAAATCTGCGGAACATGAGGTGTTGTGAAGTGGAACTTTTACAGTTTATTTTATCATGGAAACAGAAAATTTCTATAACAGCTATCAGGAATAGTCTTGGATAAGTGCAGTAGAAGGGTGCGGTAACAGAAACCATTGAGTCATGGAAATAGTGAAACCATATTATTTTTTAATGTCCCTGCTATTATTTCCTTTGCTTAGATGCCGGTTTTTCCAGAAGGGTGCACACTTACAGCTGCAGGTAACTTAATGTCATTTCTTTAAAACAACAGAAAAATGTACGTGTTTGCAGCAACAGAAATTCCTTTTGGCCTTTACTGTTATCCCACAACTCTAATAGGTTTTTCTTCTTTTGTTTTCATAGCCACCACTTAGACGGAGGAATGATTCTATTTATTCTTATCATTGTTACTGCTGATTGATTACTGAACAAGTGGAAGTATTTGTTTAAGCATAGACATTTGGTAACTAAAAGCATTTTATAGATTGTTATTAAGTTATTTCAGGCACGGACAGCTGATCTTGCTGTTGTTTTTCCTGGATAGAACTACATTTTGACATTATGCACAGTTGAGCTGTAGCCATGTATAAATGAAAGCTAGAGATGAACTTTTTATAGAAGTCTTTGAACGGTATCGCATACACTATTTTGTCATCGATTAATGTCTTTTGAATTACTCCACCTCAGTTCTTCCTCTTCCTTCCTGTGGCAGGAATACATAACTTCGTTCAGGGTGGACGGTGGGGAAAAGATGGCTTGATAGGATGAAGCAGCAAGTTATCAGGCCAATTTGGGCAGACCTTTTTTGCACATAGCTCAGTTAATCCACTGTCCAAGCAAAGAGTTTAAAAAAAATTGGCTCTACTGATTTTCCAAGGAGCAATATGGCCAGTATGGTGGGTAATCAGGGAAGGGATAGACAAACTCACTTTACCCAACCAAACTTAACTTCGATGCCCTTTCAAAAGTATATTTAAAATATATAAAAGTGTTACCTCCTACTACTGAAATTCTGGATCCACCAGTGTGGGAGAGTGGAATCTCTCAGCAGCTCTCTCCATTTGTTATATGTGGACAATGGCCTGCAGCCAAATATCAAGGACAGAATTCACTTCAGAACCTTGCTTAGATTAAGCATTAAATGGAACATTTTTCAAAACCCTATTTAACTTTGTTCCAACTAGCCGGATCCTATACAATTTTTCTTTTTTTTTACTGTGATAAAATTGTCAACCATGACGCTGTGACATTGTGCATTTTAACTGCTTGTTTTTAAAATGAATTTACTCTAAAAGCTTCTCAACGATATCGGCAGACCAGAAAAGACGTAAAAGAGATTTATTTTACCTATCTATAAGAAACATTAAGTTCCTTGAATGTTCTTTATTAAAGTACGTTTTTCCTTTAGTTTCTATAGTCCCTATGTAAAACAACTACAAAGGCATTTTAATTTTTCTTTTTTTTTTTTGTCGACAGAAATGCCATGTAGTAGGGAGTTTAAAGCAGAGCAGTCCAGACTATTTAGTGGGGGGGGGGGGAATGGGGTCCCAGTAAAGCAGGCACATACAAAACAAACAAATGCTTTGAATACTTCCTAAGTCAAGCAGAGAAGAAAACAAGTTAAAACTACTCTATCAGTATTTTAGTTTCTTTCATTTTGACTTTTATACCCAGAGGCTGCTGACTGCTGAAGTACATGCCAAACATCTGTGGACATTGAATAATCGGGTGATCTAAATGTCACTTTTATAAAGCAACTCCCTTAATAAAAATATTTGCTGAATAAATAGTTTCATGTTTTATTAAAGTGTATATGAGGGGCCTTTTCATATTGTGCGCTTCAGGTAAATGTAGTAGCCTTGTGTGGAAATTAAACAGACAAACAAACTGTTTAGCAGGAGTCAAAGGTGTGTATAGAATCTGAAAGAAGTGCTGCATCGACTAATAATTAAGAGAAGGTTTGCATAATGCAATGCTATGGAAGCTGACAGCATCCAGCTACAAGTTGACTGCTTTAATCCTGTTAGAGATGACGGCGCTGATTTTGAAACAAACAAAGAAAGGGTAACTCCCATGTTTAATTTGATGGGGGGCTAAGCTTTTACAGCTTTGTATTGTGGAAAAGTTTCTTTAATTATTGGAAAAAAACAGCTGGTCGTAGATTTTATTGGCCCCCCCTGCTTTAATTGATAAGCACAGATGCAAGCAAAGCTCCCATGACTGACTTGTCTATACAGATACATCATCAAAAACAAAAGTGGCTTTGGCCTGGATAGCAGTATGGAAGGAAACACAGCCTGATTACACGTGTTAAACCCCCCACAGAGCATTCGAAAGTGTTGATGCGTATCATCTAAGGAATGTTATTTAAAACAACCTGAGTGCACTCAGAATTTTGTGTAAGGAGTTAGAGGGCACAGTTTTTCAAGTCTCTTTCTCTCACACAGAGTTAACGGATTTTGTATAATACACAGTGCTAAGCTCCAGATAAAAGTTCTCTAAGTTTTGCACCTCATTTTTATTTCATCTTATTACGCAATGATCCACGGTATGCATCCCTCTCTCCTGACTCATAAAAAAAAAAAACTTCGTTGCCATCTTCTTGTCTTATCCAAAGGATTTGAAAAATCAAGGTCTGGCACAACAAATAAATAGCCGCATTTGGACACTTTTCTTGAAGCCTTGTTATTTTCTAAAGCCTCCGCAGAGTGGACATCCTTCGCCGCGAAGCAGTTCTGGCATTTGCTCTTGTTGAAAATATTCAGTACGAATTTCCTACACTTCGAGGCCATGTCGGCTGTTTTTTTTAAATACAACTTGCCAAAAGAGACCAACATATAGTAACTGCGGCTCAGTCTACCTGTGCTGCACGTGACGGTATATTTATATAACTAATTGTATTTAACACTTAGGAAATAGGCACTGCACTGTATTTTGTATCAGATAATAAATTTGTTACAGGTAGTAAACACCTGCAACATAACATGTAATTTTAAAAATCTGAAAAAAAGGGAACCTGGAAGGGGGGGGGATGTGTGATATTTTTAGATGAGTTAATATCCTTTCAAAGAGAGAGAGAGAGAAAAAAAAATTAAAAACCACTCAGGGAACTATTAACCAATAAAAGAACAACAAGCACTGAAGGGTCAATCTCCTGCAATCCCATCTCTAGCTAAACCCCAAGATGTACAGCTGTTTTTTTGTTTTTGCTAGTGTATTCAGCTATTTGGGGATGACATTTCTGAGATATTGCAGTACCATTATCCCCAAATCTTACCTCGCCTTGTGAGAGTCAAGACAGGGGCTTAATATATATTTTTAAGGAATTTGTTTTTAAATACAGATTTAAAGAGAATGTCCAGTAGTTCTTAAACATAGTGGTTAAAGGTTTAACAGTTTTTCAATTGATAACGCTTGGTTTCTGTGTAGGGATCTGGTGAACCTGATGTTTGTTGGACACAGGGAATAGATGGACATTTCTAATGTTTGGAAGTCTACCTTGGGTTGAGCTTTCCAAGTTGTTTTTTTTTTCTTCTTTTCTTCTCACCCAGTCACTTCTCTGTGTAGGTGGCAACAATACACTTTTCTCCCCATCAGCTGTAACCTTACATTCTGATCTAGTTGCAGATAATTGTATTGTGGAAGCCCTGTAAAAATGTCATTGTATCAGCCAGGGAATAGGAAGCTCAAGTACATTTTTAACGACTCTACAAATCTAGACTATTTCTGCTGTTTAGTTTATTGTTTATGAGGGAAACTGATTTTTAGTCTGACCTCTTATATTTCAAACCAGCAGATTATTTCTATATTGTTGTAAAACTTTAGCTCTGATCCACTTCTCTTCATGGTGCATGTGCGTTAACAAAAAAGGTTTGCAAAGAAGTAAATCGCCAGCAGGCAGGCTAACAATTGTGAAAGAACACCTGCTATGCATGTGGGCATTGCAATGATAATTATAGAACAGGAACACTTATTGAAGAACAACTTTTACAGTTGCTATAGGTGACACACAGAGATAATGTGCTATAGAATGCCACTTTCCATGACCACAGTATACAGAAGAATAATATTGTCAGTATCTGAGTGGCATGGGTTATTAAAGAACATTAGTTTTCATGACTGCAGTATAAAATGGGTGATATAATCAGCATTTTGAGGGCTACTGCTGTTAGGGAAAGCCAGTTCCCACAACTGTTGGTAGACAAGGGCATATGGTCAGTGTGTTACCCAGTGAGATTTTAGTACTTTATCAGAATCATTTATTAAAGACTTTCAACTGAAGCTCAACAAATGACCATGGATTCACTTTGTAATATTCTGCTTTATAGACGAGTAATCTTCTTACAATCTCTGGAAAGGAATGTTCCTCTGTATTTATTATTTTTACATACATATAATAACACAATTATATATGGATTTAAAAAATCAAACTTAACTGTAGAAAATTCAATGTATTGAGTTCAGGTAATCTTTTAAATACAATGGTATGTTATGTACATGAAATATTTAAATTAGGAGGATGGGTGCACAGGTATAAGTAATGTGTGTGTTTAGTGATGTGTAGAGCAGTTATACATCCGAACAATAAAATGAAAAATAATACTTGAGCTTCCACAAAAGTAGTAGCGAACAATGCTCTCGTTTTGTGTTTGCTGATAATGGAGACTTTGAGCATAATTTGATCTTTAGTTTTTGTTGGAAACTACCAGAAAAACCACAAAAAAAAAAAAAAAATGGAACCCAGTTTCTGTAATCATTGTACAAGAAAGAAAATTGATGTGCTGGTGTGCGCGTGCAGTTAGTGTCTGAGGAACATGGGACCTTTAATCTCAATCTTTGTTGGGCATGACGACAAAAGCCATTAGTCTGCATCATCTCTAGGCCAGAAGTTTCTTGAAATTACTCTTTTTTTTTTTTAAAGATGGTTTTACGGTAATCTTAAAATAGTTTACAGATTTTTAAATATACAAAGATACAATTCATTACTAAAATGACTAACCACAAACTATTAGACAAGAAATGATTAAGTTTTCCCATATCAATGGTTTGGAGACTACCATCTTTTGCTATTTAGCCCTTTTGAAGAGTAGAAAAAGTAGGCATTTCAGAACCCATACGAATGCACATCACTGCTATGGTGCCCAACCAAATGCTTTATATCATTAAGGACAAATATGGAGCACGCAAACATGAGTTCTTGTTAGGAGATCCTTGAAGTCAGCCATAGATGTTTTAAGTGATAAAGGGGCATTAAGGTATTTTAAGAATTATCTCAGGTATGGAGCGAGTCAAATCTGCCTAGTAAACTCTTTAGGCAAGGCTGCTCTAGAGGGTAAATTATTGGGGGATGTAAAACATTTTTGGATTCTATATAAAGGAAAAATTTTGAAAAGGCTTTATTAGATTATTAAAAAATATGAACACAAACAGAACAATAAGGTGCAGAGTGTAATATTCGTGGTGATCATGATAATAACTGATATAAGACAAGAACAAAAACAAATATCATGTGAAGTTAACATGGCTGAGGGTAATTAACAAATATTCGGGGGTTAGGGCTTTGTCTAAAATTATAACATGACAACGACATACATGTAATAGGTTAATAAAAACAAGGCCAGAAGTACAGTATTAGAAACAATCATGGAAACATACTGAGGATATGTACGGGTACTGAGTAATTGTAACTGAGAAACGTATATAACATACACACAATGAGTTATTACAGAAAATATACAAAACAAAATGACTACATTGTACAGTGATTCAGTATTTGGTATGTGATCCCTCTGATTTATACAGAGAATGACATCATGTTTTCATTCTGCCATACAGGTTTGCAATATCTTTACTCGCTCGTAGTCTATGACTTAGAGAACATACCCCGAGGTACTTAGCATCACTTTTGGAGAGTTTTGGCCTTCTTCCTTAACTGCATTTATTGTCATCAATACCAGTTTTGTGTATCCTCTTCAGACTCTTACATACAGCTCCATCTAAAACTTGAAATCAGGTGGAAATCTGTCATATGGTGTAGTCTTTACTAGCTAGGACTTTGATTTCTATACATTTTTGGCGATATTTCCTTCCCAAAAGATACTACTCACCAAACTCCAGTGATGTCACTACCTATATTTTATATTCCTTCTGCAGGGTTAGCACTTTCTGATTGGTTGCATGACAACCAATCACAATGTATTATATCAAAACATGACTGTACTAATGGAGCATTTCATTTTTACACATGAGATACAATTCTATCAGGTGTTATTTATACCTAGTTTTTTCTCTGTTTCCACAAGTATTTCCAATACTGTAGGTCTATTTTCACCTAGAAATAAAATGCTGATATACCCTTCATAACAGCATTTCCTCATTAGACAACTTTAAAAATTGACCAGTACATAATATTGATATTTCTGTACTTGTTAGAGCATAACAGAGAGAACAGCCACCAAGCTAAGAACAGGAAAAACTTGACTGGTGCAAAACAATGAGATGTTCAACACTGAGGAAGTATTTTAATAACACTATTAATTAAATCTTTCATGCATGCTAGTACCATTAAAGCACCAAGTCATTCATTAACCATACAACTTTTACAGAAAGATTTAACAAATTTCAGTTTTTTTGCACACACTTGGGCAGCTCCCAATAGCAGAATGTGTATATCATTATTAGTGTTGGGAATAAGCCATATCAACGGCATTTTGTATATAATGTTACTCTTCTCAGTATGTGATCTGAGATGTTATGTGAACATTTCATTTCAGTGTGAACTTTAGTTGGTATCTTGTTGGATTTTAGTTCATCCAGAAATGGTTTAAATACAGTTTCAATATTTGCCATTTTTCTGAAAGAGAATCTGGGACAGAAGCAAATTTTTTGGGGTAGAATGACTGCATTAATTTTTGTTTAGTTGCTTAGGTTTTTTGTGAGGGCCAGGGTTAGTAGGGTTAAGGCTAGGATTAGATTTCGCCAAGACATATATATATATATATATAGCATTAGATGGTCACATCTTTGCAGCCAGTTTTTAAGTACAGGATTATATTGAAAACTGCACTATTTAGTTAAAATTACCATCTTTGTCATTATTTCTCATTGCTATTTCTTGGTGAACTAATGTTCAAGTTACATCAATCAGTACTGTATTATGACTTAATTATTTTGCTGTTTAAGTTTTTCTTCTGCCACAAGACATTTTTTTTTTTGCTTTTCTTAAAGTATGCCTTCATGTCTGTCTGTTCTTGTGAATTAGATGAAATCCATTACTGCTGCTTTATGGCAATCATTAGGAAAATAGGCAAAGAGTTATCCCTCTTTGTTTCTTTCTAGGATTCCTTTTGCCATGAAGACCAAATCCAGCATTTTTTTGCAACACTGTAGTCTAATGGGGGGGGGGACTCCTTATACCAAGCAGTAGAAAACTTATGCTGCTTTATTATTTTGACCTCTGAGCTTTGCATGGGAAGTGATTTTATCTGTGGCTGACACAGTCAGAGTGTTATTAGACACGATTTCTGGGTATTTGTAAGATTCTGTTTTCTTTTTCAAGAATCATGGCTCACCAGATCTTTGAATTTATAGAATGCAATTCAAAGTGTTTATTCTGCTGGTGTTCCAACAAAGCTTACTACACTATTACTTTTAGATCTGTGGGAGTCCTTGAACACCTTATATTTGTCCTGCCTGCACAAGAAAATCAGAATTATCACATTTCATCTTTTCAACGAGGCCTTGTACTTCAAGTTTAGGCCACCGAGAACTGATGCTTTTCCAGCATGCATAGCCAACTGTAATCTGTACTTGCATGCATGTCCTTATCTTTGTGCAATTCTTCTGCTGCAGATTTTTCCCATTCGTGAATTTCAGGCGTGTTTGTGTGACTTTCATTTAGTGGAAGACATTTTAGAACACATCTGGTTAGGGTTTGTTGCATCCATATTTAATGTTGAAGCTTCATTACCTTATGACATTAACTATGGATGAGATTTCTACCTCCTTTTCACTGTTTGGGATAGGTGAAAGTGCTTTTTTTCCTGTGTGTTCTATGGCTGATGCTTGTGGTATTAAAAACTCTTGAGACTGCTAGGTCAGCCAAACCATCTGCTTTTTACTTACTTGCTCTCTCTCTTTCTAGCTGCATCAGATATAGTCGAAAATCCTCCAGCAGACATCTAAATTTACATATTACAATGTATATGTATCATTATGCAAATAACATTACTTATATAACTGCTTTATATTTGAATAAATAAGGCCTATATAATAATATAAATTCATAATTGAGTAAAAGTTGATAATAATAAAAAATCAGAGTTCGGAAATAAACTTATAAAAATTATTTAAATACAAATGATTTTTTATAAAGTTCTCTTAAGTACAAATATAAATACTTACATTTAAATGTCTAAACTCTGTTAAAAATACATGGAAAAAATTCTAAATTTTCTTTGCCCTAGCTAAAAAACATTGAATTTATTTATTGTTGCTTCACATGCATGATATTACTTTTATCTCTCTGGGATCCTCCTATAATAGTGGAGAATGAAGACTATATCAAATAAGCCTGGAACCCTTGAAAATACATTTTAATTGGACTTATATACTGCATATATAAAACTAATTGAGCTGTGCAGTCATATGAGCCCCCCTAAGATATCATTCATTATCGATATACAGAAAAAAATTACAAAAAACAATTTAATTAAAATGCTTACATCTAGGACCATGGGCAGCACAGCAACAGTACATGAAGGGTTAAGGAGAGGTCCCAGAGAAATAAAAATCATTATATGATTATATATTACCTCCAAATTACAGATTGGGAAATTTATAGCCTTCAGGAACTTCTCGGATTACCTTTTGATTGCAGGTCTTTGTATGAATCGCATTTCTGTCCATCTATATACATTGCTGAAAGAAGCAGGCTTCTGATTCCATCAGCATGGAAATGTTCTCTGAAAAGAGAACCTTTCTATTAGTTTTGAGATGTGCATATTCTGAGATGCACAGATTAGTTTTGTGTTAATTCTTTAGATAATGTAATTTTGTTGATTATTATTATATTATTATTATTATTATATTATTATTATTATTATTTTCAATTAAATGCTCATATTTCAAACATTTTATTATGCAAAAAAATGTTGTTGTTTTTTTTTATTATTTCATCATGATAACGTACAGCCTCGGTAACAGTGTGCCAATTAGCTTTTTTAAATCAGTATCTGCACGTCGGGGTAGATTACTGTCAGACAGGTAATTATGAAAGACACAGAAAGATAAAACAGAGCAGGTGTATAAAGTTTGGCTTTATAACAGAAAAGTAAACGAATTCCCGACAATCTCTGAAGGCTGCCATAATTTAAGAAAAAACTCTCTGGTTTGAGGCTTTATTATGGTCACGTGAGTCTGACGTCACCCGCTGAGAATGTCTAACTGCGCAGTCAAGATGGACGAAGTTGTGGGAAAGCTAGGCTATTTGGATGTACGGAAAGTTTGAAGCATTAAATAGTTCTAAAAGGTGTACGGGTTATGGAGGATGGCTGTCTCCGAAGTGTATTTGACCATTTGTGATTATTAATCTTAGCAATAAAACCGAATCACGAGCAATAGCGATATATATATATATATATTTTTTTTTTTTTTTGTTGTTTTGTTTTGTTTTAAAGAAACCGTTTGCTTGTAATACTTGTTGTTCTGGTGACCAGCCAGGCAAATTTCTGACTACCTCGGTGGGCTGAGTCTGCTTGGAATACAGCTCATCCAAGACGTTTTGAATTCTCTTTCCAACGCCTGGAGCTGCCATACTCGGGTCTGACGCAGCAGCGCCACCTGGCGTTTTTTTGTGTGAAAGAAAGACGTTTGTAGTAGAGTACTAACGGCTCACAGTACCTCACTGATACGATGGGAGTCTCATAAGTAAATTTATGGGCTTTTCTGTTTTCATAAGCAATAAAACCAAGATCCTATTTTCATTTTCAGGTTTGCTTAAGACCAAACAGCCGAAGTGGAAGGACACCAACGTGGCTCTGATCGGATCTGATATGGACAAGGAATGCAGAAGTGAGATGCCTTTTGTCACTTCTTGTTTACGCACAGGAAGATTTTGTCGCCTTCAGCCCTCAACAATTGCCTATTATTTGCTCCCTTATTAGACACTATAAGCCGGTGAACCAGATCCCATGGCTTATTCTGGAGTGCCCAGTTTGTGTGCTTTAAATAACTGGAAAAATTGGGATTACAGTTTTGCCAAAGAAGCAAATTGAGTCAGTATTTGAGTATCTTTACACGGCCCTTTTCTCACTTAGCAGTGGCCTACTCCCCAGACTTTCTGTTGCTGACATTTTGCCTATTCAATCAAGATTGTTTCCCCATTCTTCCCTAACAGCTTTAGGAAATGTGCTGGTGTAGCGGCGAAACACTTCTATTTTTCATAAGTTACTTGTCCATTTGGTTCTGTAACTAAATGTGTGGCCTTCTGCCAATTTATCTGCAGTATGTCATCGATATCAAGGGAATTTCTCAAAATTTATAACTCTACAATTCTCACACATTTGCGGCTGATGGCATAGATCATTAATTAAGGAAAATATAAAATGGCTTTGCAAGCTGTACAATGTGACACATCTGTTGCTATATTCTCTTTACAAAAAGAAAAAAACAACAACAACAAAAAACCCATGAACACAGTGGTCTGAGTTTCAATATAAGAATTTTTGATAAATTCTTTCTTATATTCTCATTTGATAATTTGTGATTAGTAATGTTACCATTGAAGCCGAGCAACAAATTGCGGTAATATATGGAGATTTTCAGAATAATTTGGGGTTTGAGTGCATGGAGAGGGATGCTGTCTACAATTACTAGAAGTCATAATTACAAATAATCCTGAGATTCTGGCACAGTTAGTAGGATAGATTACCGGCAAGTGTAAGTAATAATGATAGCAAGAATTGCATTGATGACCATTTCTTTTCTCTGCCTCCTTGTAATTACCAAATTAAACTAATATATGTTAAGACACTATGGACTCTTTAAGATATAATATTACAAATTATTTAAATATATATATTATTTTCATATATTTAAAATAAAAAATGTGGATGATTAATGCGTGTTAAGTAGATTACATATCCAAGTGTACTTAACTGTTTACGAATGATGTGAAATTATGCCTGTACGATGCACTTTGTATGACACCTAATAATTTTCTGATTTGTTTATTATAGCTCATCTCACTAATGTGCTAGTGTAATTTGGGGTATTTAGTACAAAGACATTTTTGTTGAAAATGACCTAGAAAGAATAGGGTTGACTCCAGTATGTATGGAAACTAAAGGGTATAGTGCATCTACTGAGCAAGGAAAGATATCCTCACACCATCAAAAAACCAACAATTCAGCAATGTTTTGATTTTAAGTTTTTCTCCACACCTTTACACAACACTGTTAACTATTTTTAGCTCTGAATTCTTGACTATTTGGTTACAGTTTTATCAGGCTTGTGGTTACTCATCTGCTGATTTCAGAGGACCCTTCCACTAACAATGGGGGCTTAGCATACTGCATAAGCAACTGCCTTCTTTATCATTTGGCATCTTGACTAATTATGGAATAATGGATATTCAGCTGATCACAAATTTCTTTATGGAACAGTCACCAGTGCATTCAGATAATTTGCTATCTTGTGTCATTGCACCATCTATGTTGATAGATAATGACAAACGATCACCCAGTCTAGCGCATTGCAACCAGTTAGCCATTTTGTAATTTACACCACACTCCAATAAGGACATTGCAGAAGGCACATCCTCATCCTCATCTTTAGGTAAAATAACAAATTTATGTGTTTCATTTGAAGCACTATTTTGAATTAATTTAATGTTGCTTAGTTTTTCTAGATGTATATATTTAGGTGTGTTGTTGTTTAAAGTTTATATTCTTTAATCAAAATAATGTGTTCTAGAGGAATTTATAACATGGATGGTTCTTTTTTTTTATAATTGCCTTGATCATGGAAAAAAAAAAAGAAGTAAAAACTAAATGATATCGATGAAAATTGGACAGAATTGGAAAGTTACTGATCCAAGTCTGATTTGTAGTAATTTTCCAGACAGTTACATTAACATGGTGACTGTTCCAAAAATTCTAAAATTCTCTGGAATACACTCAGACACCATCTGTCACAAATTAGCAATTATGAACTATCTGCAGATATAGCATTGTGTATGTTTTCAGTGAGGTATAAATGTTTATTCACCAATTTAGCCACAACAGATATTATTGATTTACAAGCTTTGTGATTATGGTTGCTAGGCAACCTGTATTCAGTAGTATTCAGCATAAAGGTTAAAACCACAACAACAAAACAAGTTACTAATTATGACTGTCCTGAATAGTGAAATGTTTTAAAAATTTTTTTGAGATTGTCTTGTGATAAATTTTATAATTTATTACAAAGGAAATTAATCTCTCTTTGTCTAAATGTTTACACACACACAGACAGAGAGTCATAAATAAAATGTATTTTATGTCTTGTTTGAGAAATAAAACTACAGTTATAATATCTTTGCTGGTCATATAAAAAGAATTACTCATGATATCTTAAAAAAATAGAAAGTTGATGGCATTAAATGTGTGCAATGTCATATTACTTGTACCCATCATTGGTTCAGAAATTTCTCAAAATGACATTCAAACTATTAATAATTGTGTTTTAATTAGTAATAGTGTGTTGAATCCAGGCATGGCTCCCAGATGAGAAATATCCTGTGATAAACTTGTAGAGCTTGATGTTCCAGATTTTCCATAAAGCAACCTGCAGATAAACTCAAATGCTTTGCCATGTGTTGTAAGAACTTAATTATCTGAAACTAAAACTGCTGACAATATTTAATTTACTATCTCAGTGATGTTAAACATCTAAGGCTATGTTTGTTGCACGATAGACTGTTGTCAGGTAAAGATTTTTTTAACAAACTCCCTTTAGACATAGGTTTGAATGTTGGAAAAAGACAGCATGAAATAAAGCAGCACAGTGGATTGAATGGCTGTGTTGCAGTCTGAAAACCATTTTTGAGAAGAAGAAATGAAGCTAAAATATTAAATGGGCATTAGACTTTAAGTAGTGAGTCAGAGTGCTCTAGAAATAAATCTTGTGTATGAAGTAAAATTCAAATCATTTAGAAGAAATGGCACAGAGTATGAAAGTCGATGCACAACATCACCTGTGAAGCATAGAGGTAAAGTGATTGAAATCTAAGGTTGTATTTCTGCAAACAGGATGCCAATATTTAAGTGGTTGATGTTACCTTAACTGCAACTAGATATAAGTGGATTTTTATAGATTATGGAATTCCATCAGGAGCCACTGTTTGAAAAATCATTCATTTTCCAACATGATGATGATCTGAAGTATACAGCAAATACATAGTCAAATAATACTTGGAAAATGAAGAGTTTATGGAGATTAAAATATGACTCAGCCCACACAGTCTTAACATGAATACCACTGAGTTCTGTGTGGGCACACATTGATAAGAAAAGTTTAAATGGCAGCTGGACAATGTAGCTGAATAATGGAAAACCATTCAGAATATTTCAAGTAATTTTCCACAATCTTACGTTGACAAATTATATTCTAGCATTGCATTGTGTAAAGCAAAGGGCTTTAGTTAATTTGTGTTTCTTCCTATTTTGTTACTTTCTGGTATCTTTTTACTTCATTTAAAGATGATGATAAAATATTTTTATAATTTTCTTTCAGATTCTCACATTTGACATCTCATAAAATGATTATATTAAAAACTTTTCATTTATCAACTACCATTTTGCATCCACAACACACAAATGGTTTTGCTTTTGCAGCTCATTTTTGTTAATGAAAATGCATTAATTCAGTAAAAATAAAAAAAACAAAATCTAATGAACTATGTATCAGAACAAAAACTATTGTGACATTGTTATAACTCAAGTTTTTTGCATAATATAATCTTTTACTACTAATTTGCATACTGTTTTGTATAGATGTTAATGGACCTCATTATTGATAATGGCTATTGCTCTGGCAGATGAAAAAATGGGACCCAAAAACATTACTTCCCTCTATGAAGCTGGTTACTCCAAATAGATAATTGTGGAGGAAGCTGGAGTTACCTGGGGTGGTGTGCAAAAGATTAAAGAATGAAGTCAGCTGGCTTAATGAATTTATAGGGCTGAGTGAATGGAATGGGAAGTGGCTGGGTAAAAAATCTAGAGCAAGCCTTTCTTGACAGGTAGATAGATAACTTCATTCAGCATCTCAACCTCAAGCTCCAAAAGAAAGTTAAGAGAGGTTGGATTTATTGGCTGAGTAGCAGCCAGAATTCCTTTGCTTAACGAAAATGAGCAACTTGACTGGTCTAAACAACATCAGGACCACATCTTGGATGCAGAGCAGGTTTATGAGAGCTATGTTTGGGTTTATCTGGTGGAAATGTGAAAGTAATGAATTATTTTGCTGGTGACTTTATGGGTGATAGACTTACATTGCAACAAGATACTAATCCAGAGCTCATAACAATACTTTGCTAGAAAAGAATTGGAAGGACTTTGTAAAGTTGTGGGTTGGCTCTCACATCTCTAGATCCGAACCCACTTGTGTGGAATGAACCAGATTAAAGGATCATGGAAAAGGTCATTGCAAGAGAGACAGTGGTTACCTAAAAAGTATTATTTTGAAGTCCAAAATATGTGCAGCAGTTAATCACATGAAAGGTGGCAATTTTGATGAAAAAATGTTTAAAGTGAAAATATTGTAGTAATGTTCTGATGTGTGGTTCATCTGATTTTTATTTTTTTTTCTTCTTACATAATGTATTTTCGTTGACAATAAGGTGTTGAAAAGGCAGATAATAGTGTTTTTGTATAGTGCGTGCACAACTTTAAATGTCACTACATATTAATTAAAACTTCATTTGAAAATGAATGAAAATATAATCATTGTAATAAGTGGAACAACTTTAAGAAAACTTCATGATGACCTAATATTGTCATTTATTTTTATTTTTGGAACCTGCTCATCTTGCATATTTTCAATTTTGCATAAGCCATCTTTGAAACTAAGCAAATCAACGAGAAAACATTTCTTTCTCCTGTCCAAACTTAGAGAACTAGATATTCATTTATTAAGTAAACAGTTAAACCTGGCTTGAAGAAAAACAAACAATCAGAAGCCAGTAATCAATGTAGTCCTTGATGTATATGTATGTGTATATATATATACAGTGTGCTGCAGTATCATCTGAAAATCAATATTATTGACTGAAGGTTACTCAGTAGGTTTAGTGCTGGAAGAGTTGGTTAGAATATCCAGAATTCTGCTGTAATACAATTGTAACTAGCTCTACGCTGGACAGCATAAAAGATGGTCTTGCATTTTTCAAAGGGGGGAATTTTTACCTGGATATTTAAAAATAACAAAAACTAACTCTCTAACTTTGTTTTTGTTTCTGCTGATGTGTCCTTTGCTGTCTGTTGTCACAGTTAAAATAAACTTGAATTTTAATCATTTAGCATCTGAATTACATGAAGCCAGGAATGTGGCACATGAAATAGTTCTCACAGCTTAGCACTTATGGATTTTCTTCACTTCACCTTTGTACATAGTACTTGTACTTGACGTATATGTCTTTCTATAATAGATCCATGTCAAAAAAGAAACTTTACTTGCTAATGTGTATTCTAAAACAAACTGTGCAAGAATGTAATTCACTATATCTAGGAAAAAATATTAGTATAATTTTGTGATTGTAAATCTACAAGTACTTCTATGCTTGTGAACTTTTCAACGTGTTATCTTTCCTTGAATTTTTCTTTCATCGTGGAAGGGATTCCACTGAGTTTAGGCGTGAAGTGCATGCTAATAGCCTTAAGCATTGAGAGGTCACATGCCAAAGGAGATAACCATAGATGTACTGTACATAGAACAGCATATCTCCACTGATCATATGTCAGGGTTACCACACCTTTAGAAACTAGCAATACATTTCTCCAAAAATTTGTAGGAGCAGCAGAATCATACATGCGAAAGAATTTTATTTGAAAAATTTCGAAAATCAAGGTTTGTCGTGGCCATTAGTTAAAAAAAATTTTTAGGGAAATAACTTATCTCTTTAAATTCTGTCAGTGTTTATGGCAGTTAACCTTTAAGTAAATGTCGATGCCAACAAACCTTATAGCACATTATAATATTCACCTTTACCTATTTTTAACAACAAAATTTAAATGCTAATCCTGTCTTAAACTGAAAAGTTTATAACAGTAGATTTTAAAAAAAAATCAAACTTCTGAACATTTTAACACTTGTTCAAATGAAAATTAATTAGAATTTGTGTAATCACAAATTTTTTATGGTAGAGGGCTGCTCTCATGATACTGAATTTACTACTTGGGATGATGATATGTACTTTTTTTTCATTTGCTAGGGAATGTGCCATAGTTAAACTGGAGAATCTGATTACACAAGTTCTGCATTAAAAAATTGATTTCCATCTATTTAATTTAGAAGAAATGAATCTTTAATATTAACATTTCTATATATTTTAATAAAAATTATACTGATATTTTCCTTCAAAATTTATTGACAAACTGCTACTGCACCCAAATATCTAGAAAGACATCTTATATTATTTATTTAATTATTGTATTTAGCAAAAAGTTCAAGATTATTTATTTTTTGTTGCAGAAAAGGCTGCTGAAGGAGAAAAGGCTTGGGAGAAAGCTGGCAAGACAGTAGGCCTTCAGATATGGCATATTGTTGTAAGTCTACAGATTATGATGGGCTTTAGCTTCTGGTTTGTTAACTTTCAACTAATGAAAAGGTGTCTTTATTTTTGTGTAACTAACTAACCAATCATGGATCAGGTTTCATTTAATGGGCCTTAACATGCCACCATTTCACCTTTTACATCTTACCAACAAAGTTTTAAAATTTGTGTAATCATGTTTTGTTTTTTTTTATTATACTGATAGAGCAAAACAGCTCCCATGTTTTGATTTTTAATCAATAGGAGATTTTTAAATTATAGTTTTATTTCATAATTTTTTTTTTTGCTATTGTAAGGATTAAAAAATTAAGAGAATCTATCTTTATCATCAAAGCTTCATCACCATAGAAATGTAGAAAAACTCTAATTAGTTTTTCTATCAAATTTTAGATTCCAAGAAAAATGTAAAAAAAAAAAAAAAAAATTCTTGAATTTCTCTGTGCTTATCTGTTTTGATCTCTCATCATTCTGGGAAACATTTAAATCTCCAAAGATTCCAGACTATAAAAGTAGGAAAGGATGGAGAAAAAGAGGAACAGATGTACTTGGTATAGTTTTGTTGTTGCTGTTACTTTAGCTTCACTTTTACTCAATATAAATATGTACAGATACTTAGCCTTCATCACTAGAAGGTTGTTTACATTATTTTATCTTGGATTTTAGAAATCCTAGACAATTAAAAGAAAATTCCAGTTAAATAAATAAATAAATAAACTCATTATAGTCCAATTTTTATTTTCAAAATCTGTTTTCTTTGTAGTTTTTAGTTCATTGCATTAAAGGGCAGTTTTCAAATTTGCATAAATGATTAACTATTCATCACTGCTTTATTTATTCTTATTTTTGAAAATTGGTCAGCTATTTATTTATTTTTTTTAGTTTTAAAGGTGTAAGGTCCTTTGTGACTGTTTAACATATTAGCCAGTTATAAGATAGCTAACCAAGTGTAGAACTGGTTAGCTTGTTTAATCTATGACACCAGTAAAAACCAAAATAATATAAAAAATTTAGTGTTTAGCCGCAGGTGGATTTGCACGCTTCAATTCAGCAGTTATCTGGTGTATCTCCAGCCATAATTAAAAATCTCCCATTTGTATTTTAAAAAAATTTCTTTCAGCAATTCAAAGTGAAACACGTAAACAGAGAAGATTATGGAAAATTCTACAATGGAGATTCGTACATTATCCTCAATGTAAGAATTTTTTTCTTCCTTAAAACATTCTTTAATAGTTAAACATTTTAAAATGATGTAATAACAAAAAAAAATTTTAAATAGTTAACAATGTATTTTATCATTTTTGGAATGTGCAATGTTATTTGTTGTTTAAATCTCAGAATAAAAACTAAGGAAAACAAGGAAAAAATTGGAAATTTGTTTTAACTAAACAGAGTTGATTATCAACTAAAGATAAAATTCAAACTAAGGGAACCAACTCCCACCCCTAAAAAATTTTAATTAAGTAAACATGAATAGAAGTGTAGATTGGTTTTGATGATTTAATAAACCTTTTTAAAATGATATAAACAAGGATTCCGTAATTCCTAATATGAAATCAGTAGAGGACTCTGACATTTAATAACATAAGGTTTGTCATGGGCCATAACTTGGTCTTTGAATGGAAACAAGTTTTCCAATTCTGAAATTTGTACAGAAACCAAATCTTAAGAGAGATTTGAGGAAATAGTTTTGGGATAACTTTAATCAGATGTTTATTATTAGATTTCAAATATAGAATAGTTAGATATATTGAGCATTTAGGAACACTGAATCACGAGGGAACATTTTATTACTGACTTTACATATGCAGTTATCATAAATGAAATGAGAACTTATTTATTGTCAAGTACTCTAAAAATCAATATGAAAAGGGAACAAAGAAGGACCATCTCGTTAGCAGATGATTAAAAGTAGCTTTACGATATAAATTAATGTTTACAGCATCTGTTTCATCCTTGCATCACACAGTATTTAGAAATGGAAGTTTTCTATCAATTTATGTTGGCTTAGCATCTTGTTCATTTAATCAAGACTGATTTTTTAAAAAACTTTAAAGAGCTATTTAGATTTTTCTCCAAAACTTTTACTTAAAGTGTTAAAAATTCATGTTTGAATCTGCAGTTTCAACATATTACTACTGCTATTTATGGTTAAGTTTCATTGCTAAAATTATAAATTGCCCTGGACCATTGGACATTTACTGTTCTCTTATTTTTCAAGTATATGCTATTGCATAGGTCCAATAAATGTGTACTGTATGATCTCTGAAATATGCAGTATACTTGAGGTAAGATTATTTTGATTTCAAAACCAAGCAGCTTAGGTTAATATGCACAAGCAATGAGGACAGAATAGAGAACAGTAAATCAAAATTTTAAAACTAACATTTAGAAGGAATAAATAAGTTTAAAAGGTAATAACACGGTCATGAGATTCTATACAATAAATGTAAAAAAATTGAGAGATAATTATCACCTGAGAGAAATCATCAATGCTTTTAATCAGTATGACCAGGCAGAAGCTTTTTGCTTGTATTGTGGATGTGTACACTGAATTTTTTTTTTTTTTTTTTTGGTGGATGGAAATGTTTTCCCTTTTTATGTGATGACTGAAAGCAATGTAAACAAGAGAAAGAGAGATGATGGAGCACGTGACATTGGGAATTCAGCTTTTCTACTCTTTTCTCTTTCCAAAAATCATGATGTGTTTAAAAGAGAACCAAAATTTAAGAAAAAGAATATATATAATATTAGGCATAGTTTAAATTGGTTATATATAATCTATTTAGCAATTTAAAACTATTATTATTATTACAGACTTACAAAAAGAAGGACACAGACAAGCTGGAGTATGACCTACATTTCTGGATTGGAGAAGAGAGCACTTCGGTAGATATTTGTATACTTCAATTTACCAGGTGTTACACTAATTTTGGTCAGAATTATTTATATTGTATTAATTAAAAAAAACAGAAAAATGTTCATTATTCATTTAAAGGCACTCTACAGGGGCATCTAAAAAAATTAGAATATAGTGGAAGAGTTCACTTTTTCCCATAATTTAATTCAAACAGTGAAACTTTCCTGTACGGTCGACCCCCGCGTAATCACGGTTCAGCATTCGCGGCCCCGGTTATTCGCGGAATTTTCCTTAGAACCTAACTAATAATTGTTCGTGGAAACCCCCGCATATTCGCGGAATCGCAAATATCTTCCGTGATTTTTTATGGCTTTTTTCGTGGCAATATATATTTTTTCACGCTTTTTAACACTAAATTATTAATAACAATATAATTTACTAATTTTGTAATATAAATACTAACGTAAATTCAGCAAAATATCAATATAAAATAACGCTATTGGCTGGAGGTTTGAAAGTAGCCAATCCGAGAGCGTTGTTCATTTCTCCTCGCTGCTGATTGGCTGCTGCCCACGAAGCGCTGTCTCAGGCAGATGCAGCCCAGCATCATCCCAGTTTACCGCGTGTAGCTATCTCGAGTGTTTCGCTGAGTATTGTATTTTTTATTAAATTATTATTATGTATTTACTTATGTTTTTTTTATTATATTTTACGTTATATTTTGACGTTTATAGGAATTTTTATGGACCATGTTCAATATTCGTGGTTTTTCACTCTTCGCGGGTGCTCAAGGGACGTAACCCCGCGAATACCGGGGGACAACTGTATTCTAGATTCATTACACATAAAGTGAAATATTTCAAGCCTTTTTTGTTTTAATTTTGATGATTACGGCCTACAGCTCATAAAAATCAAAAATCCACTATCTCAAAATATTAGAATATTTCATAAGATCAATAAATAAAAAAGGATTTATAACATACAAATGTCAAACTTCTGAAAAGTATGTTCATTTATGCACTCAATACTTGGTCTGGACTCCTTTTGCACGAATCACTGCATCAATGCGGCGTGGCATGGAGGCGATCAGCCTGTGGCACTGCTGAGGTGTTATGGAAGTCCAGGTTGCTTTGATAGCGGCCTTCAGCTCCTCTGTATTGTTGGGTCTGGTGTCTCTCATCTTCCTCTTGACAGTACCCCATAGAGGTCAGGCGAGTTGGCTGGCCAATCAAGCACAGTAATACCATGGTCAGCAAACCAGTTACTAGAAGTTTTGGCACTGTGGGCAGGTGCCAAGTCCTGCAGGAAAAGGAAATCAGCATCTCCATAAAGCTTGTCAGCAGACGGAAGCATGAAGTGCTCTAAAATCTCCTGGTAGATCGGCTGCGTTAACTTTGGACTTGATAAAACACAGTGGACCAACACCAGCAGATGACATGGCACCCCAAATCATCACTGACTGTGGAAACTTCACATTGGACTTCAAGCAACTTGGATTCTGTACCTCTCCACTCTTCCTCCAGACTGGGACCTTGATTTCCAAATGAAATGCAAAATTTACTTTCATCTTAAAAGAGGACTTTTGACAACTGAGCAACTGTCCAGTTCTTTTTCTCCTTAGCCCAGGTAAGACGTTTCTGACGTTGTCTCTGGTTCAGGAGTGGCTTGACACTAGGAATGCGACACTTGTGGCCCATTTCCTGGACTCGTCTGTGCGTGGTGGCTCTTGATGCACTGACTCCAGCCTCAGTCCACTCCTTGTGAAGCTCCCCCAAGTTCTTGAATCAGCTTCACTTGGTAATCCTCTCAAGGCTGCAGTCATCCCTCTTGCTTGTGCACCTTTTCCAATCACACTTTCCCCTTCCAGTCAACTTTCCATGAATACGCTTTGATACAGCACTCTGTGAACAGCCAGCCCTTTCAGCAATGACCTTCTGTGGCTTACCCTCCTTGTGGAGGGTGTCAGTGAGTGTCTTCTGGACAACTGTCAAGTCAGCAGTCTTCCCCATGATTGTGGTTGTGTGTGCAGATTCATGGTATTTATACTGCATAAATAGTGATTTACTCAAACTCTAAATGGAATATTCTATATTTTGATTTTTTTTTCTTTTTTTTTAGCTGTAGGCCGTAATTATCAAAATTAAAATTAAAAAATGCTTGAAATATTTCAGTTTACATGTAATGAGTGTAGAATACATACAATTTTCACTTTCTGAAATAAGTGACAAAAAATATTGAACTCTTCCATGATATCCTAATTTTTTGAGATGCACCTGTATATGTATATCTGATTTTTGAACATCTCTCTTCTCTCTTTGACATCTAGAAAAAAGAAACCAAATGATTTGAAAAGTGAAATTGGTTCTAGTTTAATTTCTAGACTTTTTATCAGTAGATAGGGATACATGATAATTGTAGCTTTGAAAATTTAAATGATGACTTGGTTTACCTAAAGTGATTAATTTGAAAAAAAATGAAGTAAAAAGCAATTGCTGAATAATCAGTGGTGAAAACACAATGTTTCGTTGATGATTTGTTATTCATAAAACAAGTGGACCCCCCTGGCTTATCTTTAGTAATTAAACTAACTAATAATTCTAGATTTTCCACGCATTCCATTACCTAGATAGGTGATGCTGATGTGCCTACAATAGAACTGGAAAAATTTTTATGGGAACCACAATTTTAAAGAAGCTTAAAAAATAAAAACTAAACATTTATTTATCTATCAATTTAGAAGATTTTATTTTCTTAATCTATCTATTTAGCAAAGTTTTTTTTTTTTTATAGTTATTTACTTTTGGTAGAACTTAAGATGAGTACAACTAATTTGTTGGAATGATTAATAAATATGGCAGCTTAAAGTGTCAGTATTTTATTTGTATGGAAAATTTTGAGCTAAATGTTCACTTTTGAAGGATGAATATGGAACTGCGGCATTCAAAACTGTAGAACTGGATGCTCTTCTAGATGATGAGGCAGTGCAGCACCGGGAAGTTGAAGGGAATGAGAGTGATTTATTTAAAAGCTACTTCAAGACTCTGATGTGAGTTTCATTTTTCTCTTGTGTACTTAACTTTTTGCTTTTGCTGAAAAATTTTTATGTTAGGCTGGCAGCTAAAGGGTTTTCTGGCCATGGCTTCTGGCGTAATCACCTGGCTGATATTTCATCTGTGAGCTTTCATTCTTTTCTTACCTGGCTAATCTGAGTCCCATCATGAACCTACTCCCACCTGGTGTTCTGGGTCTTAGCGTGACCTACAATCTTTTCACATCTGACTAGTGATATTGGTCATAAAAACAACAACAGCTTAAGCCGCCATTTATGGGCACTAATTAAAATAACAAAAATAGATATTACATCTTTGACCTGCTAACTACTAAAACCTTCAAGGTGGTTATTTTAAATAAAAGCTTCAGTTTCAGAATCAGCAGTGTTTTATGCTTTGAGACATTGTTGACGCACGCACCTAACCTGGATACAGGTTTTTAGTTACAGAGAGTTGGAGGCACAAAAAAGATATAAAGCTTATAAATAGACCCCCCTTTGCCTTAAAATGGTCATCAAGCCAATTTTTTTTAAACTGCTGACACATTTATTATTTTGACTCAGCCATGGAAAGTTGTAATAAAATAATTTATGCCAACTTAAACGTTTTAAATAACCGGAAATGTCATCTAATACATCTGTCTGCATTTTGAAAGGCATAAAATTTGCTTTTTACACAGGTGAATTTTTTTTTTTTTAAATGCAGTATACGTTGAATGATCTGTTCTGTTCTGTTGATTGGTTTATTAATTTTTAATCTGATTAAACTCAGATGAGACTGTTACTTCAAAAAAAAAAAAAAGAAGTTGATTCCTATCCAGGTCAGGTGAAATCATTTAGGTTATTTCTTCCTCTTTTGAATTATGTCAGCAAAGGCTGAAGTTCACATGGCTTTAACATGTGTTTCCTCTCAGATTTACGCTAAAATATTCATAAAAAATCAACAAACATAAATAAAAAACAAATTTTTTTACACAATACTTAGAGGCCTTTGAGATCATTAAAAAACAAGACTAAAACTACTGTGTGGTGTTGGAGGAGATGATGACTCATTCTCCTCTTTGTGGCAAGACAACACCTGTGTCTTGCTTTCATTGCTATGGCCTACATCATGGAACACAGTCTAAAATAAACCCGTCAGCCTGTGACAGCTGGCAATACACCACACAAACACCACGTTAAGTTAAAAATGTATTTATTAGTTGTAAAACTGTTGATAAAACATAGCAACTATTTCAAAACTAGCATAGATATGGGCATGTAAAACATGACAAGAATCATAGGTATTATATATCTAGAGAAAAATAAAAAACTAAGTCTTAAGAGAGCTAATTAAAATAATGTGAAGGTCAAAGAAAAGTTACTGCAATCAATGAAAACTAAAGTGGGTAACATTCAAACCAAGGTGTGAATCCAGGTATATTCAGGTTAAAAATTGATATTCCTTTTTCCACACAATGACGAAAGCATGATTTTGTGGTAGATGTTAAAGAATTTTAAGTTCTGAACACTCACCTCAATGGCGAATAATCTGTTACACCTACACCGGCTAGGGTTGAAAATCAGCAGGTTGTGTTGTCAGGGAACTATGTAACGCATGTAAACAAAAATCCATTCCCTGTAAAGTTAGGAAGTCGGGACATTTGAGGCTACAGGGCTTGGCAGGATATAAAGTGGTCTTAAAATCTGTATGTCAGGTAGTTAAATACAATTTTAAATTTGCATAATTAAATTGTGCCAGTTATATTAATAAAGCATGTAGGAAGCAGAATGAGAAATAATTGTCAGGTATCCATGAAAGGTTAAAGTCTCACATCTAATAAAACACAAATTATGTTTAGAAAAAAACAAAACAAGAGATCAGCATCTAAAAAATGCTTAAAGCAGACAACAGTAAAGCAAGATCAGTAAAAATAAATGTTAATAATCTACTTATTTAGTTGAGAGGGAATTCATTCTTTACCATAAATATATATAATATATTAGTTGTCCCTCAAGAATAGCAATGACAATAGAATTAGTATAGACATGTTTACAATCAAGCTCTGTGATCTATTTACAATAACTGAAGAAATATAAATCATATGACATTGGTGGTTCATGGAAGATGTTTCCTATATGGTATGTGCTATATAATCTTAGAGAGAGAAAGATTATTCTCTCTTAGTTTTTATTTAGGGTCTTACAAGGTGGAGTAGCGAGTGGCTTCAACCATGTCACCCCCCAGGAGTACAAACCGAGGCTGTTTTGGATTGAGGGTTATGGAAACAATATTCAGAGTAAAGAGGTAAGTGTCATCAAAGACGGCTTCAAACTGTTGCAAAATCTCCTCTGCATGATGATAAAACTGTTAGATTTTAAATCTAGTAGGAAATTTATTGATTTCAAATTTTGATTCTGAAAAATAATTTATAATTACAAAAAGAGGCATTCACATGTGACAAGTGAGTCCAGCTTTTCACAGTTGTCAGGCAGTGATCATGAAAGGAAGGCTGGGTGTAGTCCAGGGAAGGAATTTTTCTTGAACCATCTGCAAACTGCCACAAAATATGGCAGTTTGTCTGTTGTGGTGGTCACAGTTGATAGTTTGTTTTAGGAACTAACTTCTGCCTCCTACATTATCATCCTTCAAGAGGGACTTTTGCCTGCCTATACCAAAAGTCATCTTCCAAAGAGAGGAAATATTTTCTTGACAAAATGATGCCTTAGCTCTCTCTGGTGATGCACAAGATGAAGAGGGCATCATGACTCTGTCCTGGCCTGGACAGTCATTGGATATGAGCCCTAATGAGCACACATGGGTTATTCTCATTTGATTCATGTAAAAGTGTAATTGTAAACCCTCTTCTCAGAACTCCCCAATAATAGAGATTCTGTGCCAGGAATGGGTTGCAGTTCTGCAGACCAAGATTGCTGATTACATCCATATATGTCAGCTTATCACTGCCTTGCATGAAGCAAAGGGATGCCATGAAGTGTTAACCCTATTCATATTTTACTAGTGCTATGTATGTTTACAGAACAAACAGACTTACATAAACCAAAGGAATGACATTCTGTTTACAATAGTTGAATATGGTTTTAAAAAATTGTTTTCAATCCAAGATTTCCATCTTCAAGAACTCATTAACATTGCTTTGGTACTGAAATTTTGATAAAAGGGAGATAACTCATTAGTTTTTGCTAAAACTGAATATCAGTTTGCACCAGGATTAGTTTGTGCATATCAGTGCAGTAGAGAAAAGTATTAACCATTAATTAATATTAGTCAGTATGTACAGCTAATAATATTAAATATACCAGTAGTAGTTTTTTTTTGTCAGAATTGTTGGTAAAGCTACTGCCCGAGCAATTATTGTGCTCAGAACAGTTGTCTGAAAGCTTTGTCTCATGGCACTGGTGTTTTTAAAATGTCTCCTAGGTTCCGCTGAACAAAACCAACATTTCAAGTGATGATGCCTTCTTGTTGGACTGCGGCTTACGCCTGATTATCTTTTATGGACAGGACTGTAGTCCATTTGAAAAACTGAAGGTAATATAACCGAATATACAGTTAATAAAATTTTTTTACAACGTATTAGACATTGAATATAAAAGGGCTTTGACTCTCTTGAAAAATTTGGAATGCTTCAGTTAATTCTTCCATGTGGGTACAATCTAGGCACTTTGAGCCTTTTGTAGTCTATCTTAATAACTTAATCCTTTCAGTGAAACTTCATTCATTAATAAATCTTCTTTGAACCTTTCTGAACAGGCAAAATTAATCTCTTTTAATAATACCTAGATCACAGTAGTAGTAACTAGGGATTTTTCCAAGGAAACTAGAACTTTTTTTGTTTGTGAACTGAGGTGTGATATCTAATACTCTGTTAGCTTTATCATATACACTCCCACATTGCCTTTGACTATTTAACTGCTTCGCTACTGTAGGCCAGGCCTGCCAAACTTGTAAAATGGCCACTTTGATTTTTTAATAAACTTTTTATTACATAACAAAACTTGATAAAAGAGTATTTTTGATTGGTTTACTGCTAAAATATGGTTACAGGGGATACTTTTTCATGGGAAATCCCAACCCATTATATCATGCATTGAGAAAACTTAGCAGTGAAACAGTTAAGTAGTTTTAATAATAATAATAATAATACCTAAGTTATTTTTTACATTTGTAAACAAGTTTTTACCAGCTTATGAGTAAAATCAACACAATCAGCATCTTTATATATGCAGTCTGAACCTGGTATTTTGTTTGCCAGTAATTTAGAAAGCCTTCTCACAATGCAACATTATGAAAACTCATGATTGACTTTGATTATTACTGATTGATTCTAAATGTCTAGGTAACAAAACAATACGACAAATGAAGTAAAACATCTAAAGACAAGAAAAAAATACAAAAATGTATCAGAAAGAGATCATGCTAAAACATTTAGCCTCAAAAGGCATGACAGCAAATGAACTGCTCAGGTTGGCAGATATTATCATGAATTTCTGTAGCATTGAATGTGGGAAGGCTTTCTAAATTATCAGCAGACAGAAACCGGCTTTAAATCTCACATGCATGCATCTACTTTAATAACATTAAGTTGCATTTGCCATTTGATTTTACCATTTTTTTAAAGCAATTTAAATTGTATCTTCTCTTGTTTATTTTACAGGCTACTAAATTTTCTAAGAAAATTCAGAGTGAAAGATCTGGTAGACCTGAGATCATCACACTTGATGAAGACTCTGACAACATTGTAAGTGGCTTTAGCTCAGTTGAAAATAACCTGTCATAGTTTACTTTTTGAGCAGCAGTTGCTCATTACTTCAGGTGAGTCATGAAACTGGCTCAAGTCGACATTCCAGAAAATGACAGAGAGACTTCATGGCTGAGATTTTCTAAATTGTTATGATTTACAATGCATCACTATTTTCTAGAGTCGTGAGACAAATTCATTGAAATTAATTATGATTTTCTTATAAAATTCTTGTTTTGAACATGTATATTTTGTTTTGATCCTTAGCTTTATGATGGACTCAAAGGCAGTTATTTGGTTTTGTTTTGAAAATTTTTGGGCTATGATAAGAAATTATTATTAATACATTTTTTTCTGCATGTGAAAACTTAAGTTATCTCCAGCTATGCTTTTTTTTCCTTCTTTTTAAAAATTATTATTAATTTATTTTTTAACTTTCTTTTTTATTGCAATATGTCTGTCAATAGGTTTTCTACTTATAAATTTTGGGTTTAGTAAATTTATTGGTACAAGCAAAATTGGCAGAATTTAAAATTTATTTTTTATAATATATATTTTCATTAGCTGAAATTTTATAATGTTAATTTTTAAAAAAATAGTTTTAATTTTATATACTAAGATTTCTGTTCTGTGTCAGTCTGTTTCTAGTCATTTAAATATATTTATTTAAAACCTTTGACTTTGGTCTTTCTGAGATACTGAATTCCTTTAGACATTCAAGTTTAGACAATACAGGTGTTGATAATTTCTTGTGCTACTCTGAGACAACTTCACCTGGCTGAAAATGGAAGTTCACTTTTTCATACAGAGCAACTTAAAGGTAAATCACTGCACAACAAACAGTTAATTAATTCTGGAAATAGTCAAAGACAGCAGGATTAGGATCTGCTTGTTAGACATCTTTCCAGGGAAGTTAAAACTGAACCATATGTGTATCAAAATATTAATTTTGGTTTTCTAATTCTTCCAATGTTAGTGTTTTGCTTTTTAATGCAATGTAATCTTTATGTATGTAGCTCACCTTTTATACATTATATTTTGTTTGTCAGCCTTCCAATTTGTTTCTATAATCTGTCATATGCCAAGAACCAAAAAGGTTATACTTTCTAATTTCACTTGAACAGGGTGAATTCCTTTGCATGTTTCCTGAAACTGGACCAACTGCCTCAAAAAAAGTAAAGAAGGATCCCTCAACGTGTGTTAAAAAGTTGTTTAGGTAAGAACACAATGTTTTATGTGTTGGTATTAGATTTTTCTTGATACTTGGAGGCCTTAGAAACCCTCTAGCTACTAATACAACTTCTGGATTGATTTCCTGCTCCTGATTCAGCATCTGCTCAGGTTTTTGTTTTTCATCAGCTCTTTCTTTCACCTTGAGATGTGAACATTGTACAGTTTAAATGTCCTCCATCTGTCAGTATGTAGGGTGAAGCGACTCACGAAAATATTATGATACATGGCCTAACCTGTGCACAGCAACAACCAGTGGATTATGTTTAATCAAGAAACAGTTATGGCATAATCTAAACCAACTAGGGAAAGGAAACTGCTGTAATTTGTTGTGAAAAGTATAAAATTCATACAGAGTAACATTCTTTCAAGCAGAATTATTCATTCAAACAGGAAATTAAAGAAAACATTTTTAGTCATTTTAATGTGGAAATTTTCCTTTTTTGAATAATGAATTCAGGAAACGTTTTTGAATTCACTGAGAAAGATAGCAACTTGGACAGTTTTGAAGTTAGTTCTGTTAGCACAGTAACTCTAACGCCTTTTAAAAAATTACCTCTTAGTTACTGGTCTTTACACGAGTCTAGCAATAAAAAAATCAGCAGGACAGATCTATTTTCATATTGGTTAATATGGACTGGCTCAAGTGTGTAGCACCATCCACCTGGCTTCCTGCACTGATAACTACAGCAGTGTTTTGCAGGACATCCTTATTGAACCTCTGCATCTGTTTAAAACATTAATTTCATCACAGAGGTGTTCGTTTGGTTGCTGTATAAGGTAATACAGCTGGCCAAGAGAGCACAAAGATGACCAGCTGCTGCAGGTTGGCTTGTGGACAAGTTCAATTTCTTGGTGAGGTCTGAAAACTCTCTAAAAAAAAAAAATGGTAAATTCTGCAAGTTAGAACAGTTCCTTCGGTCTTATTCATGGAAGTGATAAGCTTGAGAAAAAACAAACAAACAAAAACTGGAAATAAGTGAAGATCTTAGTACTGAGCATCATTTAGTTTTTGTTGCATGTGAGGTATTTTCTCATGATGCTGATATCTATTTTAGGAGAAAAAATTGGCTGCCCTTCCTGATAAATTGACAGTAAATGTTTATAGAGAGAGTTTAGGAAGCTGTCATTTTCTCATCAGCCAGTGCACTATGCCAACATCTTGAATGATCAATAAGCAAGCTCCAGCAGGGAATTTACATCTGTATCTCTTCAAATTTCTGTCAAACAGCTCATTTCCACTGCTCAGTAGTTTGATATCACAGAGAACCACTCTGTGACATTAGATGATGTTGCGAAGGTCAGTTATCAGGAAAAGACTACATGATTGGCAAACATAATCCATAAGAACAAATGGAAGGTTGCATCCATGCATTGCTTAGATATAATTACTTATTTGGTTTTCAATCCTAGTCACCTTTCACCACAGATAGCATAGAAAATGCCAGTACTTTAGATGCTAAGAACCAAAGCTTGTAAAGTTTTACAGCTAAAGCTTTTAAGGCTTTAAATGTGTATTTGTTTTGGGTGTGGTTTTAAAAAACAAAACAGAAATTCATAAGTAAAATATAAATAATTTATTGTAGTTCAAGTTAGTAGCAGAAAATTAAAGTATCAAAATTTCCATCAGTTATTGAGAATAAAGAACAAAGTTTCAGAAGCTGCTTACCCCTGAAGAAAATTATTTTAAAAAAGCCCTGTTTATATAGGACGTGGTATATAGAGTATGATATTATATTTATTACTATTATAGTCTTAGCCTTTTTTTCAAAATACATATTCAAAGGATTTGTTGTTTTTATTAGTTAAAATGGGAAACTGTTGGTGTCAATTTGGTGCCAAGATTTACCTCCCTTGTTGTCTTTTTTTTTTTTTTCAGAATATTTGAAAAGGAGGATTCTGTTCAAATGGAGCTGGTAGAAGAAGGAAAATTAAGCAGATCATCTTTGAAATCCAATGTTAGTGACCTCACTCAAATAAATATCTAAAACAGTTGACACCCAAAAAAGCATTCCCCTTTCTGACTTTTGGCTTTAGAAAGGTTACTTAATGTTTGAATTAAATTTAAAGTGCATTATGATGGAAATTAAGAAGAGTTGCTGAGGTAAATTTCTCCCACAAATCTCTTGGCTCATTTGTAAACAAACAACAGCGTATATCTTAATAATTTTATGCAAATGTTTTACATGCTGAAATTCCTGTGTGATGTCTGATATATATATATATATTTTTTTCATAAAAATCTGTAGAAAGGCATCAGGTGATTACATTCAGTACCAACTGTTAGTAACAGGTATACTTGACACAGATGACCTGCCAACTGTCATGCTGGATATCCTTTATTTTGGGCAGTTGTTAGCCTACCAACGATTGACGAAAGATGTACTAGAGCAGACAGTGGAAAGTTAACCCTGTCTTTGATAAATACGCTCAGCATGGAAAGTTGTAACACAAATTGTTAATAATAAACACACACTTGGTGTGAATGGCTGTGACCCATCAACTGCCAGGGACAGATATACTTTAAATACACACTTTCTAGCCCTAACTGTTGGAAATTTTTTTTTTTTTTTCAGTTATTTGTTAATCGATGATGGTGGTCAGGACATTTTTTTCTTTAGTCTGTACTAATTGCGATATTTTTAGGATGTGTTCTTGGTTGATACTGGAGTGGCATGCTTTGTGTGGATTGGAAGGGGAGCTTCATCAAAAGAGAAAGGAACAGCCATCCTCAAGGCCCAGGTAAGTTCAGAAACAAATCTTTATTGTTGTAATGAGACAGTCTCGTAAAAAATAATTCACCACCTCAGATTTAGTCATTCATTATTATGGATCATTACTTAGTTTTTTTTCAAGGTCAGCCTGCGCCTCCATCTCCATAAAAAAGGTAAAGGTTCTTGTGAAGAAAGTTTGCAGATTCTAGAAACTATGTTTAGATATCTTTATACATTGATTTCTTAAAAACCACTTCTATACACTTAATAATTGTATAAAAATGCAATCCTTTGTTGTTTTTTTTAACTTAATCATACAAGATCCTTTTAAAATTTATCCCCTTTAGAGAGAAAGTTGGCTGGAAGATGGAGTGGTTAGTGGTGTACCGGCTTTGCTTCACTTTTTAATATATTGATGAAACAAACATCACAAAATGGCACCTGTAAGAGATGTACTTGCTACAGTGCATCCATGTGTGGAACAAAGACAAAATCCTGGGTTGATTTAAATTAACTTAGATCTGATGTGTAAATGTCCAATAACAAAGAAAAAGTTATTATTTTACAAGGAATTCTTGCAAGGTAGAATAAAGAAAAAACAAAATTTTTGAAGAATTAAAAAAAGTGATTTTAGGGAGATCATAACCTTTTACAAAATTGAAACAATGAATTATGGGTTTTTTTAGTTACTAGGCAACACCATCCTTCACTGGATGAATGTACAAAGGTAATTTAACATGTTAGCATCTTGTTATTTAGATGATGAGAGAAATATTTTCTTTTATCTTCAGATTTATCATATTCTGTTTTATGGCTATTATTTTTATAAGCTCAACAAATATCAAATGTTTGAACTATCCAGATGCTTTGCTTTTTTGTCTGAACAAACCATTTATTTAAATATTTACTTTTTATTTTTATTCCTAACATATTAATTGTTGACTTAATCATTAACAGTTGTTTTCTAATTCCAAGTTGTGTGCTTCCTTGGTTTTGACGATAATTGGGTTAAGAAATCATCTTGACTTTCCCGAGATTTACTTTTGGGAGGGGGGGGAGTCTCTCTCTCTCTCTCTCTCTCTCTCACACACACACACACACACACTCACTCACACACACACACACACTCACACACTCTCTCTCTCTCTCTCTCCACACACACACACTCTCCACTCTCTCTCTCTCTCTCTCACACACACACACACACACACACACTCTCACTCTCTCTCTCACATACACACACACACACTCTCTCTCTCTCTCTCTGTGGATAAACAATGTAACTGCATAGTTTTGGTTGTTAAAAGTGACAAACTAAACAAAATAAAGTAACATTATTTCATTATTTTTTCCCATTGACTTCAGAAAGAGAAGACTCAACAGCCATCACAAAATAGGATGAAATCTGTGACTACTAATGAATGTATTTTACCTGTTAGGCTAGCTCTGTTACCTGATGGTGCACATGAACATGGCACCTCATAATAAGTGTTAAGATGTAAGAAATAAAAATAGTGCAGAACCAAGGAAAGGGCTGAAGCTGTTGAAAAGGGAAACGACAAGTCTTTAGCAAGTTTATGCATATCCACAAAAGATTCTGGCAAAAGTATCTTGACAAGACCCACAGAGGTTCTGCAGGCAGCTGTCATGTTTATCAAGTTGAAGACTATAGAGTGATTCATGAATGCTGTTCCCCGTCCATTACAAATGGCAGCAACCAAAAAACAATAAACTATTATTACTTAAGATAGGATTAATTTTATACCCTGAAACTGCCCCATTGACATCTAATAACGTTTTATATTTTTTCTTTATTGATGCCCTGACATAAGCTCCAGCACTGCCATTAAAGCTCTGATACTGTGTTTATCAAAAGTTTTATTTTGGTTTTTATTGAGATATTAACACAATTTTTTTGTATCCAAAGTCTGCTGGGATGTTTGTTAGAAACTTACTCCACCTATTTTCTAAACTCCTCTTTAATTCTCTGTATGCATCTGCACCCACTACACTTCAAATCTGTGTTACTCAGCACAGGTTTAACAATAGAGCCTCATTCATAAAACCTTTTGTGCGGACAAATCTCTACTACTCCTACATGACCATATTTGATTAAATATGCAGCCACTTCATCACAAATATTGGTGCTTTTAGGTTGATGTGATATACAGAGAGTTAGACCAGAAGTTAAAAGATGTACCACCACTATTTGTTAGATTGCCCTAAGCCAAATTTACACAAACATACTTAAGTTAAGAAAATTTTTCTGAAAAGTTGTCTTTTGTCTTTCTCTCTCTCTCTCTCTCTTTTAAAATAGAACTATTTGTCAACAACAGATCATCCATCTGTCAACATCACCACTGTGAAAGAGGGAAAAATCTGCTCAGAATTTGAAAATGCCTTTTTTTGAACATCATTCTGCTGCTGGATTGTACAGGGTCACCAGGTGCTGATCGTTTGTACCATTAGTTAACATTTGTCTATACAATTTTTTTTTTAAAGCAGTTTAGAAAACAGGTGAGAAAACAATAGGTCTGTCTTAAATTCAGCTTTTACTAAAAGATCTTTAAAATATATTTAACCTTAAAGTACAAAACTTATGTATTAATTATTGTGCTAATACATTTCAAGACATCTGTATCCTAGCTAAAATCTGTAGAAAGCATGTATGAGAATTACCTCTTTTATTCAATTCTAGATTTAAAATTTTCATTTTATATTTTCGTGTTACAAAGAAACAAATTGTATTAGCCTGTAATTAGAAACTATGAAAAAAAGAGAATGGTTTATTGAATCACTTAAATACTTTTACTATCCTGCCAGTAGATCATAGCAGGAATTCTAGTTTTGGCAGAACCAGTTCTTTTTAACATCTTTGTCTGCCTTTTATATACATGAATTTTCTAGTTAAGTGATTGTATATAACTCGCAAAATTGAAATTGTAATTAACTTGTTTTTTTCCGTTACAGTTTGTACCACAATTCTACTTTGAAAATGAAATTTTAAAATCACTGATGAGATGATTTAATATAGTAACAGAGAATAAATTAACTAAACTAATTTGATTTTAAATGTTTTGATTCTTTTATGCTATGCATTGCAGGAAATTTAATCATCTTAAATGAATATTCAAGATTTTTAAAGATAAATGTTTTTTAAAGGTATATAGTATAATTTTTTTTAACGTAAACTGGCTCGTATAAAATCTTGGGACTTCTGTGATAGTTTGACATTTTGTAATTACTATGCTACTGTTAGCTAGCATATACAGGGTGTCCGTAAAGTTACTATACAGTCTTACAAGTTACTGGTCGTTGGCATGCCGGTACGATGACATTTCTCAGTTTGTCCAGGTACCTTTCTCCTGTAACAGTTCCGTCGAAGAACTGTGGACCCACAATTCCATCAGACGATATTCCTGCCCAGACAGTTATTCCAGGCTGGTTCAATTGGGACGTGATCGTAAACTGGTAAACTGTATAGTAACTTTACGGACACCCTGTATATATACGTTGCTAAAGGAAACAGCAGCAATAGAGGGATTTAGGAGTTATATTAGATAACTTTTAAAAAGTTGAATATGTTGGACATGGAACCCAAATAATGCAAAATGTATACATAATTTTTGAAAAAGTTAAAAGCTTTACCAGGATGATAAGTGATTTTCCTCAGTTTACTATAATCGCCAAGAAATGTTTATACTCTTAACTAGCAACAACAACATTGTGGCTGTTACCTTCCAAATTTCATCTATGAAGAACTACTAAAGAAGCTTTGATTGTTTTGTTTTGCCTACAGAGATTTTTTTATTGTGATTTGTTTAAAGTTTTCTAAATCTTTTCTAGAGAGGAATGCATAAAGTTACATTTTCTTTTAATGCTAGTGTCATGTCATGACAATAGGAGTTGTAAGTATAATTTCTAGCTGTAATGCTTTACAAAATCAGTTAGTGGTAGCAAAAATTGTAAATATGGATCCCTGCCATATTAAGTTAAATGCTACATGTTTAATACATGTACTTTTATTCTGTAAAGGTAATTTTTCAGTATTTACAGGTGCACCTCTTGCATCATCTAGAACTTGTAAATGTCTAGGCATGAAATCTATTGAAGAATGAATATATAAACAGCAGAATTCAGTCTTCATCAATCATTGCAAGATTTTTTTTAACCTAATATGAAATTTTTCATGCTTAAGAGTTGGTTGTAAACTGGGTATAAAATCCTCGCCAATCTTTCTCCAGATCTGAAAGATCTGAATTGACATATTTGGCTACTGCCCTGTAGATTCACCACAGTCATCATTGTTTCAATTGGGCAAATCATCTAGCAGACCTAAATCTGTACAGGACATCCAGAATGCTGGTTGCAGCTTCCTCTCCAAGCAGATGAATTATTTTCTGTACAGCAGCAATGGACATCAAAAAATTGGTAACAGTACAGTATGGGGTGATGACCTTCCTTGGATCAGCTAACTAACAACCTAAAGTCTTGAGGCTACCTTGTGCTTTCAGCATCACATTTGAGGAAATTGAGTCAGCTTACTGTGACAACCTATTTTATAGCATAAAAATGTTCATGTATGTAAATAGTGGACAAACATCAATTTTTTTACCTTTGGTGTTCATATATATGGAAGAAATCTGTATTCTTACATGTAGACTAGACAATTTCTAAAACCTCACCTCTCTGACTTTAACAATTCAATGAATCCATGTGAGTGCTTTATTTAGCAGGAATTTCATCTGTTCTTACCATGACAATTAGCATAAAGTGCAGTCTGAAATTGATGGGTTCGAGCTGCACTTGTAGAATTAAGTACAAACAAACAAAATAAAAACTTAAAAAGGAAGGCAACAGATTTAGTAAATAAGCTGACCTAGATGGAAATATTAGGTCGTTACAAAGGTTTTGTCGTTTTTCTTTTACCGCAACAATGAGACTTCATATCGTTGCTGAACATGAAGTTTATTAATCGAAGTAAGGTCCATTAAAATCAATACACTTCTGCCAATGAGATACAAGTGTATTTTTACCATTTTGAAAAAAATCTGGATTTCTGGAGTCGATAAACTGTTGGAAGGCAGTTTCAATTGCTGCTTGGAGAAGGATTTCGTACAGAGGGAGCTGTCGAGGTGTTTGGAAAGGTGGTAGTCTGTGAGTGAAAGGTCTGGTGAATAGGTTAGGTGGGGGAGAACTTCGTACCCCAACCTGTTCGGTTTCTGAAGTCACTTTTGCAACATGAAGACGAGTATTGTCGTGGAGCAAAATTGGGCCTCTTCGATTCACCAATGCTGGCTGTTGTTTGGAGAGTTTCTGATGAACAACGTTTAATTCACGACAGTACCTTTCAGCTGTGATGGTTTCAACAAATTGCAAGTTTATAGTGAATGACACCAGTTGTAGTCCACCAGACAGTGACCATGCCCTCTTTTGGATTTTGGAATGTGGTTAGGCACCTTGTCTCTGTCGAGCCACTGTGCTGATTGTTTGCGATTGTCATAAAGGATCCATTATTCATCACGCATAATGATTTGGTCAAGAAATGGGTAATTTTTGTTTCTTATGGCAAGTGAAGAGCAGATCTCCAATCAACGATTTTGTTGTTGTTCATTCAACTCATGAGACACCCACTTGTCAAGCCTTTTCACCTTGCCAATTGTATCAAGATGCCAGGAAACAGTTGCAGTGCTTACGTCAAGCTCTCCAGCAATTTCGTACACTGTTTTTCTTGGATTGGCTTCAATTGAGACTTTCAGACAGTCGTCATCACAGCTGGAAGGACGTCCGCTACATCCTTATCTTCGAGGCTCACATCTCTTGGTCGAAACTTTGCAAACCATCATTGTACTGTGCACTCATTTGCTGTGTCCTCACCCCATGCTTGCTTAATGTTACGAGTTGCCTCGCTCGCTTTGTGGCCCGGTTTGAACTCGTGAAGCAAAATGGCACAAATACTTTCCTATCCACGCTTCACTCAGAACCCTGAAACAAAAATCTGTTTTATGATTTTTAAAAATGTAGGTTTTGCATAATGAATGCCAAAGCACACACTACAAAATGATATTTAACTTATCTACAGACACCCTCACAAGCAGGCAAAAAATGAACCACAAATTAACATAATATAAAAACCAAAAAAAGCTTTTGTAACGTGACCTGATATTTACAAAGAGAAAAAAATCCCTGTCAACTTTCACTGGAAAATTGGCAAGATTTTAATATTCACAAGGACCAACAAAACAACTGAAAATGGTCAAATGTATGTAAACATCAGTCAGACAGAAAATTTGAAGAAAAAATTAACAAGATAGATATCACGCAACCAATTTTTGTCAACGCTTGGTTAAATGCATTTTTAGTGGATTACTCTTATAATTTCTTCACATTCTATAATTACATCCTAATTGAATTGCTTTGATATCAGTTGTTTCCATAAAGAATCTGTCTTAGCAGCATCACAGTCAATCAATCAATCAGCCATACAAAAGCACTTCTTTTTTCAACACTATTTATAATGAATTTCATTATATAAGCAGAATATCAGATGAACCATGTATTAGAACACACACTATTAATGGTGATGCCATTATCACTTCAAAATTTGTTCATCAGAATAGCCATATTTGCTGCAAGTATGTTGGGCATCTTGTTCAGTAAATTTTCAAAATACTGACTTGTAAGTAACCACAGTTGCTCTTGCAACGAGTTTCCTAGCAGACCTTGACTATTCGATTTAGTTCATCCTACATGTTCAGTTGAGTTTATTTCTGGAGATTGAATGGAAGGTAAACTGATTTCACTAATGTATTGTATAACCTATCTAATAGTAAGTACCCTGATGAAATTGCACTATATTGCAAGATATTGTGATATATCTCACCTGAACACACTGCATTGCATCATTGTTCCAAGATGTAGTTTAGCCTAGTCAGTGTTGTTGTTGTTTTTTTTTTTTTTGTTACCATGCTTTCTAGTTACATAGCCAAGCAATCTAATTTCTCTTAACTGTTTTTGGTGATAGAGGTTGAGATGCTGACTGTTGTAGAGGAATTGTAGTCAAGTCAATTGCCTACCAGTCAAGAAATGACCCAGCTATATCTCTGTTTTCCATGATTTTTCTCTCTCCTTATTTCTTTAAGTTTACCTGCTGAGTCAGCTGACTTTATTCAATTGGTTGTTACCCTGTGCAACTTCAACTTCCTCTGCAAATTTCCCTTTGGAATAACTAATTTCATGAAGAAATAATTTGCTGGGTCCATATAATGCGAAAAAAGCTTGAAGTGTTTGCATTACAATAGTTTGTATGTTCTGATAGGTAGATTAGTTGGTGAGCCCAAGTTAAAATCCTGGTTTAGCTTGGCTCATGGTTTCTTCTTTTCACCAGCTGAATAGGTTTTCTTTCACATCTGAAGATGAAAAGCTCTAGCTTCATTGAGGAAAGAAATGGGAAATCACCTGAACTGTTCATTTCCCTAATATAACTCTGAGGCACTGACCTGCCTGTAGACAGAAAATACTGGTGATGAAGCAGTGAAGGAGCTCCTTTTCACTGCTGACCAGGTAGCAGATGATTACATCATTCAGCAGGTGCAGGACCATTTCAACCCTGTCTACAGCATACAAGAGGTACAATATGAGAGCTAACAATGAGAAAAATTAAATAATGATCTTTGGTAGGAAACACAAGGATGGGCTCATCACATTAGGCAACCAAGCAACAAGGAAAGTGACAAAGGACCGAGGAGGTCCCTTTTGTGAGGATGGTAGTGTGGTCAGAGAAATAAAGCAGGCTCTGCCAAGGCCAACTGTTGGCCCCTCCTGACCAGGTTAATTCAGTGAGAACGCTCTTCCTGTTGACACCATGTTATCAGTGCATGGGTGCTATACAGAAAGCAGTTACAACAGAAATGAGTGGCAAGGACAACTAAAATGGATGAAAAATTGGAAACAACATAATTCGAGACAGACTAGGTATGTCCTTAATTGTCAGGGGCACCTGATGAGGCTCACGTCAGTGGCCAGAGATGTGTGCTTTATGCTAGGTCATGCAAGCTGAAAAGGACTATTGATTTTTCCACGCTTCAATGCTCATTGGGGTATCAAAGGATGGAGGAGAAAAGATCTGTTATTTATTCCAAAATCAAACTAAAATTCTCTACTGGATAATAAATAACAAAATGCTTTTAAGTGATGTATATTCACTATTGTTATTAGTAACATATCCTTTCTTAACTTCCCTTGAATAGAAGAGAAGATCAAACATTATATTAAAATTCTGAGACTAATTAATTATATTCAGAAACAGGTGCACACACCTAAAGGTATTAAAGGGACGTAACTTGGGGCCATTTATTAGAATGTTTCCCTTAAAGAAAATTCTTTTGGTGCAGAATTTGGTGGAAAAGAAAACAAGAGTAGCTTTATGTTTGGGGATTGCTTTTCTCTTTTTGAAAACTAAATTCATACCGTTAACTAGAAAATAACGGAAGAAACCTGTTCAACATTTAATCGTGATGGAAATATGGAAAAGGGGAAGTAACTGCTGCTCATACACAACCCAAGTTGTTAGTTCAGCACAAGTAATGAAACCGGCTGAATTATTTCGAGACTGTATTCTGTCCAGCATCCGAATTAGACTCTAATTCGAGAAACTAAACTGTCCCGTTTAGTTCATCCATCCATCTTTTTGTATGGACTTTTACCATTAATAAATAAACTGTGAAAAAAGTGGTCGACATCAAAGGATTCTGCTGACAACAGGAGAGGAGTTAAAATTGGCATAAATTCTCCATTAGACAAAAGCAAACAAACGGTAGATTAAATGCTGACGAAGTCAGAGTAAATCCGTGAGGCTGTAATGTCCTTCTTTAAATAAAATCCACTCGGCTATTGATGTACCTTTTGAATATATTAGTCGTATGAAGCTCTAGAAATTCCGCAGGGGAATCTTTGGTGTGATATGATGTACTGAAGATTCGTTGCTATGGTGACCCAGCTCCAAATTATATATGCAAAACAGAAATTCCACTTTCCTGGCTGTTCCCTGGTATCATTACTGTTAACAGCTGTCGCTCAATGATTTTTAAAAAAACAGAGAGATCAATGGAAAAAAATAGGTAAATGGTTATGAGCTGAAACACTAATGTAACTAAGCAATTTGAATCCCCCTCTATAAATTGTAAATATTGAATATCTTACCAATGGCCATTTTCTCCAATAAGACATGCAGAGCAATAACTTGTCAAACTTTAATATACTTTATCAGCAGTATGATTTGGATTTGTCATTTAACCATTTAAAGAGTAAATTGATTTTTTAAATTGATTTTTAGCATATGAACTGTTACAAATTTTTGGGCTATTTACAGTTAACAAAACCGTGGCTAACAATGTTCAGTAATATTGGCTGTTTCAACTTAGATTAATTTCAGAAAAATATATTTTATATCAAAGGGTAAAGAGCTCAATGAGATGTGTTTCTGATAATGTACACATGATCAACTGCTGTAGAGTTTCAAAATTAGATACCAGTGATTCTGTATATTTTTTTGGTTTGTAGCTTAAAAAACAACATGGAGATACACACACAACTGAGTGAGCTAACTGTTCTTGGAATGAGCCTCTGGAATTAAGGTCAGCGAGTCTGAACCAATATCTCCCTATGGATTCAAAAGTTTTATTTTTTCTGAAAGTCTAATGATTTTTTTTTTATGGTTTCAACTCTTGCATCTCAGGAATCATTTGCAGCTGAACACTCGTCTATTCGCCTAATTTCTCCAAAGGTTATTTAAGGGATCCACAACATAACTGCAGTGTTTGCTACTGTTCACGTGTCAGGGGTTCCCAACCTGTTGGTTCTGGACAGTTTCGTACTGCTCTCCTACAACTTCTTTTTTTTTTCTTTCAAAGTTGGAATTTACACCCTTATGTGGCATTGAGACACTTCCATGGCAGTTTTGTTGATAAGCAAAGAGAAGTTACAACCGAAAATGTCCGACCTGCTTACAGGTCATCAAAATTAACCCTTTAAGGGGACCCAACAACCCTGAGGCCACTTCTGCATGACAGTTTTGTAAGTGATGCACAGATGAACCTGCAGAATTGTAAACTGTAGGATCTGTTGTCTGAACTGCGTGATGGCACCACCACTTTAAGCACAATAATTGCAAAAACAGGGAACAAACAGTTGTTTTGTTTGTGCCAGGTTGGTGCTGGTCTTTTGACAGATGCTCGTGTCAGTGCTAATACTCTCTAGGAAAGATCTGACCAAAATTTCAGTGGAACAATCAACATCCATCCTCAGACAATTATGGTATCTAAGCATTAAATGTTACTCTAATACTACACTGTAAAATTGTTTCTTTGGTTAAAAACTATAATGTTACCGACTGATGTGCTTCATTAACAGATAAAATTACTACCAATTACACTGGACAACAATGATTTTGCCACCGGAATGCTGTCACGCTCACTTTGTAGCATTTCGCATGCTGACTTCAAATCTGAAAACCGTTTTTCTCTAGGACGTCACATTTTTTTAGTTATGGCGAAAATTGCATATCCTGATTGTCCTTCTGCCTTGAAAGAGGTCCCCATGACATGGAAAATCCTGTTACGCTTCCTCCAGCAGCTCCTGCCCTAGAAAGTGATGAAAGTTCAGATATTGAGTGCAATGATATCTGCATTGGATGAGCCATATGAGCCTGCGTTGGATGAAGGAAAGCTGCACTGCTAAATCAAGAAGAGTTCAATGATTTGGTGAGAGATTTATCACTGTTAGAGGAGAAGGATGAAGCGTTAGGCTCTAGACTGAAGGAATGGAATCTTTTACAAAAAGGTACAAACGTTTTCCATTTCCATGATCGTCACACAAACCTGGCTGCTTTTTTTGAATAGAAAATGGTGTTTGTTTCTGTATTGATGTAAATGGTCTCATGAGTGAACTGGGATATAAACATGTGACTGATGAATGGAGGTTATTCACAGACTCTAGAAAACTAAGCCTTAAAACTCTGCTGTTGCATCATAGTAACCAAAAACCTTCGGTTCCTATAGCTCATGCAGTTGGCTTGAAAGAGACATACAGGTCGATGGGACTCCTCCTGAAGCTGATGAGTTATTCAGATCATAAATGGAAAATTTGTGATTTCAAAGTTATTTCTCTCCTCCTCAGATTGCAGCTAGGGTACACAGAACACGTGTTTCTTGTGTCTTTGGAACAGCTGTGATGATGCTAACCATTACACTTGAAAAGACTGGCCTAAACGACAGGAACCTATGGTTGGCAGGTACAATGTGCAACATATGCCATTTGTAGACTCTCAGAATGTCTATCCTCTGCCACTTCATATCAAACTTGGCCTTATGAAAAACACTGTCAAAGCCATAGATAAAGACAGTGATGGCTTCAAGTACCTAGGAGAGAAGTTTGGTGCTGACAAAAGTGGAGCTAAACTCAAAGAAGGAATTTTTGTGGGGCCCGGAATTCGAGAACTCGTGTGATGACAGGTTCAAAAAATAAGCTGAACTCACTGGAGTCTGCAGCATGGGAAGCATTTATTTTATTTGTACAAAACTTTCTTTGCAAATATAGAGCTAAGCACTATGCTGAGTATGTGGAAAACATGCTAATGGCGTATCAGCGAATGGGGTCAAAGATGTCTCTAAACATGCACTTTCTGCATTTGCATCTTCATTGTTTTCCAACCAATCTAGGGGATCTCAGTGATGAGCATGATGAAAGGTTCCATTCCACCAAGACACAGAGGTGAAGGAAAGTAGATATCAGGGCAAATTCAATCACAACATGATGGGTGATTACTGTTGGTTCCTCCAGAGGAAGAATGATACCCCACATAAGCGCAAGCACAAGTGTCCGAAACATTTGGAATGTACCTACTATGTAAGTTAAATGTTCCATATCTTCCATACTGCTTTTATCAGTCTTTCTCATGCATCTGTTGTCTGATCATGGCAAATATTGTTGTTCAAGCTTTATATAGTTCATATAGCGTCAGTGGTGAAATTCCTCCTGATGCATATCTCAAAAACCTGACGTCCTGGCCAAATTCTGACTTCAGATTTGAAATCACCACAAAAAATTTAGCTAAGATCACCCACATTTTGATCGGTGGCAGGCAGACAAAAAGTTTCATTTTGTTGTCCAGTGTTATAGTAATAAGTGGGGAGAATAAGATGAGAGAAATTACTTTAACAGAGTAAAATGCTGCTGTCCTACTACTAGAGTAACAAATGAACATTTCTATTTTAATTAAAGCATTGCTAATTAGCTGTGTTTAAAAACAATAACACGATGTAATTAGTAACAGAATCATTGATTTGAAAAGATTAATCTATTACTTAAGATTAACTGACAATATGCAATCAAAAGTTTTGAGGAAAATTGCTTTATTGTCAGTGTATCTGCTAAAAGATGTGGACACGAGTTTAGTGTCAGGGTTCTTCAGGTGGGATCACCTTAATTTCTTTGTTTTACATATTCACAAGACGCCACTTTGTACCACATGAACTTCGAGTAGGAGGAAAACTTGTTTACGCTCTCATGTCAGCCATATGTCGCGATATGGTTGTGTGACCAGACTAAACCGAAGCCTGGCGGTTTTTCTTTTGTATTTTCTATTGTTGTTTGTTTTTTCCTGGACTGCGTTCCCCGGTCTGGCGCTTGGAAAGTGCAGAGAGAGGAAAAGCCATTTTAAACGATGTCAGAGCCCTTTGTTGACAAAGGCCGAAATGAAGACGTTGACTACGGTAATGAGAAAAGCCAGGAACACGGCCAGTTCGCTCAGCCACTTGGCTAGGATCTCATCCCAGTCGTCGTCGTCGTCGTCGTCGTCTTGGCTGGGATCGGCCTTCGCTTCCAGCGCCCCCTGTACAATGATAACCAGCGCAGCTACCACCTGCAGGACCAGAGACGTGGGGATGAGGGTGATCAGGAGAGTGTAGTAGGGGTTACTCTTGCCCTGTATCATCACGCTTTTCAGCTGGGTCGCGTTGGCTATCAGCAGAGTTATGTCCGACAGGCCCCGCGCGGCCGTTTTCCGACTGGCCATTTGGTTCCGACCCATTTTTTTTGGCTTTAGCTTTGCTTTCGGAAACACCTGGATGGAAAAGAAAGATGGAGAGATAACCAGCGAGCCCTCGGAAACGAACGGCCGGGGGGGGGAGGTAGAGACATTCGGAGCCACTCAGCCACCTTAAAGATGGCGCCGGGGCCGCCATATGTAATCATGGAGCGGCCGCCATCCTTAAGGCTGTGGCCTCAGTCGTAAAAGGTAAGGTAGAGGGGGGGGGTTCTACTAGAAAAAATAACAACAACAATTAAAAAAAAAAGAAAATTTGTTTTTAAGATAAATCCTCCAAAGAGTTACCTCCCCTACCCCCGAGAAATTTCCTACTGCGATGCGCGAGTGCCTACGGTGGAGCAGGACAGGACCTGTTTATGACTGATGCCCACCCTAACCCCTCTAGGGGGCCAGCCAGCCCACCTGGTTCCTTCCCCCCCCCCAGGCGGAATACTAAGGTAAGAAATCTCTTTCTAAGTGCTCAGTAAGTCCTTGGTGTCATGGCGTCCCTGTTCTAGAACAATGCCGGTCTGAACGACGAAGCGATGCTGGGGAAACGACTTCGTTCGGGATTTTTAGAGAAGATGCAGTAATTTCTGGAAAATATTCCTAAATATCAGGTGGGAAATTCTGTATTCCGGATTGAGGAAGGCTAGTAGGTGCTGTTAATGTTAAAATTACTGAGACGACTTTTCTGGGAACCTGTTTTTTGTTGTTGTTTTTTTTTTCGTTTTAAACAGTCTAACCTTTATTTAAAAAGCAAACAAAACCGAATTAATACAGCAAATAAAGGTAGAGGAAAGTGGCAGAAATCCAAGATTCTTATTTTGATAGAACTGTTTATAATTTTAAAAGAATCGTTTAGGTTTAATCTCTTTCTCTCTCTGTGTGTGTCTATGTCTCTCACCACTTTCTCTCACATCAATCTCTCTCTCTCACTGTCTCTCACATCAATCTCTCTCTCTCTCTCTCCTCTCTCACCGTCTCTCACATCAATCTCTCTCTCTCTCTCTCACGTCTCTCACATCAATCTCTCTCTCTCTCTCACCGTCTCTCACATCAATCTCTCTCTCTCACCACTTCTCTCACATCAATCTCTCTCTCTCTCCCCTTTCTCTCACATCAATCTCTCTCTCTCTCTCTCACCGTCTCTCACATCAATCTCCTCTCTCTCTCACCGTCTCTCACATCAATCTCTCTCTCTCTCACCGTCTCTCACATCAATCTCTCTCTCTCTCTCACACCGTCTCTCACGTCAATCTCTCTCTCTCACCGTCTCTCACGTCAATCTCTCTCTCTCACCGTCTCTCACATCAATCTCTCTCTCTCACCGTCTCTCACATCAATCTCTCTCTCTCTCTCTCACCGTCTCTCACGTCATCTTCTCTCTCTCACCGTCTCTCACGTCAATCTCTCTCTCTCTCTCCACCGTCTCTCACATCAATCTCTCTCTCTCACACCACTTTCTCTCTCTCACATCAATCTCTCTCTCTCTCACCACTTTCTCTCACATCAATCTCTCTCTCTCTCACTGTCTCTCACATCAATCTCTCTCTCTCACCGTCTCTCACGTCAATCTCTCTCTCTCACCGCTCTCACATCAATCTCTCTCTCTCACCGTCTCACACATCTCTCTCTCTCCCACTTCTCTCCAACCGTCTCTCACATCATCTCTCTCTCTCACCGTCTCTCATCACAATCAATCTCTCTCTCACCACTTTCTCTCACATCATCTCTCTCTCCGCTCACCACTTCTCTCACATCAATCTCTCTCTCTCTCACTGTCTCTCACATCAATCTCTCTCTCTCTCACCGTCTCTCACGTCAATCTCTCTCTCTCACCGTCTCTCACATCAATCTCTCTCTCTCACCGTCTCTCACATCAATCTCCTCTCTCGCACCACTTTCTCTCACATCAATCTCTCTCTCTCTCACTGTCTCTCCAGCAATCTCGCTCTCTCTCACCGTCTCTCACGTCAATCTCTCTCTCTCTCACCACTTTCTCTCACACAATCTCTCTCTCTCTCACCACTTTCCTCACATCAATCTCTCTCTCTCTCACTGTCACATCAATCTCTGCTCTCTCGCACCGTCTCTCACTCAATCGCTCTCTCTCTCATCACCGTCTCTCACATCAATCTCTCTCTCTCTCTCTCACCGTCTCTCACATCAATCTCTCTCTCTCACCACTTTCTCTCACATCAATCTCTCTCTCTCTCACCACTTTCTCTCACATCAATCTCTCTCTCTCTCACTGTCTCTCACATCAATCTCTCTCTCTCTCACCGTCTCTCACATCAATCTCTCTCTCTCTCCTCTCACTCTCACATCAATCTCTCTCTCTCTCACCGTCTCTCACGTCAATCTCTCTCTCTCACCGTCTCTCACATCAATCTCTCTCTCTCACACTTTCTCTCACATCAATCTCTCTCTCTCTCACCACTTTCTCTCCATCAATATCTTCTCTCTCACTGTCCTCTCACATCAATCTCTCTCTCGCTCTCTCACCGTCTCTCACATCAATCTCTCTCTCTCTCTCTCACGTCTCTCATCAACAATCTCTCTCCTCACCGTCTCTCACATCAATCTCTCTCTCTCACCACTTCCTCTCACATCATCTCTCTCTCTCTCACCACTTTCTCTCACATCAATCTCTCTCTCTCTCACTGTCTCTCACGTCAATCTCTCTCTCTCACCGTCTCTCACATCAATCTCTCTCTCTCACCGTCTCTCACATCAATCTCTCTCTCTCACATCAATTTTCATAAGTGAACCCAGGAACTACATACAAACCGTTTTAGAATAATGTGTGCCAGGTACACACGGGAGTATTTTATCAGAAGTGAAAGAAACAGGAGAACAGTCACAAAACTTAACGATGGAACTTAACTAACTTCCTTGTGACAACAGGGACCCGAGGAAACTGCTGGTGAAAGATCCCAGGGAACGAGAAAAGTGACTGGCGGTTGTGTAGATAAAAATGAAAACAGAACGAGAGTTCAAAAGACACTCACAAAAAAAAGCTATTTATTATTATCAGTTTTGAAAAAGGTTTATCATTTGATTTAATCAAAATAGTTGTACTTCCATTCTTCTCGATTTTGATCTGGACTATTTAGTTACGGTAGAGCGGATCCATCATGGTTTATACGAGGGTCCGCTCTCGAAACAAACGAGGTAAAATCTGTCTCTGGGATCTGTATCTTTGACACGGAAGATAAAGCGAAGATGATTTACCGGTGAAATTTTTAATTTTCTAAATACATATTTGTGTTAATTACTCCTGGCGTCCAATTCCCTTTAGTATTACATTATTACGTGCAAACATTTTAATATTCGTCTTTTATTCTGCTCTAATAATTATTGTTGTAAATTAAAAAACAAACAACGGAGAGCTCAGAACAGAGCCCGTTGGTACACCACTCGAGTCTTCTACCTGAAGGTGATACTCCCTATCTTTTTTTTTTTAAAAAAAAAATGGTTTCCATAGCAAAAGGGTAGCGAAAACACCTATTCCATTAACTTTTTCTGCTGGTCTTTTATGCAACACAAAAATAAATACTTAAGTACTAGAAAGCCATATTTATATGATCCAAGTTAGTAATAAGGAGAATCCAGCGACGCCTTGCCTCGTTCTGGAAGTCCGGTCGCTGTATATTCTACGTTAGAAATGGCAAAGGATCTAGACGTGACTTGCTGCCACTAGATTAGGGTTTCTTTCTTCCTGGTCGCGCCATCACCGTTAAAGACGACGTACCCGGTCTGTCTGCCACTTTTGCGGCAGTTGTCCAAATAGTCCCCATCTTCTGTCCCTTCCTGGTCCGTTATTCCGCAGTGGCGTCACCTAGCTCATCCTTCCGGTACCGCCCCCATATCCAAGCCTACAGCACTTTCAACCATGGGAGCCCGCAAGATTATTTCAGGGGAGGGGTTGACAAACTGGCATCGAGTCCGGGGAATGTTCCTGGCGACTAAGGGCCGATTCTCCACGGACCAGTGAGCGCGGGGGATGGGGCAGAGAAAATAGCGCCGTCGTCACCCGACCGCAATAAAGTGCCCCTGGACCTACATCATTGGGTCAGCCATACTCTGTCACAGAGGTTCTAGTGGAGTAACCTAGCGCAGACTAAGCTACTCACGCTCTTCTCGCGGCCATTGTCGCCCTGGGCTCCTGTCAACCGAGACCTCTCGTTTCCTGCCTCCATCGTCGTCTTGTCCTTTGACTGTGTGTGTGTGGGGCGAGCGGCCCCCGGCTGTTCGATAATCACAGAGAAAACAACCAGTAAAATGGGAGAAACCTGGCGGACGGAGAGTTCAAGTGGCGAATCTGCGTAAACGATTGATTCTGGTTGAATTCAGATTCCACGCTCACGGCAGCTGTTCGGGGAGAAGCGGCGCGAGCCCCTCCGGGCTCCGGCTCCATGGCCTGGCTGTCCGCGGCCCTTTACCTGCTCTTACAGCAGGCGAACTCGAGACTGGGTAATCTGCTTAAATGTCGGGTCCCTCCAGAGGGGCGCCCGTTTAGTCACCCTAGTAATTCTCAGAGGAGCGGGACCGTACTTCTGAACGAATTATCACATTTTAGCAGAGTAACCCAGGCAACCATCAACGTTCAACTGCTATGGGGCTCGTAGAGTTTTAGGTCGCACCCTCGTAACCCGGGACTACAGGAAAAAACCCGAGTTATCCTTTAAAACTCTCCTCTCGCGACCTCCATCCGCGGCGAGTCCAAGTCTAGTCCTGAAAGGGTTAACCGAAGCTTTAGAGAGGAGCAGTTCCGCTTGGTCCCTCGTCACCCCGAACAAGACCCAGTTGCCAACGATGTGCGGCCCTCACGAAATACATTTACACCTTAAAGGCTCCCTTGTTTGCCAGACAGACACGTCACCGCCCCGCGGTTTTCTCCCATATCAAAATAATTCAAGAATCCTAGTGAGGCCTTCCCTGCCAAAGTCGGGAGCGCCGGGCCCCTTGTGGAGCTCGAGACAACGCTATTTAGCGGACAACTGCGACGGGGCTGTCTCCCTTGTAAACACCAGCGTACGACACAGTCTTTCCGGAGCTGACGGGGCAAACAATCTGACATCATCAGGGAAGTTGCTTCGACGAACAGTCAGACGCTTTTATGATCGCTACGACGTGGAAGATTCCTGTGTATAAAATGAGGTATTGCCAATTATTCGCAACCCGATGGCGGTAATATGACATATTAAAGGGCGCATCATATGCATGTAGATTGGGGGGGGGGGGAAGGGGTCGCATCCAAGCCGACTTCCCTATCCGCCGAGGACGGACAGACGGATGGATACACCTTTTAAGGGTCTCTAACCACTGTAAACAAAACATACTTTCGAGTAATGTGTGCAACTAAAGGGGATCGAGCCCATACTTAGTGCGGCGATTGGATTGTCAGTCATCGCCGGATAAGAACTCGCTTCAGCTTTAACTCCAGCGCTCGATAGGGCTGTTGAATGAACCCTCACTGGGGCACTTGGTTTGTTTTCTTATCAGATTTCAGAATAACCACGCAGTTTCTAACAGGGACATGCCGAGGAAAGCGAGAGGTTTGCAAGGCTTTCGATGGAAGGTGGCGGGTCTTCAGCCAAGAGGACTGCTCAAAGATACTGGGAGGTGAGACCGTGCTGTCCCGTACCATCGCCTGGCTGGGGACAGCCTCCGACCAAACCGTTCTCAACACCCACTAATTTCTGAATGTCATCGCTGTTTCCTCCGCACAGGACACGAAAAAAAGGGGGCACTTTAATTACTTCTCGCTGTCGGTGAGGTGTTCGTAATCACGACATACCCACCCTCAGAATCAGTACACCTGTCTCCAGCACATGTTAGAAACGTTCGTATTGTGTTACACTGTGTAACACAGTAAGAAAATTAGGACCCTATTTTGTGTAGTAGTAGTAGTAGTAGTATATATCGGTTACCAGGTTCCCGTCGCCCAGAGCCTCGTTTAGAGAGTTCCGGACAGCTTGTCCTAGTTGTTGACACAGAAACACGCAGGTGCGATTTAGAAATCATTTTATACACTTTAAATTTACGTCTGGGACGTAAAGCCAGTCACTAGGTGAGACACATTACTTCAGCAACAGCTGGACAATCCTTAAATAAACCACCCTTTTTTCTTTGTCTTTATTTATCTATCTCATAAATAGCCAACATCAATGGGTCACATGGACTACTATCATCATCATCATCATCATCATCATCATCATCATTAAAAATCCAAGAAAAAGCTTCAAACCAAAACAACATAATATCTCTGCATAATATTAATAAGGTTAACGAATGTTAAAGGCATTTCCAGTGACTGTGGGCGACAGCAGCTGCACCCACCGGACCGAATCCATTTCCCGGTTCACCGTCCGATTACAGTTTTTATAGTTCTAATGGATCCCCCGTTCGAATGGGGGCGAGAGAATCCAGACGAAACCGAGATGCGGCGAGAAACATTACCACTTGACACCTGTATTCTGTATCAAGGTGTTAGCCCCGTACTAGCTGTCAGTTGTGATAGATAACCACTCATCCCTAAATACCGATGATAGGTACAGGTGGGAAAGGGGGATTAGATTCTTACACAGGGATTTAAGTCTTATTAAAACTAAGTTAGAAAAGAAGACAAAACTGTAGGGGGGGGGAAAGGGGACACTTAAACATTACACCTGTTGTGCACCTTTGTCTCGTGTTTTCGAAGGGAATCTGACAGGCTATCGCTTGTAAATAGATCTGTGCGTGTGACAGACACACCTGTGATCACCTCCCACCTGGGGGCGCTGTGTGTCACCTCCCCCCCCCCTGCTCCAGTTCGAAGATCGCCATAAGTTGATAGATGGCCGACATTGGTGTTATATTGGACGGTAGGTTGGCTTGGTTTTCCCTTTGTCTGTTTAAAATTCAGGTGAACGTTAATTACGGATGTGTGTGTGTTACTGATGGTTCGTTAGCCGGGTGAGTGGGGTGGAGGAACCGACAAACGGATTAACAAAGCCGTGCATCGTTCGTGTCCCGATAGCTGCCAACGGACGCCGCCGTGGACAGGGATCCGACAACACACCGGCTCGGCCGGGTACCTACCCCCCATCACCACCCCCCTGAAGGGTCGGGGATGGAATGTGTGCTCAAGAATGTCGGTTTTCTTGCTGACGTTCGAACTGGAAAAACCCGCTGTTTGAGGGAGGGACGATTTATCAGATCGAACTAAGGGTTCGTTAGGTCCGGTATCGGGGTCTCCACATAACCGCGCGGCTCGCAGACGGAGCCGTCTGGATACTTGAATAGATGACAGCCTTTAAATTCTCAGTTTGAAACAAGATTATTACTATTATTATTATTATTATTTAGTGAATTAGCCGAAAGCTACAGGCTGCTAGGATGCACTCGTTTAACGGATAAGAAGAGGTGCGGTGATGGACCGGAGCTATATTGGGGGTGCTTGCGGCTAGCGGAAAAGAAGGGAAAGACCGGCACAGAGCGCGCGCCATCGCGCGAGAGAGCCAGCCCGAGCGGCGCGAGAGAGCCAGAGCGAGCGAGAGAGAGCCAGCGCTCGGGCGAGAGCGAGCCAGCGCGCGGGAGCGAGCGAGCCAGCGAGCGCGAGCCAGCGCGCGGCGAGCGAGCGAGCCAGCGCGCAGCGAGCGAGCCAGAGCGCGGCGGCGAGCGAGCGCGCGAGCGAGCGAGAGCCAGCGCGCGGGAGAGAGAGAGCAAGCGATGCGCGCGAGCCAGAGCGAGGGCGCTAGCGAGCCAGCGAGAGGGCGAGCGCGAGAAAGGCGCGGGGCGCGCGAGCCAGCGCCAGCGCGCCAGCGCGCGCGCGAGAAAGCGTCGCGCGAGAGCGAGCGAGCGCCAGAGCGCGCGCGAGAGAGATGAAAGAGTCGCGCGCTAGCAAGCGCAAGCGCGCGCTAGAGCCAGCGCCCAGCGCGCGCGCGAGCCAGCGCGAGCGATCGCGAGGCCAGCGCGAGAGCGCGCGAGAGAGAAAGAGCGCGCGCGCGCGAGCCAGCGCGCGAGCAAGCGCGCGAGCGAGCCAGCGCGCGCGCTAGAGCAGAGAGCGAGTAGCGCGAGAAAGCGCGCCGCGCGCGCGCCAGCGAGCGAGCGCGCGAGCAGCGAGAGCCAGCGCGGCGAGCAAAGCGAGCGCGCGCGATATACAAGCGCGCGCGCGAGAAAGAGCGCGCCAAGCGCGCGCGCGAGCCAGAGCGCGAAAGCGCGCGCGCGAGCCAGCGCGCGCCAGAGCGCGCGCGAGCCAGCGCGCGAAAGCGAGCTCGCGAGAAACGCGAGAAGCGCGCGAGCGAGCCAGCGCGAGAGCGAGATAGCGGCCAGCGTCGAGCTAGCGCGCGCGCGAGCAGAGCGCGCGAGCGAGAACAGCGAGCGAGCGAGCGCGCGCCAGAGCGAGCCAGAGCGCGCGAAGTTAAATGGCGCGCCAGCGCCGCGAGCCAGCGCGATGCGAGCGAGACAGAGCGCGCAGCGAGCGCGAGAGCCAGCTGAGAGCGCGCGAGAGCAGAGGCTCCAGCGCGCGAGCGAGCGAGAAAGCGAGCGACAGCGACGCGAGAGAGCTGACCCAGAGCGAGAAAGAGCGAGCGAGCGCGAGAAAGCGCGAGAAAGAGCGAGAGCCGAGCAAGAGCGCGCAGAGAGCGCGTCGATACAGCGCGAGAGCGAGAGAGAAAGAGAGAGAGAGCGAGAAGCAGAGCGCGAGCGAGATAAGCAGCGAGAGCGAGCGCGAGCAAGAGCGAGAAAGAGCGAGAGCGAGAAAGCGCGAGAAAGAGAGAGAGAGAAGAAAGATAGAGCAAGCGCGATCGCGCGCGAGCTGGCGCGCGAAGGCGTCTAGCGAGGAAAGAGAGAGAAAGAGAGCGCGAGAGAGAAGCAGAGCGAGAGAGACAGAGGCGAGAGAAAGAGAGCGACAGAGAGCGAGAACAGCGAGCGCCAGCGAGCTAGAGAGCTAGAGAGAGCGAGCGAGAGCGCGACAGAGAGAGAGACGACGAGAGCGCGAGAGAGCGAGAAGCGAGAGAAAGCGCGAGCGAGCTGAGCATAGAGAGAGAGAGAGAGAAAAGAGAGAGCGAGAGAGAACAGAGAGCGCGAGCGAGAGAAAGAGCGAGAGAGCGCGTAGAGAGGAGCGAGAGCGCGATAGAAAAGCGAGAGAGGATAGAGCGAGAGAGGCGAGCTCGAGCGCGAGCGAGAGAAAAGCGCGAGAGAGAGTCGCGCGTAGCGAGCTCGAGAGAGCAGCATCGATGCGAGCTAGAAAGCGAGAGCTCTCGAGCGAGAAAATCTAGGAACAGCGAGAGAGCCGAGAGAGAAAGAGAGAGACATCGAGAGCGGATCTCTCGATAAAGAGAGAGCGAGCGAGGAAAAGAAGCCAGCGAGAGCGAGCGAGAGAAAGCGCGAGAAAGCGGCGCGGCTAGCGATCGCGCTCTCTCGAGAGCTAAAGAGAGAGCTATGCTAGCCAGAGGAGCTGCTGTATCCATCGATAGCTCGAGAGACAGAGCGCGCGATAAAAGCCATCTCGCGAGCAGAGAGATCGAGGAGCCAGCGAGAGCCAGCCAGCTCTCTCTATCAGAGAGATCCCAGCGCTCTCGAGACATCTTCGCGCATCTCTATCGATCCCATTCTCTCTCGATCCATCTCTAGCCATCTTCGCGCTCTATCAATCTCTATCATTCTCTCTCTATCCATCTATCCATCGATCTCGCTCTCTATCCATCTCTCTCTCTCTCTATCATTCTCTTCTCTCTCTCTCTATCCATCTCTCTCTATCTCTCTATCCATCTCTCATCCATCTCTATCATCTCTCTCTATATCTCTATCCATCTCTCTCTCTATCTCTCTCTCTATCTCTCTCTATCCATCTCCATCCATCTCTCTCTCTCTCCATCTCTATCCATCTCTCTCTCTATCCATCTCTCTCTCTATCCATCTCTATCCATCTCTCTCTCTCTCCATCTCTATCCATCTCTATCCATCTCTCTCTCTCTATCCATCTCTCTCTTCTCTCCATCTCTATCCATCTCTCTCCATCTCTCTCTCTCTCTCTCTCTCTCCATCGCTCTCTTTTCTCTCTCTCTCTCCATACTTTGTGTTTTGTTCTATATTCCACATTAAAATGATACTTTTTCTGGCTTTTTGAAGCCTTGAAAATGATTTTGAAATTATCTGCTTATTTCTTTCTAGAAGAAGTGCTGCTATAGAAATAATTACAGATATGCAAGTAAAAAAAAAACCTGTTACCTATTTATACAGGTGACATTAATTCGTCTGAGCCAAGACGGTCCAGTAAAGTTTTGTGCTAATGATTGGCTTCCTATAGCCTGATAATGATGACATTATTCATGGTTGTTGGAAATTTTAAGTGTTCAGCAGGTTTTCACGTTACACCGGTGATCTTGTCTTTTCTGACTGCAAGTTTCTTTTGCCAAATGCTAATGTATCATGTTGTTTATGAGCATTTTTCAACCTCGCCGTGGGACTCCAGCAGTCGCACGTCTTGATGTTGCCGTTCTAGGGAGCTCGCTCCTTTACAGTTCTGCCAGGGGAGGGGCATTTAAATGATTATGACTGACACACGGGTATCAAAATCAATTCTGGAAAAAGTGCAAGATGTATCAGGGGAACAAAAGAAATTAACCTAAAACAAGTGAATGAACAAAAACCATTGTGTTTGAATGTTACTTTTATGATAATTAACCTGTCTCTTTAAAGATGGCAAATTTGTAAATCAAGCTTTCAAAAATGAACAGCAACATCTTTAGAAATCTAGGGAGGGCTTGAAAACCACTTGGTAATTGTTTGTCTTAAGGATAAAAATAGATAGAGAACTGTTTTTGTGCTGACTTGACCACTGCTCCTTAGGGCAGAGTATAATGTCTTGGAAAGTGCTCTTCTGACCCTTGTATGAGAGTCTGCTAGCTCAGTTGTAACCAACTTTTTGTTTCTAAGCAATGCCCTCACTGCCTTCATTTCAGGTTGGTGATTATGTTGCCCATTTTTCTGCTTTTCCTCACAGTCAGTAGAAGTCTCGCTGCACTGGTTTATGGTAAGTGAATGGAAACTTTATTTACATCTATTTTAAAATTAATTAATAGGTGAAAAAGTGATTCAACTTAACTGTTTTTAGATGCATATCTACACAGCAAATGAGGGCAGCCAGGAAAATCCCACTGATTTTGTTGTGCATAGATTTCTAGAAATTTTGCTAACATTAAACTGACTTATTACAGCTTTCCTGTGGTAAAGCAGCCTGATGATGAGAGTGTATGCGGTTCAAGTTCATTCCTAACATCTTAAGAAAATTAGACTATATATTATTATTTTTCTTGTGTATTGACATCTGTCATGAAACTAATATTTAAATGTCCTTTTGTTTTCTTCTTTACTGGAAAATGTTAAAAGATCTTTTGTAGTTGCAGGATTCAGTGTTTTAAGGCATTGTCATGTTAATAAATTATTAAATTATCTTCTAATAGTTTTACCATGATTTTCAAATTGTTATTTTAGACTGCCATACTGGATGGGAAACATTAGATCAGAAATGCTACAAGTTTATTTTTCTCAAGCTGGTGCTTGCCGAAGCCAAAGCAAAGTGTCATGTGAGTAGATCATTAGACAAAACTTTCAAAATAAAATCTTTAACTGGAATTGCATTCTCCCCCTAAACCTAGATGGAGTATAAGATTTTCAAGGCAGTATATTAGCACTTGCAGGGGGGCTGGTTCTTCTGTGGCTTTCGTTTAAACGTGGTGCTAAAGGGGTCGAGATTTCATCGTGTCTTTTTCATTGGCAACTTCACAAGGTAAACCGGTGTAGGATTTTCTGATAACTGTGTGACTCGCTGAGCTGTTCTGTTTAATTTTTTAATGGGTCTGTAACTAGACATTAGGCTGCATTTGTCATTATATGAGGTTCTTGATACTTGTCACTAGCAGCAATAACAATCCACTCATCACACAACAGTAGCAAAGTCAAGCCAGATGGCGGCACTATAATATAGAATTCAAAATGGTAACAGGGTGGTTATTTGTATCGTACAGCGGCAGCAAAAAGTGGTGGATGTGCCGATGAAGACAGGAGAAATCAGTCTGGAAATGGACCTGATGACTTCTTATGAACAAGCATCCAGTAAACTACCTAGATGCATTTGAGGTAGTTCCTCTTGATTCTTTTGACATGTTGTTGTTCTTTTCATGCAAATGGAAAGCACATATTGACTAATTCATGTATTTCCAAGTTATATATTCCTCCCTATTTTTTAATGTTACTTATTGAGAGTATAACTTATTTATTCAGTGTGTATGTCTTCACATTATTGATGGGTTATACATACACATGTGTGCTTATATATAAGGAGCTCATAGTATTAATAGTGAAATGCCAGGGGGAAAAAGAAGCAGATTCATCTCTAAGAAAGCAAATGAGACTGACATAGGAATGGCCATGTTGGGCAAAAGGAATCTTATGCAAACAGATATGAAAACACATTAAAGTATTAACATGTTCTGATTTTTGTTTGCTCGTTTTAAAGATTAACATAAATTAACAGATAAATGTAAAAAAAAATTTTTTTTTGAAATATGTTGGGAGATAATGATTAACATGAATACAGTGTGCACCGTGCTTGTATATATTTTTGTGGCAAGGATACAGTCTTTAACAGATTAAAATTGATGTAAAAAGACCTCATAAATGGACTTAATTTTCCTTTTAAATTTGGATTTCCTACTTCCAAAAACCACTTGTTCTTACACAAATTCTAATTAGAATGGTGTGTGTTTTGATGTATGTAGTCCCGTAGTTTGCTGATATGTTTTACTTTGTCCTGTCATTTCAGATGAGTGAGATTGTTATTGTTTTATTAGCTGCTGCTTGTAAAAAAAAAAAAAAAAAAAGAGAGAAAGAGAGAAAGAAAAATTAAGTTGGATAACCCATTTAACAAGCTCAGCAGCTATAAATCTTTTCTGTGTTTGCCTTAGGCATTTTCTCTACGCCTCTTGAGATGATTACTTGACAGACAGTAGTATCATTAAAAATATAAATGGCATTCTGTGCTTCAGAAGCTGTAGAATGATATTTTTTATGGCTGGCAGATGGGTAATTATCTTTGTAAGTGAATATTTGCATGCAGACTCTCATGTTGTATTTAGATTTTTCACCAACTGCTTACTGCGCAGATTTTGTGGATAAATCTAAAGCTAAAACAAAATTAGCAGTACCAGTTACATTTTCTGAATACTATTTGACTGACGTGCTGGAAAGTTCTGTTTGGTCAATAAATCAGTTCTCTTAAGATTTGTTATCTTTTAGTTATTTCCTTTATGAAAAATTTTTGCAGAGATACTGTATTATTATGCAGCTAAATATAAAGAAATTTGTGTAACTACTTGAACAGATTTTCAACATTAAAAAAAATTTTTATGGAAGAAAAAATAGCTTTAATGCATATTAGGAGGGATTTAGATTCAGGAACTTAGCAGTTGTAGATTAATGAATAATATAAAAATTATAATTTAAAAAAAAAACTTAGGTTAAATGTGTATTTGATTTGCAATTGGAACTCAAGATTTTTCATTTTTGAAATGTATACAGAACGTATATCAAAAGTAAATTGTGATGTGTAAAGATCTTTTCATTCTCATGTATCTTTAAAGACAACCTTAGAAACTGTATTGTTGTTGGTATCTTGTTTTAAAAAGCGTCTTAGCAGCAATGCCTGTCCCAACAGATTTGCCTGTCTTGGGTATATTTTGAAAATTCTCAGAGATTGTGTTCAACAGTTTCGGCCATGTTTGTGGTTGGGGCTTATCTTTGAAGTGGCCCTGGGCATTTAGAAGAGAAGAATAATCTGTATTTAATCTAATCTGTACGTTGTGTTTCTGAGTAACTTCTGAAAATCTCTTTGTAAATTTGTTGGTTCTAATTTCTGTAGCAATAGTGTAGCCATTGTTGACTATAGTTTTATATCTTCAGAAGTGAAAATGTCATTTCAGCTGTCAGTCAAAAGTGTTCTCTTTTGTAGACAAAGTTATTATATTAATAAACTTTCCATTTTCTGAATTCTATATAATGCATCAAAAATACAGCAGTAACCCTTATATGCTAGAATTGAAAAACTGCTGTTTGTAACTAAAAAAAAATGATAATTTGTATTATTTTAATTTTTTTTTTTTGTTTGTTTTACATTTCAGGAAAATGGTGCAACTTTATTGAGTGTGAATTCTGATAAGGAAAACAAGTTCATTATTAATTACCTCGCAACACATGATGTTCAGAGGTAAGAAGAATTTAGGGGTTAATTTTTATTTTTAAAATTGTAGTTAGCTTGGACGGTCAAAAAGGTGTAAAGAAACATTGATGTAAACCTGAGATAACGCTAACAGTTTTCAGGGGTGATTTATTGTTGTGTTAACTCTCCCCCCCCCCCAACCAGGGTTTTTCAGGGTTAGTGGTAATGACTTGATGTTGTTCTTGACAGACAGACGTGGTACACCAGTGGAGTTGTCAACAGCACCACCACTAACTCTTACTTTTGGGAGGGTGATGGAACACTAGTCAAACAGTACCAGTTTTGGATAAATGAAGATGCAAAGAAAAAGAAAGGCGACAGAGTTATCTATGAGTATGCAAGTAAGTTATATGGGTGTTAAGCTGCTTTTTTTTCTGTAGTCCCTTGTTTTCCTTCTGCCCCTGCTGGGGTCTTTAGAGAAATAACGGAGCCCTGGTGATGTTTTGTGTGACTGCACTAATTTCCTGGCCAGTGAGAACAAAGCTGAAGTAGAGTTTATAGTAGTTGGATGGTGTCATTGTTCAAGTTTATACAGAAGCTAAAATGGATGACTGACTAATTAATGCTTGAAGAAAGTCTGGGTGGACGGTGGAGGTGATGGGAGTGTGGGTAGATGATGCTGTCTTTGTTGCCAGTGGCCTGAAAAGTGGCAGCAGTATACTGAAAACTGAAGAAAAAAGACGTAAAATTACTGCAAAAAGCAGGAGATAAATCTCGTTAAATAAGACCTGGAGAAAGGGAAATTTCTAAATATGAAAATTGAACAGAAAGGCATAGGTTTTATTTTCATTTAAGAGGAGTGAGATGTTTGCTGGATAGAGATTTTTGAAGTTGGTCAGTATTTTACAGCATTGATATGGAATTAACGATAAAGATTTAGAGCGGTGTTTTTAATTTGTCAGATGGGATGCAATGCACACCTTTTTGGTCTTTTACCTGGCGAACATTGTACTTAGTGACATGCTTTCTGTTCAGGAGAGGCATGCAGTTCTTAAATGGAAAGAGAGAGCTGGTTTTTAAAATCAAAAATGCAAATTTTATTTCCTCAAGTGGACATAAAGAAGCACAAAGCTTCAGTAAAGATTTCTTTGATCATAAAGAATGGTTCCCTAAATAGGGAATGGTTAGATAGATATAACATGTTTTGAACCAGGGTTTTAAATTAATGACAGTACTTCATGTACAGTCTTATTAATGACATATATGGGAAAACCATTGGCCTACACAATATCTTTGTTTAAAAAGGCACTTTATGAAAATTAGGAAAAATGATAAACAAATTTTGTAAGCTTAATGGAGAAAAATATAAATAATTGGAATTATATGGAGATGGGATAAAACACACTGAATTCATAGTAAGACTGGTGAATGTAAGTTTACAGAAAGCAAACAACCGACGTTACTGCTATGACTGCAGAGTGTGTTGAGGAATGACAATTTCCCATCGTGCTTCAGCGGACACGTATGCATCAGGCCACTGCATAAAGTTGCCAGCAGTATCAACAGAAGAAAACTGTAAATGTTGACAGTCAGAATATTCTAAAGTTTGATCCAGAGAAGCTGTAGCTGAGGAGGTCTGAACTGAAATGTGGGGGATGCATTCTCAGCTGAACGACTGAAACTTGATGAAAGGACAAGAGCCGTAAAAGAAGTGTCACTACTAGAATGATGCAGTCCAACAGTGTGATCGAAACGCATGATTTGTATGACGGGGGCATAGCTGTGTTTGATGTTTTTACAGCTGAGATTCACATCACTTGGAACTCTTAGTTCCATTAGTCTGTTAGCTACTGGAAATATTTGATTTTAACATGCTATTCACTCAAATCTGATCGGGTAATTACATCATGCCACTCAGTTGCTGAATTATTAGTTTCTTTCCTTGATGGCTTTATTAGGCAAATGGTTCATTTTTGTTGTTTTTAATGTGTATTATTTTTTACCAATTTGAAAAAAAGTATAATTTCTAATGTAAACTGCCTTTTCTTTAACTTTGGTACATGATAGGTGCAGGACCTGATTTACCTTTCATGTGCATTGTCATTGAAGTAAATCATAAAATGAATTTTGCTGTTTTTTCTTTGTCAGGGTTTTAATGCTTCTATATTAAAGCTTGCTTACACTAATCAGCAACTACTGCAGGTAACATGATTATGACACATTTAAACCAAGGTTGGCGTGGCTGGGGAAGCTTAGAATCTAAAAACCTGGCTGGCTGCCTTATTAATTACACTTGGGGGTATCTACCAAATTGGTAATTAAAATTCTTGCTTTATTTTTCCTGAAATTGAGCAGAATTCTATTACAAGATTAGTCGGATTTAATCTTGAATTTGTTCAAAATTGTGTCCTTCAAGGAGCAGGTGTTGGAATATGTGAATCAGGGTGCTTTATATCAAAGTGTGCATATCTGCAGACCAATCAAAGGTCTTTTAGATAATTTTTGTCTGTGCTTGCAATTTACCTGAATAAACTGATTATTTTATAGGTGGAGCATATGGCTGGAGCTTAGGAGTATCAACGAAATTGAGGGCTTCCATCTGTGAAATAGATCGTGCAGATTCCTATCGAATTAAGGACACTACTCGTGATTTAAGTAAATATTTTGAAAATTATTTTTTAAAAAATTTATTAAATAGATTGCAGATGAATTTAGAAAAAATATATACATTTGCTGCACACTTAAAAAGTTGTACAACAAGGCAGTTAAAAATGTATTTACTGGCACCTGTCCTTATAAATTTGGACAGTTGTCAGTAGTCATGAAAAAACCACAAAAACTCATTATAGTAAAACCGTAATAATCCACAGCCTGTGACCCATAAATGTCACCAACTGTCACAGCCTGTTGTGAGATGATCCCTTAAGACCTGTGACACTTTTTTAGTGTGTCTGTTGCTGGTGGTTTTGTGCACAGTGATCAAGCTCATTCTACAGGTGTTCATTGGGATTCATGTTTAGAATGAGAATGCCACTGTAGCACATTGATGCTAGCAGTATGCAGAAAATTCTTGAGCATCCTGGTGTTGTTGTTAGGCTGTCCTCTTTGAACATCACACCATAGGCTTGCATAAAGGGGAGCAACTTGACACTGACCTGATCACTGCCAGTTTCCCTGTATAGAGGATTAGTGCTAACATTCCTTTCCATACCATAGCACTTTCTCCACCAAATCGGTCAATGTGATATACACAGGTACTCATTTATACGTTAAAAAAACAAACAAAAAAAAACTGTCAACCAGTGACCTTAGTGAGAAATGTCACAGTGCACAACCAAATCGGTCAATGTGATATACACAGGTACTCATTTATACGTTAAAAAAACAAACAAAAAAAAAACTGTCAACCAGTGACCTTAGTGAGAAATGTCACAGTGCACAAGTTAGTGGAGTTAGATGGCAGCACTGCATATTGAGGGTAGCCCAGGAATTCTTTTCTGCATAACTTTTAAGAGTGCATATCCACATTGGCATATGTAATGGTAGAATTATTAATTACTTATCCCTTAGGTAATTTATAATCAAATTATTAGCTGGCATATGCCTGTTAGAATAGAAAATACATTTATGTAAAAAAAAAAAAAAACTTTTGTCTCAAGAATTTTCAGTAAAATTCATGAAGTATGATGGACACTATTTCATTTGCAAGTTGCAATTATGGCTACCTTTATGTGTATATGCAACCCTATGAAGTTCAAGGCTGAACCAGCATGTCGGTTAATGAGCCTTGCACTCTGGGCCCCCTCTGGCCAAAGAGGCCTGAGCATATGCTCATCAACTTTCTCAAACATCGTAGAACAGTCGCCAATGTTCTCAAAATAATAAGCATTTCTACACCTCCATAACCAAACTAATGACTGAACAGAACAGTAACACTAACTAAAGAAGACACCATTTCAGTGAACATTTATTTTTTGGTAAACTAGTGTCAAGAGGTTGGAAAATGTGATGCCATTAACCACTGGTATTTGGTAATGTTAAGACTAAGTTTCTTTTCATCACTTTTTAAAAGTGAAAGTTAGCAAAGAATTAATTGATATATTCTTGCCCATATTAGTGATAAATCACCTTGAAGTACTAATTAAGTCTGTTCATATTGTAATCTGCTATTTCATAATTAAAAAAAAAATGTACAAAAATGATTCCTAAAGAAAAATAATTGTGGCATTAAACTATTTAAACTCTGTCTTTCATATATACAGTTTTTATTGTGCATGAGCAGTGTTTTAAATATTTTTTTGTTTTGTTGCTTTTATTCAGTTTAGAATACTTATTGTTCAATATTTTTATAACTTTTTTACTAGGTTATGGTTTGGCTGTTTACAATCCAAATAATATTCCACGAGGTCCAAAGATAAAGCAGGAACCAATCAACACCATTGTGATTGCCAGCACGAAAATGTCCTACATAGAATGCATAGCTGATGCCAATCCCAGTCCATCTTATGAGTGGTTCAGCAACATGACGAAGATCACCTCTCTGACAGATACCCGATACACGACCACCAATGGGAGACTTTCCATCGCTAACTTTAAAGAGGGGGTTGATGATGCTTATTACACCTGCATGGTTTCTAACAAGTTTGGCAAAGTTAGGAGCAAAACCATCCAGATGTCAGTTGGACGTAAGAATACAGTTTGATATACACTTTGTTATAATACCCACGAATCATCTTCTGCAGTTCGCCCATACAATTAATTGTATCAAAATAACAAGTATATATATATATATATATATATATATACGCAGTTTAAATGTGTAACATTTTGAAAAGTCTCAACTCCTGGTTAAGTAGATTTCAGATTTAAAAACCTCCAAAAAAAAAAAAAGCAGCATAAATTATGTTTGAAAACCTGATAAGCTATTACGAAAATGGTAGACATGCTGAAAAATGGTGCAGGTTAATATGTAGTAGTTGTTCTTTACCACTCCCTGATTCCTTTATTGGTTTATCAATGAAACAAGAATGAAATAAACAGCAAATATTACTTTTAAATATTTAACCATACAATAAACTTGCTTTTTTTCTCTTTACATTTTTTAAAAGTGTTTAAATTGGATTTACTTTTTAAACTTAAATAATATTTTTGGCAGAAATTAATATTTTATTAAGGTAATCAAAAAACAACAACAAACACATCTCTCAAAATACTCTGGACAAAAACATTTTGAGTAGATGTATAAAAAAATATTTGAGACACCGTTAATCTCTAGATGGTTTTTCAGGGATTAAAATTAGTGAGAGTGTATATAGATAGTCAGAGGAGCAGGAAGTTTTCATTATGCCCCCTTTTCAAAAAGAGTGCATGTCTGCCATCCACTTCCACTACCTGACTTGGCAAAGTATTCCAGGAAAATACTACTTGGCACTGAAGAAATACTCCCTGATGTCTAATCATGCCATGAACATTTCTGTACTGATGATGTGCCACTAATATTGAAATAATCTTTCTAAATCTATAGGCTCCTTTCCAGAAAGAATTTGAAAAATTTCAGTCATATCACCAAGAAACTTCAGTAAGCTAAACAAGATGACTGGGGCTGCTTTCTTAACTAAGATTGTGCATATTAGTAATCACTCAGCTTAACCTTTGAACTACTGCAAAGATGTGTATATCCCCAGCATAAAGTGCATTCCATATCTGAATCTCTCATTCTAATAGGGGGGTCTAACTAATGATTTATACATGGGAACTAGAACTGTTTAAGTTTTACTATTTATAACATGATTTATCTTATCCAAGAACCTGTTGGCCTTGAGATGTACATCACACTTAATTCTTTTTAAAGTTTTATCTATTAAACAACCAAATCCCTTTCTGCCATTGTTTTGTGTTGTCATACTGTCTTGGTAATGAGTGACTCAGTTCAGTCTGAGAGAGCTTCTGTCAGACCAGTCTAATAAAATGATTTAAGTAGACATTTTAATGGAACTGGAGTTCAGATATTCATATTAGAGATAGCAATTGTAATGTGAACACATGTATCTGCTGAAAAGTTAAAGTGCCATGTCTTATGTGCACCCCCCCCAGTTCCTTCTCAAAGAGTTGATAATGGCTTGTCTGTCTGACCCATTGAGCCCTGCTCCCACTCTCAGCATGGCAAACTGTCTCTTTCGGCCTAACCCTGACAATGGACCCTGACTCTGACTGTAGCTGTTGTCATACCACTGTAAAGCATTGCTTATTGGTTGCCGTTATCAATGATTATATGGGAATCATCCCATTGTCTTCAAATCTGTCTCTGTTTTGGTCCCAGTGGTTAAACACACTATCCTGTCCTATGGCTCCAGAACTCCAGAACGCGGTATGTTCAGTATTTGTGGATGCTGATGTAGGGTGAATAAATCTAACTGCACACACAATGTTGTTGCTATTTTTTTTTAAATTTCAGTTCTTGGTGACTTCACAAACGTAAAACCTAGCAGAGTAAAAGCACAAGCATTTCAAGGAGCTACGATTCAGTGCACCACCCCTGCCTTTAAGCCAGGTAAGCACTAAGATAGAACCTTGATGTATTAGAAGAAAGCTAAGATTGGATCAAAGCTGCTTTTACTGGATTCTGTCAAGAACAGCTTCAAAGAAGTGTGGGTGTGTTTTTTTCCTGTGAACGGTTGACCTTGTACCAACTAGAATTTTCTCGGGGAAGTGGTGTTGCCAGTTAATCAAATCTGCCGGTTATATGAATATTTACCAAAGATGAAAGGGATTATGTATAAATTATGAAATGAAACAAACAACCATATATGAGCGATGTTTAATCGCTGTATGCAAAAACATTTTCTATAATCCGCTCACCGGTGAGTTAATAGTAGTAAATTGAAGTGGAACTTTGAGAATAGCTGACTGAGCAGTACTGTGAGCAGCAGTTTTCGCTTAACAGTAATTGTCACTAGATTATGCTAAATTACAGTACAGCATTTAACAATTTGACTACAATATTTTAAACTTAAAATCATCAGTTGTAGGCTTTGATGTTGATGGGACTGGATCAGCCAATGTTGCTGCTGGGGTTGGAATTGCTGCTGAGTTTGTAGGAGTCGCATAAGCTTCTGTAGCTTTTCTAAAAAATTTTCGGATGTCTGCCTGATTCCGAGTCGGTTGCCTTCTCTTGAGGAAGTTGTTATGCAGAATGTGCAACTACATAATTTCCTGAGCAGAATAAGAAGACTGATGCTCAGCAAACTTTAAGAAAGTTTCCAAAGATTGTGCAGAAGTAGACCAAGAAACTTTGTTTTCTTAACCGTGATCCTCTTCCTTGGAATCTATGTCAGCTTGAGTAGGAATGCTCTCAGGGTTTACAACCATGTCAGCGATCTGGCTATTTGTTGTGGTTTGTGTTACTTCAACTTCTTGGTCGATATTCACCCACTCCACCTTTTCATCCCGAAGTTGAATGACTGGGTTTGAGGGGTTTCTGTTACTGTTATCATCTTCTGCCTTAAATTAAGGCTTTGAAAGTCGTCTTCATCAGAAGACCCTTCAGCAAACACCACTCTGCCCACAACATCCTTCAGGTTCTCTTCAGAGTTGTGCTCTTGACAGCAGACCATGCACAGGCCACCATAAAAATTGCATCTTTGATATTGAGAGTAGACTGGAACTCTTGAAGTGTGCCATCAAAGTTTACAAGCTTCCTCATAAAATCCCTTCTGTAAATGGCCTTGAGATTCTGGATGATTCCCTCATCCATTGGTTGGATAAGGGAGGCTACATTTGCAGGCAGGTAGATAGTGAGGATGTTGCCAGGAACAAACTCTGCTTCTGAAGGATGAGCTCGGCAGTTATCATGCAATAAGACAATCTTAGTATCTTCAGGCACTCCATGTTCCCTCAGATTGTTCTTCACAGATGGAACAAAAACATGTTGGAACCAGTAAAGAAAAGTTTCTTTATCCATCCATGCATTAGTTAGTTGTGCCTCGTACTCAGCTGGCAGGTGAACAACACCTTTAAAACTCTTGAATGCTTAAGCTTTCCAACTACAAGCAACTTAACTCTGTGTCCCAGCGACATTAGCACAAGTTAGCACAGTTAAATGATCTTTGTTCTTAAATCCTGAAGCAACAGTTTCATCACCACCAGCAGGAATTGATGTTGGCAGACAGGGCCAAAAGAGTCTTGTTTCATCTGCATTGTAGATGTTCACTGTGGTTAAACCATGTTCCTCATTCAGTTTCCGGAAAACTTCACAATACTGGTTGGCAGCCTCAGAATCGGCAGATTGCTTTTCTCCCAACATGTCTAGCCTTCTTATGCCATGATGTAACATAAATAGAGCTAGCCATCCATCGGGAAAAAATGCAGCTCTCAGTCAATTCCATTTTCTTATGAAACTTTTGCTTTTTCATTAAACATTGGGTCAGAAATTGCAGATCCCTCTGATCACTTCAAGTGTGCAGTATGTTGTCCAACTGCTCCATCTTCGGTTTACGTAAAGTACAACAATTATCAACAGTTTTTGCTAGTCTAAGAACTGGCCACGAACTTCAGCAACTCTAACTTCTGAGATGTGATATCATAGATCATCAACAAACCAATGTTGAAATCCTTCATTATTTGGCTATGTTTTTTGCCTTTGTCCAATTGCTGAATAATGTCTAATTTCTGAGTCAACAGAGCATGTGTCCACTTCTTGTTTGTAACATATTGCTATCCATAATTTCAGGATGTCTTAGATAAGGGCTGATAATCACTGCTAAAAGCTGGAGAAAGTTCAGATGCAAGACTGTGCACACCTTGTTTGCAATCGATAATATATAGGCTGGTGCCACCTACCAGTAGTTGCCAAATACAATGGAAAAATGATGAGTGCTATCAGAAGATGGTTAATTGAACTTTCCGGATAATTTGATGCTGGTTAAGTGCTTTTACTGTATATGCATAAACTTGTTTCAGGCAGAGCCAAGTTGTACGTATATAGCATGTGATTTCATCATCTATGAAATCTCTCGTGTCTTGGTATCAGCCATTTTGAAATAAATACAATGGTTTCCATTTTAATATAGATTCATACTTGTTTTGACTTTTTTTTTTTGTGATTTTTAAAAATTTAGGAAAATGATGTTTGATGAGGGGTTTCTACCAATATACATCTTTTATGCAAAAAAAATTGGGTTAGCTGAGAATATTTTGAAAGGGTGTTTCTAGCTGGTAAAGTGTTTCTGTAGCTTTTTGTTTTTGATGATAATGCTGTAAAATGGGATATAGACTGAATATAAGACATTTACTGGCTTGTCAAGATCCTATTTGATTTCTCAAGTAATGATGTTTCTTTCTAACTAGTATTTCATACGATAGCACTAGCAGAAGATCATCATTTTGTTTTAAAAATCATTTATTTCATGGTTAGATAAAAATATTACATTTCTCATGGTTAAACTTATATTTCAGCGTGTTTCTTTTGTTGCCATATATTATCTGCTACCGATAGATTTCATTGGTTGATGGGTCTATTCAGGTTCCATGTTTAACTATATATTTACATTTTCAAACTATTTATTCCCATTATACTGACAATAAAACTTCATGTATACTTTCTATCTTTTCACAGCTATCCGCTTCCAGTGGTTTAAAAATTACCCTAATAATTTTGTGCGCCCAAAATTACAGAAGCATGTGTTTATTTCGATGAATGGAAAACTGTTTTTCTCGGAGGTGAGCACTGATGATGAAGGAGAATACTACTGTGTGATAAGTCTGGCCAGTGACTCCACCTCGATGTTTTTTGGTTCTCAACAACTTCCAAGTCGGACAAGTTTAGGAATCACCCTTGAAGTCGAGAATCGAGGTAAACACCAGCCACTGCTTGAAGGTCTTTATCAGCTGCCTGTGTTGAATTTCTTTAGTACCCCCATCTGCTGTATCAACAGAGAGAGGGGTGTCACTTATTATGTTAATTCTTTACAGATGTGAAAATGCACAAAAAAAACGCTGTTCTAGATACAATGCTAAAGCAATTCTTTGCATTCTAAAATATGACTTCTCAGGGTATATGAACCATTGGTGTTTCCAGAAAAAATGAGATGGTTACTGTACATTGCTGATTCTCTTAGTAGTTTATGGGCTTCTGCTGTTTATTAGTTGTAGCCTTTTGTGAGATATTAAGTGTATGGTTGAATTTGATGGTTTGTTTGTATTAACTGTAGGAACTGGCAATGTGGATCCCTTAATTTTGAATGAGTTTCCTGCAGTTTTCCCAGGGAAGCCATTAGTTGGGCAGACTATTCGAATTGAATGTTTTGCTTATGGAACGTAAGTATGACTGCTGTTTTACTTCATGGTTTATTAAGTTGTTTAAATATTCTCCTGTTTGTCAGAGTTTTTTAGATTTAGTAAGACACAAATCAAACTTTCACTTAAATGCTGTCAGAGATGTAGAGGATTGCAGCAGTATTTTCTCAGGTTATGGAAATCAATGAGTTTAAACAAAAAAAAGGATTAACTTATCAAAACTGGATGTCTGAGGGTCTACACAGTAGATAAATCCTCTCCTGGACAAATTTCTGACAACCAGAACATTCCAGAGACTGAACATTTTGGTTGGTTCACCATACATAAATAGGCTGGTGATATTTCTGTTAAATATTTTTCTTTCTCTCTTTCTTCAGGGGACCTCTCATATATTCTTGGTTTCGAAATGGCACCTCCTTGCCTGCAAGGGCTAAATTCTCTGACAACAACCGTGTTATAACGATCCAAAATGTAGCCATTGAAGATGGAGGGGAATACATATGCGAAGTGAAGAGCTCTACCGTCTATCAGAGTCATCGGAGATCTCACGTGTTTACTATACAGGGTAAGTAACTCTTAGTGGCTTCTGATAACTGGTAATTCACCTGAGTAGATAACTAAATTCCTTTATTGTTTTTCTTATATTCAAGTCAGACTTTTCTTTCCAAAAACAACTATACTAACAGCTCCAGTGTTTACCTGTTTGTATTTTTTCCCCCTAGAATTCTGTCTGTTTCTTTTTTAACACAAAAATAACTTGCTGGAGTCTTCATTAAGTGATGTCAGATTACCATGTTTACTTGTAAAGATGGTGATACTTAATATTCTGGGAAAAAAAACATTTATTCTACATAAATATACATGTTTGAGTGTAATGATAACAGGGACAAAATCGTTTTTAATCCTTAAGCTGCAGTGATTGTAATCCGACACTCACCGTGTGTGCAAGAGACGAAATTAAAAAAAAAAACCTGGTGGGCACCTGGCTCCACTCGGCCATGTGACTTCCCCAAATGACGCTTCCCTTGCAGGAAACTCAGATATTGGTGGGAGGTACTGCGTATGCTTACATGCAGCACCACTTAAACACTAGTTATTATTGTATAAAATCTCTCTTTAAGATCTGAAGAAAATACTGACATAAATTTAATATGCAGATACATTTCAATGAGTGTTTCATGTTTTTGTTAACATTTGTGCAGAAAAATCTTGACTGGTTTGATTTTCTTTTTATAAATAAATATTTTCATTATAATTATTACTGAAAATTAAAAACATCTGATAACTTGTACCTTACAGGCCAAATAAAATTTATCTACGTTTTTCCAAGTATAAGAAATTCTATTTAAAATTTTCAAATTTACTTTGTCACAAATATATAAATATATATATGTTTTTTTTTTTCCTCTTCAGCTGCCCCTTTCTTAGTTTTCCCATTAAAGGATATGATTGTTGATGCAGAAAGTGAGATGACATGGCGCTGTGAAGCTAATGCTGACCCCAAACCTGTTTACACCTGGTACAAAAATGCAGCCATTCTTCAAGAAGAGTCAGGTAGAATACAGATTAACCAGAATGTCCTGACCATCCAGAGACTTGATGCTAACAAGGATAATGGAATGTACCAGTGCAAGGCCAGCAACAAATATGGAATGGCCTTTTCTGCTGGACAACTTAAAGTTGTGTGTGAGTTGATGTCAAACTTTTGGATTGATATCTACTTAGTGGGATAAAGATTCTCTAGTTTTCTGTTTTAGTTTTCAAGGAGCTGTAGGCATAAAGGGATTTTTCTCAACTCATCTTGCACTTCTCTGAGTCTAGAAGGTGAAGCAGCACTGTTACTGATATAATTATTTTTTCAATGAAAGCTAATTCATAGTTTTAGGTTTCCATACCATCTCACTAAACTCAGACACTTGTAGGTAATTATCCTGTTTTGGCATAAAGAAAGAAATTGAATCACTTTCAGTGATAAAGCCTTTGTTTAGTGAGAAAAAACAAACTGAGTAAATATTTAACATGTGTTTTGTCTGGTTATATCTCTCTCTTTATTGCAAATTTTCATACTAAACTATAAATCATAACCTAGTCATTACTGGATGTTTGTCTATTTTCAGACAAGTGCATCTTTGTACGTCAACCTTCATAACAAATAACTAAATTCATTTGCTCTAACACGGTTCAGTCACTAAGGAAATAGTTCAGTGAGAGAAGATTCTCTATTTGGGAAATGATAATATTCATAATTAAATAAGATTCACACATTCATTAGCTACACTCTTCTAATAGCATTATATCTAATGTCAGTGTTTGTCAATTTCTAATTTATTTACTTCTGCCCATTTTCAGTTCCAACAACTGAAACTTTTCTTGTTTTTATTTTAAATAAGTGACTCAGAAAGCGTGATGGGGGTAAAATGCTAATTTTTATAAGAATTACTGGGTTTTTGCAGGGGTTGTCATTTATATCATTTAAAGTATTTCTCATGTGAAAACTTTCTTTTCAGTAGAGATAGTGAAGTATCTCTGTCGTAAATGTTTTTATTCTCCAGGTATAGAGCAGGAATCCCAACATAAAAGTTGAAAAGAAATAAGAAAAATAAAGTAACTCCAGTTTTAAATTAATTACTAAAAAAATCTCAAAACATTGCAGATAAATACATTCTACAAAGTTTTTCAAGGTTCTGTTTTTCTGGAATATCTAAAGTTTTTTTTTTTTTCCTGATCTGTGTACAAGACTTGAGACAAATTAGGGTTCACAGCGTAGTTAATTGCTACTCCTTTTACAACTTTGATTAATGGGGAAATTCCATTTTCTTGCTAGCTGTGAAACCAACATTTGAAAAGCATCCTCTCAGCGAAAAGGTTTTGGCTGCTGAATCAGGAAATGTGACCCTTATGTGCAAACCTGAAGCAGCCCCTGCTCCTGTGGTCAAATGGCTGAAAGATGGTCGAGACTTGGGCCTAAGTAAAGGATCGACTAAACGTATTCGCATGCTATACAATGGCTACTTGTTCATCAGCGAAGTGAATAATAGAGATGCTGGGACATACACGTGTGTTGTAAAAAACAACTTGGGTTCTGCATCAAACAAAACCATGATAGAAATTGTAGGTGAGTAAAATGAAATTTTCTTTTTGTCATTTGTGATCTTGTTTTGTTTGTACATTTGCAGGTGCTAGGTAGGACTTACTTTGGAGGAGCCAGCCACTAAACTGTGCTGGTCTAATGAGAGAGAGAGAGAGAGAGAAATCATTACATGTTGTGACTATAGAGGAGCAGAAAGGAGAGGGCTAAACTGTCCTGATCTCTGTTTAAACAATTAAGAGTCTTTAAATACTTTTTGTTTTTTTATAATATTATGTATTCAAAACAACAAAATTGGGAAATTGAAATTTGTCAGATAGAAGGCTGAAGCTAGTATCATAAATTATGCATTTGTTCAATGAATTTTCCATAAAACTCCAAAAGAATGGGATTTTTGCCCCTCCATTTTGAACCAGTTAAAATGTGCTATGATTTCTAAAAGTTTTTATAAATATATGCTGTAAGAGGTACAGAGATATTCTTGCATCTCTCTCATTTAATATTAGCATATTTTTGCTATAATAATACAGGAATGTACTGATCTTCCAGGATGTTAGTATAATTTACAAACCATTAAAATCAAGATAAGTATAAAAATGCAATGCAGAAAGTATCTACTGCACTTTTACAGGGGAGAATAATTTGTGAATATATAAAATATGCAGGGTATTTACTGAAAATCTTTGTGTAGTCTTCAGTGGGGAAAACAGATGGGCCCAATCTGGGCTGTAAAGGGGGTGGAGAAACAACTCCCAACCATACTTGGCAATTTTCACAGTTTTTTCATGCGCAACATGTGTCTGGGAATTATTATGTTGTGAGATAATTTTACTGGGTAGGAAATTTGTCATGAAGTGCTCATTTCAGCCTCAGTGAAGCTGCTATATTAGCTGGAAGCATGGTGGACCTCATACACAAATGAGGCTTGAACCTAAAGCATCCCAGAAGACTGTCCCCACAGGGGTCACTGCCTGAAATATTTCATTTTTTTGATGATTTGGTGTGATACCATTCCATACTTTACCATTTGGATTTTAATTATTAATGATGAACCTAGGATTCACCTCCCTTAACAAAACAGGTCTGCTTGTAGATATGTTGACATCTTGGATACTCATTCTGTATGCATTTTATGGTATCTTGATGCAGATGTTTCCTGTAAAACTCCTGCGACGCCCCTAAGTCTGACTCACCTGTTAGCGGGTCACTCCTAAGATGAACAGCAACGTCTGTTTTCTTGTCCCTGAAGCATTCCGCCCACTTTTACCCTCATCCATATCACCCAACCTGACAAAAATCTCAGCAGCCTTTTCTTTTTTAAAACCAGGAATTTGATCACAGCCCTGCTTGAATAACAGGTCTACTTCAGCCATGTTGTTTGCTGCCAGTGTCACCACGTGGCACAGCGGACATGCTGCATATTTGTTTACATTGGACTTGATAAAGACTTCCTGTGTATCCCTTATAACAATGATCTAAAAAAAGGACTAAAGTATCTATTTTATCCAATTTGTATGTATTTTGATAAAAGTTTAGATATTTTATAGTGTAGTGTTTGCTTACATGTTTGTGTGTGTATTTATTAACAGTTAATATATAAATATTTTTTTCTTTAATCATCTTCATATATTTTATGAACATCTCCTTTGTTTTAAATATGGTTCATGATTATAAATTGGCTTAGTACAGTTTAATATTTTTTGTAGTAATAGGATGAGGGGTTAATACCAATAGTGAAAATCGATCTGAAATCATACTGACATGAATTTCTCTTTCCTGAGGCCTTGTATAAGCCACAATAGCTTGCTGACTCATTAAGATTACCAGGCTAAACTAAACAAATTATATGTACTACTCTATATGTAATCATCTTTGTGCATCTTTCAGGTAGAACATCCCTCATAAGAAAACCTGATAACATATCTGTTCAGGTGAATGAGACTGCTTTCTTAGCTTGCTCTGCATCACATCCTAAAATTCTGGACGTAGTGTACATTTGGAAATTCAATGGTCATCAGATTGACTTTGAGAAGGAAACAGAATACATTCAGAAAAAAGGGGTGAGTCAGTCCTTAAGTTTGAAGATACTGGCCGTAACTGTTTGTTTATAACAATCATAACAGAAGTCACACTTTCTTTATTTGTCCTCTGATAACACCAAGATGCATACATACACAGGTAAGTGAAGAGGCTTAAAATAATTTAGGCTTATCTATCAGATAGGTCCACCCATTGTAAAATTACTGCTTTAGCACTTATTTTCTTGTTAAATGCTAGAATTATTGAAATGGCACTAAACAAAACTTTGAAAAATGTATTTTGTTTTGAAAAAAATCTTTTCAAGAAAACTTGTTGTCACAGTAGCTGTACATTTTCTTCAGCAGGTGTAAAACAATAGTTACCAGCCAACTTAGTGATGCACAGGTGTGGTCTCCTGACCACTCGGTAATTTCTGGGCTCGACTGGTGATACAGTTGTAGTTTTTGATTTTCCTGTTTCAACCTCTTCAAATATGGAGACAGAATTGTAACATCCTATGATAATCTTTATACATCTAGCCTGCTATTCCATGCAGAGTTTTGCAGCTGCCATTTTGTATGTGGGATTTTTTAGGCAACATTTATCAGTCATACCACCTGTCCCCTTCCTTAGTGGTTCCTTGATGGTGCGTCCTGATCATTCACTAAACCGCTGGAGGGTTTGTTCTGGTCAGACTTCGAATGAGCAGCACACAAACAACATTTTAATATATTTGTGCCTGCACTTAGGATTTGTAAAGCTGATTAGAATTGAAGGATAGTATTCCACTGGATCTAATGTGTAATTGTGAAAATAAGACTAAAGTGATAATGAGCAGACCCACTTACAACTGATGATGTCCACATCCATCTGAAATGTGTTGTTCTTATTTTCTTCTATTTCAACCAAAATTACAGAGACACAAAGTAGCAGTAATTTTGGAGGGATCACATGAACTTGCAAAAATGAAAAAAAATATTCTGGGTGTATGTACATTTTACCCTGTTACACCTGACTGTTAGAAACCTAAGGAAAACAAACAAACAATATTTAACCAAGAAAAGATTGGTTTTGTGTGCTCAAAATATTTAGATGGAATGATGGTCAGGTAAGTATTGCGATGAGAATGTGAAAATTGAGTTGGAATCTCTCGAATGGGACAAATTTTTCAAAGGAGGGTGGTGCAGTATTTAAAGATGATTTTTATTTGTTGTTTGTTTCTCTCTGCAGGATTCCCCAGATTCATCTACAGGGGGTCTTTATGTACGAACTGCCAATTTCAAGCATGAAGGCTGGTTTGAATGTACTGCAAAGACTGTTGTGAATTTGGTGAAGGCAAAAGCCTTCTTGAAGGTTCTAGGTGAGCAGTTGGAAGAGCAAGGAAGTGCAGATCCTACAGAATCATGTTACCTAGAGCAGTTTGAGAACCCCCAGTCCAGTAGCTGGGCTGAGTATTTGTCATGTACTTATACATTCACAAATGCAAACTGAACATGTTTAGTAATTTAAAATTTTTAAAAATTCAAATATTTTAACTTAAATTTCTGAGATTAGTGACTTGAATCTCATTGTTTATTAGTTAGTACATATCTGCCTAAAAAAGTCAACTTATCATCAGTTCTTTTTATTTTTAAAATTTATAAACATAAAAGCAAATTTGTAATTGTGACAGCTGTCACTTGTGAAACAGCGTATTGTCGCAGCAAACAGACCTTTCTTAGAGAAGGAAACGTGTTTCCTGACTTTGTCGTCAAGAGAAATAAGGGCACAAGAATATGGATTACTTCAAGTTACTTTGGTGCCGTTTATATTTTTGTACAACTATGTGTCACTACTAAGAACTTAATGCAATATCTTTTTTTCATTGGTTTTAGGTCCTCCCAGTGAGCCAGGGGGCCTTATAAGGGAGATAAATTCCGTGAAGTTTTCACACTTAGATGATCGCTCTTTGCGGTTTCGCTGGTTTTCTGGGAATGACCATGGGAGTCCAATAAACTACTACATCTTTGAATATATGGACAGCTTTAACAAGGAATGGCGGTACCTTATGAAAGGTGAGCAGCACAGGATTATTACAGAAGATAACACAGCATCAGTATTTTATTCATGGCTAAGCATTATTATAGGTTTAGTCTTCGTTCAAAAAGATAGCAGCATGTATATAAAGAAGTTCACTTCACAGATCTATTAGCAAAAGATCAGGGGTTTGGATGCCAGGGAAGGGTGTGAAGTGGTTAAAAATCAGTCAATCTCATGGTAGGGTAGACTGAAGTAGTGTGTGACGTCAGCTGTCTCCTGCTGAAGTATGCCGGCAGTCATGAGTGTTTGAGTTAAATTTTGTGTGAGAGAGAGAGAGGGGGTGGGGCGAGAGACGTAGACACAGAGAGAGAGAGAGAGAGAAAGAGATAAACCTAAAACGATTCTTTTAAAATTATAAACAGTTCTATCAAAATAAGAATCTTGGATTTCTGCCACTTTCCTCTACCTTTATTTGCTGTATTAATTCGGTTTTGTTTGCTTTTTAAATAAAGGTTAGACTGTTTAAAACGAAAAAAAAACAACAACAACAACAAAAAACAGGTTCCCAGAAAAGTCGTCTCAGTAATTTTAACATTAACAGCACCTACTAGCCTTCCTCAATCCGGAATACAGAATTTCCCACCTGATGTTTAGGAATATTTTCCAGAAATTACTGCATCTTCTCTAAAAATCCAAACGAAGTCGTTTCCCCAGCATCGCTTCGTCGTTCAGACCGGCATTGTTCTAGAACAGGGACGCCATGACATCAAGGACTTACTGAGCACTTAGAAAGAGATTTCTTACCTTATTTTTGCCAATACTGTCACAATTCATTGAATCAGTTCCCTGACTGGCTCTTCTGAGATACCCTGCCTAACCTGCCCGGGCCGCCGCTGCCTTAATTGAGCTGCTTGGTGTGGCTGTCCAGATGTTGCTTCATGTGGGTCTTGAGCAATGCTGTTTTTAGATGGTTTGATCTGAAATCAGTCTTGTGCCATTGCTTGAGTTCACTTGTTGGTTTGTCTGTCACTGGCGTTTAAAGCCTGTGTCCACTGATCAGCAAAGAAATGCATCAACCACTTGTCAACTCTGCCAAGTTATTTCTTTAGACAAACGTCATCTGTAAGATTGTTTTTAGATGATTTGTAGTAAAACCATTGATAACCGACTATGTCCAGCAGCTGTGCATCACTCATAAAGTACCCTGTAGCTCAATGTTTCCTTTATTATGTGTCACCAGTGCTGTAGGTAATCTTTGCTGTGTGCTACTACATCCTGTAGCTCAGTCTTTTTTTACTGTACAATTGCAAAGACACTATTCCCACAATTTATGATGTTTTAGTTTATATAACTCTTACAAAATATTTGAAAACAGTCCTAATATCATACAGCCTGTCATGGTATTGAAAGATACTTATGGGCATGTTGAGGGTACCCTATTTGGTTCCACATTACTAGAATACCCTTGTTGATGATACTGCCCAGTTGGTACTGATGGTCTCTTGTGAGAATGCATGCTGAAGCATTCTTTCATGGTATGGACCCTTCCATCTAGTCACCAGATTTGAGTTTAATAAGATCCATTATGGTATGTTTTAGAGAGGCAGCTGAACTATCATTCATCATTAGTAAGGAATCTTTGAAAATTAGGTCCATCTCCAAAATTGAACAAAAAAAATCACAATTTAAATTGACACAAAACCACAAAAATGTAATCTTGAAATTGCTTGACAGCTGCATCTAATTTTATGTATACTTATGCTGCTTAATGAGTATATAATTTTTATTTGGCTTTAAAGTTAGTAGTTTTTTTTTAATTACAATTTTTTGCCTCAGATTTTAGGGACAGGGATACCTTAGTGCAAGATGAACGCATGAGAATGGCTGAAATTCATGGCCTGAGCCCAGGAACTAACTACAAGTTCCGTGTTTATGCCAAAAACATCTATGGATTGGGACTACCTAGTAAGCCTACAGGTATGGCCGTTTAAATCTGCTTACATTTTATTTGATAAAGTACAATACAATGATCTTATTTAAGTACATGGGCTTATCTATCCAAGGGAAAGTCTGCATCTGGTAAGGACAATTCTTAAAAAAAAAATGGATGATTTTATTTTCTTATAAAATGAAAATATTACTGTTTATATTTCAGGATGGATCCATATTCCGGGTGATGCACCAACAAAAGCTCCAGATGAAGTAGGTGGTGGTGGTGGCAAAGTTGGGATGCTGAAGATTACCTGGAAGGTGAGTTGGTCACTAAAAATTTAATGACTGTTGAAATATAAAAGCTTAACAGATGATGGAGATTTCCAGAGATGTTAGTTGTTGCATTGACTAGTAACTTGTGTGAGATGCTTCATTGAATTATCCTATCAATTATAGTATTTCTGTAGTGAGCAAAGATGGTGTTTGTGAGCTGCTCTCTCTGGTAGCTCCCTCAGCTTTTGCTTTGTACACCTGTCTTGCACAAATCCGGTTACAATGAAAGGAGAATACCTTTTCTTTTTTGATTTCTCAGCTGTCATCCACCAATTTTATTTGGTGTTTGTTTCAGATGGTGCAGCAGTGCACTGGGGACAGTGGTTGTCTGCTGTTTGTTCATTGTGATGTATCCCACACCTGATTCAAATCTGATGAGAGTTGAAGGAATGATTTGAATGCTTTTTAAATGAAGGATTTTCAGTTTCATCCAACCTAAATTGTATGACATGAAGTGGCAGCCAGTTTGAAAGGAAAGGGAGGAAGCTTTCAAAATCTTTCCGTTTCAACCCGAGGTTGTCTACTGCACGACTGGCATTACAACGTATTTCCATGGCAACTCAACTGGCTATATGTGCTACCAAAACAATTTATTTTTAATTGAAGTGTCGAGATTGAACAGGCAAAAAACAGCCTGTTGATAAACTATTGGTGACTTGAGATGACAGAAAAGGAAGTCTGATTAGTAAAATACTGGTAATCTACTTATCCTCTAGGTTCCTTTAATTATTGGTAAAGGAGTTTTATCTTTTCCTTCACAGATTTTGGTCATAAATGTTTAATTGATCACATATGTAGTTTAAAGAAAGACATTGAAACCAACCGAGCAACAAAACTGTAGAGATTTCAGCCTCATCTGGGACACCATATACGTTCTCTGAGCAGCAGCTGAATAGAAAGTGTGGTTACTGCTGGACTGATAAATCTTTACTGGAATAGGATCGAGACCCAAATGAGTACAGAATAAGAGTCCGCACATTCCAAGCTGACTTTTACTGTTAAAATTATAACTATTTTGTTTATATTGTCAGAGATTCATGTATTACATACAGGTTTCTGTTCATTGCTAATGAATTTTTTGCAGGTTCTGATAAAATAAACAAACAGCTAAGTGGTCCTTCTTGCATTTACCAGTCGTGTTCAGCACATCCTATCTTCACCTCTACTGACCTGAAACATATTCACAATTTCTTTTTGTTATTGTTTTTTTCAGATTTTGCCTCCAGAAGATCAGAATGGTGATGGTATTGGATACATTGTTTACTGGAGGTCGAAGCGTGTCCAAGGAATATCACTTTCGGAATTTCAGAAAGTAAGTTTGTTTTCATGGTTGACATGGGGAGGGGACACTGTTTTTCATATTAGATGTGATAAATTAGAATCTATTAATTGCTCAGATACTTCATTACTGAATCATTTTAAAGTTGTTTGTTTGTGCTGACTTAATACATTAGAAATTCCTTCTGTTGTTTGTTGGTGTTCAGTGTAGTAAATAGGTGTTCATTTCCTCAGGCCCTCAATGATTGTGTACTCATCACTGCCGCGACCACCTCTGATGTTGAAATAATTGTGCTATCAATAGTATCATTAAGTTATGAATCAAGGGCCTAAGTTTTATTCCAGCAGGGTACTGACTTCCCTGATATTCTTTCCTAGCCAGTTACATAGGTTTCCTCCAGTTTTATCCCACATCTAAAAAAATGGAGTTCTTGTAGGGGTTTTCCTGCCAAAGTTGTAAGTGGTTGTTCCCACATGATACAGGATTGGCAACACTTCCTACTGGACAAGTGGCACTATGCTTTGTCATTAGGACTGTTTACCCTGAGAGGAAAGAAAAAAACATTTTGTCTGTCTGTTTCTAGTTGTATGAGGTGGATGTTTACAAACAGCATAGAACTTATGAAGAACTTTTGTTGGATCAAAAAACCTTTTTCTTTTAAAGAAGAATATCAGATGTTATCAGTTCTAAGACCTTTAATTCATTACATTGGGCAGGAAAATGGAAGAAAATTTGCCTGTGTTCCATGTTATGACTTGGCAGTGGGACCTGGCTGGGGTTCGTGTTGGCTTGTTTCTGTGAATGTAGTTTTGGGAGAATTACTGAACTAAATCTAATTCTTTGGATTTGTTCAAAGTGAGACAGGGAATGACTCATTGTTGAACAGAGAACAGAATAAAAACACAAGACTGTGACAGAAATCAAAAGTATTTCAGCATTAATTTTGTTTTTTTTAAACAAAGGAATCTGAATGACTATGGAGAAGGTAACTACTTGGCTATTGATAAGTTATACTACTGACAATAGGTCTTAGTGATAGTTTAACCTTGCAAACTTGGGATGTTGTAGAATGGTGCATAAAGCTACATTGCTAGCTTTATTTGTAAGGATTTTGAGATGAGCCTCTCAGGGTGGAGCTGTAGGATCTTTAAGTCAGAGTCTAATAAAGCATTGATGTTGGTGTTGCAGTCTGTTTCATTTAGGTTAACAAGAGTCCTCTGTTAACAGCAAATATTGTCTCCCTTTTGTTGAGTGTTCTTCCACAAAATGGCTGTGGTTTTTGCCTAGCAAAGCAATGATACTATGTTAGGCCCTTAGATTTTAGTTATGAAAAGATTACCTTGCAAATTACAAGTTAGTTGTCATGGTTTTAAAATTTTAATTTTGCTTCTGTCTGCAGTCTGTGAAGCTAGCAGCTGTTTGTTACCTTGATTATGCTTGACTTGTTTAACAATTTGTGCATTAACTGTTTATTCTTGCAGAAAGTACTTAAAGGAAATGTTAGCCAGCATTTAGTAACACTGGGACAAGGAAAATACTATAATGAGTATGAAGTTCAGGTGCAAGCATTTAACAAGTATGGGAGAGGACCAAAGTCAACTATTTCTCAAATTTACTCTGCAGAGGACTGTAAGTATTTTTATTTGTAATCTATGGGACTGAATGTGGAGAGGCTGCCTGTTTGTATGGAACAATTTCACTGTAGCTTAAAGGGTTTGTCATAATTTCTCTTGAATTTATTCCTGAAATGCATATAATATTTAGTCTGTGCAAAACTTTTGTTCAGGTCTAGAAGGCTATATACCTGTAAAATATACCACATACCTACAAGCTTGCTAGATATATATTTTTTATGTGAACTACTTTAAATCAACAGGATTCAGCCGTTTACTATCTTCCTTGTCAGGGTGTATACTGTTTTTAAACAAGTGCTTGTAGTTAAAGATGGAGAGAGGACTAGAATGAACGGAAAGTAAATCAGAATGTTCATTAATGCTGTCATTAGATTATTCTGCATCAATATTAAAATAACAAAACTTGATAAATATTAATGATATTAAACTTGAGCTAAAATGGAAACCAAGCAAATCAGTTATTGAGCTTATAGTTCACAGAATCTAAATAATATGTTGTCAGAAGCTTTAAAAAATACTAACTTTTTGAGTATTAGTGCTCTATAGGACTTAATATTCTATCACAGGGGCAGGATATCCCCAGAGAACACCATACATATGGCAGTGCAATTAAAAAAAAAATAACAGAATTTGGTGACATTTTTAAAGGGAGTATGAAAATGTTTTAATGTATTAGATATTGGAATAATTAAAATTTAATATGAAAGCAACAAACATTTATTGATTTGAATACATTCTGTTGTGTTATCACATTCACAGTTGTTTGGTAAATCCTGTAATTTTTCTGTCATTGCTGCCAATGTTTCTAAATTGTATTTTCACTGTTATGTGCCTGTTCTTGTGTTTGTTGATGATCTGATTATTTGGAGAGTAAGAACCAGCAATCATCCAGTATAAAGATGGCAGAAAAGACAGTCTTTTCCTTCCCCTTGTGGTGGCTCCACTCAGAAACTGAGGCAGGCAGGTGTTAATCTCTCCTGGCTATTACAGCATTCCTGCTCTAACCACCACAGAATGCATGATTTCCCTTCTGCCTGCAGCATAGCATGCCAAAGAATGCTGCACACATTTATCCACGCAGTATCCCGATCACTGCTGATTATCCCACCGCCATGTGGTCTCTTGCACAGCGACTGTTGTCGATCACTCCATGTTACTCTGTGTTCCATGTTTTTTCACCTTAATTTATTGTTTATAGGCAATAATTTTCTCCTTAAACATGGCCCTTAAGTGTGTACTCAGTGGTAAAGGTGAAAAGTGCTAAACAATCTCTTAAGAAAAGAGATTAGAAGTGGTTGGTCATCTTGCTCATGGTGAGACTCATAGGTCCGCCAATTGGAGTGAAGCTTTGATTAGGGCTGGTATTGCTGGTGGTGCATCTACAAGATCTATGGTGACCCTTATACTCTAACATAGAGAGAAAATGGAGAATGCTCTCAACATATGGATGAAAGACCAGGTACAGAAAAAAATGCCTCTGAGAAGCCAAGTGTGTCTATGCACCTTGTGGGAGGGAAGCATTGAAGCCAGTACCGCCTGGTTTGAAAACTAAGAAGAGGTACAACCTGCATAATGTCAAGAGATCATGGAGCTGCTGCGATGTACCCGAAGCATCTGAAAAAGTTGATTGCAGAGAAGGGTTACCTGCCAAAGCAAGTCTTCATTGGTGAAGAGGCTGGACTTTTTTGGAAGTGCATGCCTAACAGAACTTTCATCTTGAAGGTTAAGAAGTCTGCTCCAGGATTCAGGGCAGCAAAGGACCAACTGACTCTTCTCCTTTGTGGCAATGCTGTGAGAGATTGCTTCACCAAGCTGATGCTCCTGTACCACTTGCAGAACTCCCGGTGCCCTGAATAGGAAGAACAAAAACCACTTCCCTGTCTTTTGGTGCCCTAGCCACAAGGAGTGGGTGACTGCTGCAACCTTTAGCGACTGGTTACACAACTGTTTTGTGCATGAGGTAGAGCAGTACCTTATGAAGAAAATTCTAGCCTTCAAGGTGTTACTCATCCTGGATTAATGCACTCAGCCACCCAAGGCCCTCCAATTCGTCCACCCGATTATTGAAGTCATGTTCCTGCCTCCCAAAATGACATCACTCCTCCAGCCCATGGACCAGAATGTGATAGCAACTTTCAAAAGTTATTGCACATGCTGCACTGTTACTATGCATACCCCTTAAAGGAACTACATTACGCAGCAGCGAGAGTGAAACCAACAAACAACATACACTAATGACTTAACTTCCAAAAAATATATTATACCCAGCAGTGATATTATTACAATCCTATCACGGACAATTAATACATTTAGATCCAGATATATGTTACTCACAGGTAACTAAACTCAATCCAACACTGCAATACAATAAATAGGGTAGCCAATACAAAAACTTGTCTGAAGTTGCCAACAGTCAAAGCTGCTCTGGATATGGTCCCTCTGGTTGCTTGGTTGGTTGAGAAGTCTGTTGTCTTCTGTCTTATTTCGAATGTCTATTACACATACTGCTCGATATTCACTTGTGGTTTAACAGTTCTTCCCAGAAAGGGTCTGGTAGGTCTTTTTAAATAGAGGATCAGTTGCATGACAATGGACGAAGCTGGACAGAGGTCAGTGTACCCAGTGGACATCTACAAAGTATTATTGACAGGACAATGGACATAGCCAGACAGAGGTCAGCGTACCTGGTCAACATTTATAAAAAATAACTGACACCAGGATGACTAGACCCCGCCTCCCAGTGTCCAGGTGCCACAATAACAAAGAGTTCCATCAGAATTTTCTATCACTCACACACAAACCAGTTTCGTGATAAAAATAAATTTAAAAAAAAATCTCTCATGCATCCAGGTCTGGTAACAGCACCTTCACTGGCATCATGGATGCCATGGAGAAGGACCTGACCTTGACAGTGACAGAGCAGTGGAAAAAGTATGACATTGCGGATTGCATCATCAACATTAAGGAAGCACTTGATGAGATGAAGCCATCAACATCAAATGCCTGCTGTGGTAAATTTTGGAGGGAGGCAATGAGTGAATAACTTTAAAGGCTTCCCTACAATCAACGTTAAGGTTCAGCACATTGTGGAGGCTGCATGACATTTGGGAGGCAAGGGCTGGCTGACATTCAGCTAATGAGGTAAAGGAGTTAACTGAGCTGAAACAATCATCTAGTGACAATAAGGGTGAGGATGTGATGCAAAAGCTGAAGATGAATCTAGCCAATGTTAATCATGGAATGTTTGTTACCAATTTCTCCAACCTCTCCACGAGCATAGCTCCAACTTAAAGCGAGGGCTGTAGGGATTAATGAGACCGTACAGAGGATCTACAGACGAAAACGAGCCAGCCTTCCATCTTCAGCTTTTTTTGAGAAAGCACCACTGATGCTCCAGCCACATCCACTGTCCAAGATGTCACTGCACCTCAGTAATAAAGGAATAGGCAACCTAGATATGGGGTTAGAGAAACCATGGCTGTGGTTTCTCTAACCCATTATATTTGCTAACTGCAGTTTTTCAAGAACATAATCCCCCCCCCCCCAACAGTAGGCATGGGAACCCTGTAGTACTATAGAACTAGACCTGTTTGTCACTTGCTGTTCACCATAGGAAAGGCTTAAAGTTCATTCCCAGAAATTGTAAACCACCACCTCTCCCTTCTCGGAGAGAACTGAGGATGTTGTGTTTCTGTGTTTCAGTGCCAAATGGAACTCCCACCAGAGTAGCAGCAGTAGGATATAACTCTACAGCCATCTCAGTCTCTTGGAAACCTGTTCCTGATGATCGGAAGAACATGAAAGGAAAACTGTTGGGATACAAGGTATTAAAACCATTTTTACCAATTTTTTTTTGCTGCTGCTTTGGATTTTCCATAAAAATTATTTATTATTATCTTTTTAACATTAATATTCTTTCTTTTCTTTACTTTGAAAAAGTTATATTGTTTACATTAATTTAAACATTAGCACCAAATAGGAATAAATTATATGTAAAGTTAATTTCAGCAAGATGTAGAACTTCATTCAGCATTAAAATAACAGTGTACACAACTGTCTACTTGATTCGATAAAAACCAAAAGAAAACAAAACCCTGATAATGATGACAAAGGAACAAACTTTTCATTTTATTTCTTTGCAAAATTAAGAAATGGAGATAAGTGTTCTTGTAATTTTTCTCTTTATATAGAATTTATATATATAAACATAGCAGCATTCTCTATTACTTCTTTATGCACCATTTCTTGTCGTGGCTGTATACCGAACAGTAAAGTGGGAAGTGCACTTCGGGATGATGATACTAGGTGTAAATATTCTTACAGATAAACTACTGGCTACGGTATGAGGAGGACGAAAACCAGGCTATACAGGCGATTGTTGGTGGTCAGAAAAGTGAAACATTGATAATTGGACTACTGACAAACACTTACTACAAAATCAACATCCAAGCTTTCAATTCAGCTGGGAATGGTCCCAAGAGTGAGACCTACCCACAGAAACCTTTCCACTTCGGTGAGTATGGTCATCACTAACTAGTGTAGATGTTTAAAGGCCTGCATTGGGGAGTTCTGGAGAGCCTGTCTGAGTGCTGCAGTAGTCTGACTGAGACAGTTTTGTTATATGGAAGCATATTTGAATTATTTGTTGTTTTGAAAACTCTTTCAGCTCCCAAATATTACCCAACTGAAGTGGAAGTTTTCTCATTTGGAGAGAATGCCTGCAAGGTTATGTTCCGTGGAGTCACCACTGGTACAGATGAAGAGCCACTCCAGGGTTACAAGGTGAGAATGGACATCATACTGTCTGGATTACCTAACTCCAGTGAAGAGAATTCTGGCAACTAGGAAAATCCTAAAAAAGATTCAGTGTATAATTTTGTAAAGTCTATTTAACAAAGAGGGATTAAACAAAGATGTTCATTTGTGTGTACTCAAGTGATTTAAAAGATGCACCACTTGAAAAATATTGACAATGGGGTAATGCGATAACAATGTTGAATGAAATGTGGTGAGTACTATGGCTTATCTGAAGAAAAGACTGTGTAATCCATGCATGCTGGGTTGGTTAGGGGGTTTTTCACGATTTGCACCTGTTGTTTGAGTCATTTCAAGAAAGTAGCTTGAAATTTCACAGGACCTTACTTGAGAAGGTAATGGTCATATTTTCCATCTGAACCAAGTAGGTTAGAGTAAATGGGACTAAGCGATTTCATAGCAGGTCCGTGTACAAGGTGAGCTCAAGGACTGGAAATTTCATCATCAACATTACTGTCTGGCTGCTGTGTGGGACCACTGGCACATCTTATGGCAATTCAAAGAGCATTCAGATACCATCTGTAACTGTTTACATGAAAGTCATCCATCTGTTGGATCCTCTCCTTCACCAGGAATGGATGCAGCAGTACATACAATTTTGTCCTGATGAATGTCATCTTCATAGATAAGAACTGATTTAGTGTAAGGATGTGGATTGAAGGGTTGAACATCAAGTTGTGTGACAGAAATGGCAGTGCTGGGAAAGTCACAGATGACATTTTTTTTTGTAGTGTAGTCCAGCAAATGCAGTTATCTACAGGAAGGACATCCCTCCAAATCAAATTGTGCCAGTCTTTTCAGGCAAACCCCCAACCTAAACCACCAAGGCTTGCACTTACACTGAGGATCTCCTGTAGATTCTTCGAGAACAGTAAATGGCCAGCACGCACGAGTTGTTTCATTAATGATAACAAAATTGTCTTTCTTTTTACATGCAAAAATAGACAGAATTTAATTTAATATGGTTCAAATGGTTTAGATAGATTGTTAAAATTCTACAAGATTCAAAAAAATTGGTTTAGTATTTCAATTCAGTGTTAATTCAATAGTAGTTTTTATATAGTACAAATATACCTAGATCACTGTGTGTGTGTGTTTCACATTTACAATCTCAACTTTCGTTGATTTCCTCTCCCTCTCTCTCTTGGTCCAAATCAGATTCGATACTGGCTTGAGACTGACAACATTCGAAATGCAAAAGATGTTGATTTGAAGAAGAACGAAGAAGGGATCATAAGAAACTTGGAAAAGACATCAGTGTACAAGTTGAGGGTTCTAGCATACAGTCGTGGGGGAGATGGCAAGATGAGCTCTCCTATCACAAGGTTCACAGTTTTGGAAAGTATGTATACACAATGAATCAGCATAACAGCTCATCTTAGATGACTTGCTTATAAATTCAACAACTCTGACAAAAAAAAAGATGAAAGCAAAACAGAAGTTTGCATTTATTTTCATTGGCTCAGGATTCAGTTGTGCATAGAGAACTTTGTTTTTTCTTCTTGGTGAATAATACGATAAGAATAGAAAACAGGCCATTTATTTGTTGTAGTATTTTGTCAATGCATAGTTAAAAAGAAAATTTATCTAAATCTAAAGACCTTCCCTGACTGCTTTTGTATGAAAACAGTTCCCAGGTTATACAATCTTAAAATTTCTTTTTGTTTTTAATTTGAATTATTTAACTCTCTTCCAAACAGAATCAAGTTTAATTATGCCATCCAGTCTTTTTTTGTTGATATGAATTAAGATTTTCAAGATGTGTACATTGCCTAAAATCTGGCCCATAACTTTTCTTGCTCTCAACTGTTGCTGCAATTACAAACTTATTGCTTTTTTGAAATTTCTATTTGCAGATGGTAATATCAGGAGTGACATGATTGATCTGACCAAGGCCTCGATTTTGGCTGGGTCTGAGAACTTGGCCCCAACCCTATGTCTGTTGTTGATGTCCTTCATCACCAGGTGGCTCTGCTGATGAAGAAGTTGATCAGCCTTTGTGATACAATAGATATGTAATAACAGTGCTTATCTCTATATTTTTATACTAAGTTATATGATTGTAAAATAATCCACCACTTATGCAACATTCTCTACTCTCTTTTTTCTATTAAGGGAGACTTCAGTTTTTTAAAATTCTACATGGTGCAGTAGTAACCACCAAGTGCACCCAAGCCTGCATTCTGGTTTCTCTGGACAGTGAAAATCTAATTTCCTCTTGAACCTTTGCCATCCATTTCAAGATTTCTTATGGAAAAATAAGTTTATAAATATGGCAACAACACAAATAGATAAAACTACTATAGTCCAAAGATTACCTGCATTTTTTATTAAAAAAGATCTAAATGTACCAAAGTACAGGTAATGTATATGTAGTTCTTAATAAAAAAATCTAATTATTTTGAAAAGAAAAAATACACATTAACAGAACAACCGTCCTCTTGTAAATGAAACATTCACCTACCCTAAACCGAACAATGCAAAGTTTGGGAAAAAAACAGAAGCAAGCTTTATGATTATTTCTAACATAATAAAGTATTTGCTATTAATTCTGGTGGAAATATCTCTGATGTTGATAGCTGTTGCCATGTTGCAACAAAGTAACAGGCAGACTTTCCAGGTTTAAGATCAACCTGATAGAGACCCTGACCCAGCTACTAGCATTAGACAAAGAAGTGCCTGAAGGATGATGGAGCCTCCCTCTAACTGCTCCAGAAATGAGCAGCAGTCAATTTTTTGGAGTTTCCTATTTGGTCAAATTACTCTCTATGAAACACCAATTAAAAACAACTTATTTTTGTACATAACTTATGCTTTTTTTAAAAAAAAAAAGTTTTGCAATGACTATTTACATTCCTTTTAATATACACCTTTTGTTTATTTGAAGGAAAATTTGCTTTTTTTTTTATACTTTCTATGCTTACATTACTTTTATTCCTTTGAAACTGCAGTTATGATATCACCTTTATTGCCATTACCACCTCTGTACAGTTGTTTTAGACCACCATGAGTCTAATTTTTGTTTGTTGTTTTTCACCACTTTTCTGTAGATCTCAGCAGTTCATCTATCGACTTGTGTGTTTTCTGCACTGTTCATTTATGTAGCCTTCCTCGATAAAGGTGCTGCTGTCGTGGCTCAAAGCAGCCTACAGACGGACAGTTAGCGCTGTGGCAGGTAGATGTACCAAATAAGTTAAGAAACTCATCTTTGCTTTATTTTAACTAAAAGAAATCCTAATGGTTACTTGACAGCTGTAACTTCTCCCCCATCACCTTCCATGCCACTCTTTTTGAGTAACCATTTGTTCCCCAAGATAAAGACTTGTATCAGGTGGCTCACAACTTTGATGGCTGTTGTTTTTCATTTTAGTTTTGTTTTTAACATGCTTTTACATTATTTGGCAGCAAAATGCAGGATGGCCATGATCTGCACTCTTGGTTAGCTCCCATTATGGAAAATGTGAAATGTATGTTACTCAGATAATTTTTTTGAGTGTGTGTTACACTGTGCATCCATGTATGAACTTTAACTGCTGCTGTTATTCTAGTCCCTTGCCTTAGTTTTCTCACCAGTTCATTCTTTACTTTTATTACACAGTACTGAAGAAAGAAATCACAAGCTAACTCTGAGCAACTGAAATCCTAATTTTCCACCTGCTCATGTTTTTTTAAATCTATCTTCACGTGTGTAGAGGTCTGGGTCAAATCACAAAGATGTAATGTGATGCACCCTAATTAACAGATATATACATAATTTTTAAAAACATGGAAAAAAAATCAAACTAATGTAAATTAATTTTCTTGATCAATTTAGGTTTGTGTTCCAAGAACTGCATCTTGCTCTTATTTTTTGGAATATCATTCATCTATCTTTCCACTACAGCCATTTCTGTCTCCTTAATTTGAATAAAGGTATAATTTATTTACATGTGATTAAGTAAACCCAGGAGTTTAGTTTTGGTCTGAATTCCATATTCTAGTGCTTGACTCAGGTTGATTTTGAACACCTGCTTAGTGTTTGTCAATGCAGTCAGACATGTGCACAACCCTGCCTAGTTTTTATTCTGGCCATGTGGTCTGTTTACAGAACTTCCCCCTGCTAGCTGAATGAGTCAGCTGGAGTGTTCTGCAGTAATTTGTAAATTAATATTGTAGCCTTAACCATCTTAGTTTCATGCAGCAGCGAAGGAGTTAATCAAACGATGTAAATGAACTACCATTTATATCAGCTGGCTGTTATTTTAAATGTTTATTATTTTCATTTTCATCACCTATCTGTTGTAATTTTCTGCCCAAGGAGCAACAACTTTTTTTTTGTTGTAGAACATTGTTCATACAAACACCGTACACGTGGGTGTTCTTACTGATATAAAATATGCAGTACTAAATGTCATCTTGAAAGGGTAATGTTAGCAGCATTTTTTGTTTTTAAATTTTGACATTTTTCACAATAAAGATTGTTCAACTCTAATTTTCTATAGTTTCTACTCTGAGGATGTTGTTTAAATCTTACAAAAAGTTTAAAAAAACAACAGAACTTATTAATGAATAGAGGGTTAAAATCAATATGTATTTTGAGCAGCCTATTCATCAGGGATCTTGCTGGAGTGTGTGACTCTTATATTAGGGCAAAACCAGAGCTCTGGTACTTATTCACCAAGTTTGTCAGACTTTACGGCAGAAGCACAGACCAGTTTCTGTAATGCTGCATTATATATGAGAGACAATAAAACATAGTAACGATTATACATCAAGTAATAATATCTGTATTGTTGCTTGCAATGTTAATGTAAAAATTTTCAAGAACTAGTGACTATTACAAGTATTTTAACCAGGAAAGAATGTATTTGGATATTTTACTTAAAAAGTCCACAGAATAACCAAAGATGATGACAGTGTACAAGATGAGGTCATTAGAACTTCAATAACCATATGGAGCTAGGAAAAAATAAAGTTTGTATTTAAATAATGAATACCAATGTTAACAAAGTGTAAAAGAAGCCATAATTATATCATCACAGTCTAGAGAAAAATTTAGAAAACATGTACTACCTTTGTTGCTTCAGGTATTTGGGGTTTTCACAATTTGCATTTGCTGTTTGAGTCAATTCAAGAAAGTAGCTTGAAGTTTCACAGGACCTCACTCGAGACGGTAATGGTCGTATTTTCCATTTGAACCAAGTAGGTTAGAGTAACCAGGACTAAGCGATTTCATAGCAGGTCTGTCAACAAGGCGAGCTCGAGGACTGGAAATTTCTCACCCAAGGAACTCATCTGCAAGTGAAACTGATTGCCAAAGGGGTAACAGATCAACTAAAATGACTGCAAGTTGAGATCTGGCCTTTTAACAGGTTTTATTAGTTCCAAGCCAAAGTTGGAGATCACCGATGTAACAGTTTTTGAGACGCTCGTTAGATAGCTGGCCAGTATCATTAGTTTAAGCACTGGCAGATCCACTTGTTGGTGGAGACTCCAAATCTGTCAATGGAAATGATGCAGGGAAAGGGTTAAGAGAAGACTGTTTTAAATTAGCAATCTACTGCTGGACTGTCCAAAATGTTAAGTTGAGGGGCTGATGTATTTCTCTGGTATGGTTTTCATTATCTTCACCTGCTGGATGCCTCTTAAATCTAAAATAAATTCTAGTGAGGATTTTCTTTCAGTTTGTTCATGGATAGCATGGAAGGATTCTGGGAGCTAGCTCACCGCTATGCCCTTTACCTTGGATGATGGAAGTAATCCAGGGCTCTCTTTGGTGATGGTTATTTCCATTAGACATCGTTCATCATAAATACATATAATAGGTACCTGTAAATTTAACTTTTTTAAAATAGACTATACAGCTTTTTCTACAAATGAAAGCTTGACAGATTCATTAGCTGAAAGAAATTTTAGGATTGTTGGACTGGCCAGAAAAGAAGGTTAATTAGGATCTGAATAAATTTAGTGAATGTTTTGCTTTGTAATATACACTGTTATATTCTGCAAAGAAAAACATCTTCAAACAAAAGCCAAAGAGACTAATGAAACAAGCTGCATTTTATTCAGAGTCACAAATAAATTAACCTGTTTTTCTTAAAACTCATCTCCCCTAATATAAGATAATCTTAAATTATGTTTTCCTCTCTCTGACATTTAAACCAATTTTAAGTTTGAAAAATCATTCAAGTGTGTAATAGGGACCCAGCAGTTTCGATTTAATACTAATCTAAACAACATTCCAATTAATAGCAGCATCATCTAGATATATGGACATATTCATCTGAACTTCTCCAGTCACCTATCATCAAATAATTTAAAATTTGGTTTACTTAATGTTAACTTCTCACATCTAGGATTGCCAGGCAAGGTAGCTCAGTGGTGAGTGTGTTGGCTTCAGGACCTAAGGGTCCTGGGTTCAATTCCAGCTGCTGGCACCTCATTGTGACCCTTGAGCAAGGCACTTTACTGGCATTGCTGCTGGGTGAGTGTGTTGGCTTCAGGACCTAAGGGTCCCGGGTTCAATTCCCACTGCTGTCACCTCATTGTGACCCTTGAGCAAGGCACTTTTACTGGCATTGCTGCTGGGTGAGTGTGTTGGCTTCAGGACCTAAGGGTCCCGGGTTCAATTCCCGCTGCTGGCACCTCATTGTGACCCTTGAGCAAGGCACTTTTACTGGCATTGCTGCTGGGGAGTGGCCTGTGTAGGCACTCAGAGGAACCAAGGGCAGGGGATGGGTCTATAGCCAGCCAGCCACAGAGGAAAGTCTCCTATGACAAGAAAAGTCAGAAGAATAAGATAGATGGGATAGGATGTATGTATAGTTCAATCGCTTAAATAGAAACTTATAGCCAAATGATTCTGGATAATAGAGGAAAGCGTGACTTTGGCTATGGACTTGCCAACTTTGTTTTATATCAAGTGAAAAATGATTAGTATTGTGCTGTTCCTTTATAAAAGATTGAAAAATCTCACGCACACAATATTTAACTGTTTGTCCAGATAACTCATTTTCTTTGAGTATTTAAATTAACTTTGTTAAGATTTCAATTTGAACATCAGGATGAGGATTTGCCAAAGCAATATTATCAAATTTTGCTTGTAATTAAATACATAAACCATCTAACAGCTTTTTCATTTATGATATTAGAGTACCCAATATTTTTTTAAAAATCTATTTCAGTGTATAACAATATGCTACTTGTATTTCTATAATAAACCTTTTGTCTGTATCTCCATTTGATAAATTCAATAGCAACAGCACAAAACAAAATAGTTTAATGAAAATAATGGGTTTAAGATGCTGAATAGTGGTAATACAAACTGGAGTATTGCTGGATTCTGATGGTTGAGGCAAAGCTGCTGATAAATAATTTTGGTTTGCAGAAACAATACAGAACTGTGGTTTACTTGTGCTTAGCAAAGAAACAGGTTTGTTACATTTTTACTTTTATCCCTATAATTGTCCCACTTGAAAATGTTCTAGGTATTGCAGGAATAAGATCATATGATTTACTGGGAACCATGATGGTCAGAATTTAAGTGAATTAAACATTTGATTCTATGCAGTTTGTCTTTCTATTTGTTTACAGTGGGTTCACTATACTCGGAGGGGATCATTGAAGAATGTTCTAGAATAATGAAAGGTTTTAAATCTAAACAAAAAATGTAAAAGGTAAGAATCATCAATATTTTCAAATTACATCACAGTTTCTCATTTTTGTATTTATCTGAACAATGGTTTATACATAGGAGACTTGCCAAAAATGGTCACTGATAATATAGTCAAATTTAAGAAGGAAATAACATGAAAAAGATTTATTTTATATGTACCAGAAATAAAATACAAAATAAAGTATGCATACTAGAAACATTAAAAAAACATATAGTAAGCATTATTCACCACAGGCAATGAGATTAGTATTATAAGAAAGTTATTAAGTCTATGTACAAAAATGAATTCATGATTCTAAAAAAATCAATGGAGCACAGAGAATATTACATTAATAAATTTAATTATAAAATTTGCAGAATATATCAAAAAAATTTTAACGTGTAAAATATCTAAACATTTAGTTTGGGCTCATCAATAGTTTTCTGTCAAGATGTTAAACAGATGAGTTAATATTTAGAAGTTGCTTTGTGGAGGACTAATGAAGGATGTCTCCTGATGCTGGTCAGTTAAACTGTATGCATAGTGGCAGGAGATTTCCGTTTTTTTAGATTGGTCTTTCTTACAAAAGCATAAACCTATCATAAGTAGACTTATAAAAATTATTATAGAAAAAAGTATGACAAGTATCTTCCATGTCTCAAATCCAGATGTCTCTTTCTGAAAACCATAATCTAGAAAGTTCTTAAAGTCCTCTTGGTCAGCATCAGTGGCTTCTTTACAGTAAAAAGCAAATGCTGATGATGAAAGCAGTGTAGAGAGATTTGCTGGTGACAAGCTTTCTCGAATGCATGCTTCTAGCAAGAAGTCCTTGAGAACATGGAAAGGCTTACAGTTCTTGGTGAAGACAGTCTGATTGGTAGAACTTATGCATCTCCTGACAATACTGCTATTCTGAAGTGCTGGTGATAGTGGAGAAGGTAAAACAGAATTAATTATTGGTATATCTGAAGGAAGCCAAACTGGCGGTGATGTTACAGGCTCCAAGTAATAGATCAATGCCATAGAAGATGGTGAGAAAATTTTAACCGTTGTTGTGTTTCCAGTACCTTCATCTAATGGAATTATGAGTTGCAAACCTTCATTGTAAACAAGTGAATACAATGCCATGTTTCTAACAATATAATCCAAAGAATGACTGCTATCCCAGAGGCGTAGATAATCAAATTCAAAATTTCCTGTTTTTCCCCCAACTGTCAACTCAGATATTTCCATAGTGATACCTTGAAATAAGTACAGCTTGAAATACTGTAGTCTGTTCACAGAAATATGGTAGAGTAGCATTTCACCAGACAAACTGTTCCAAGTAATAGCTATGTAGCACCACTTACTCAACTCAACATGGATGTCAGACACAACACTGGTAGTGTGCTTGATGGTAATGAAACCACTGTTTATGCCAATTACTATGAACCCATTGGAAGTGATCAGTGTAATAAATGATAATTCTTGGTAAGTAACTATTATTCTAATCCAAAAACCAATCGTCATTTGGGTTAGATGAGATGTATGAAATACCTTTCCAGTAATTTTATTGTTCTTAAAAAGTAATTTGTATCCAGCATTTGTTATATTTACAAAATGATCAAAGTGGCTGCTCTTTTGAGATAATGCGTATTTGTCATGAATAAATTTTTCAACAGAATTGAGAGAAGTGTTTGCATCGGTTGAAGAAACATCATTCATACTAATGTTATCTTTATTGCCAAAAACACCAGAAATGTTTTCATGGAAATCTCTTTCAACTTTGACCCCAAATAGGAGAGTAGTGTCTACAAAACCAATAAAGATTTCAACATGGGACAGATATATTCGGATGTAGTTTTTTTGTTGCCATGACAGTTTTAGACCATTAAGTGCTGTTCCATATTGAACCTCATGAGGAAATGTTATATTAATTGCATTATTTTCTTCTAAATGTAAAGCAGTAAGGTGCCCTTCTGTGCTCTTTATTATGACAACTGTCCCTTTCAGCTTAATGGAAATCGTTTTCAATTGTCTGCAGGCATGATTCTGATAACAGGGTTCAAAAAGACCCTGGACAGAAATGCCTTTTAAAGACATCAGTTGGTACTGTCCTACAGAAGTCATTTGATAAGCAATACCATCAAATGTCACAACATATGATTGAAACAATATTCCAACACTTGCTACCAAGAGCTTTGATGACACCTGAACATTTGCAATATTACAATCCAAACCAAACCAACTTTCAGTACACCCAGAACAAGAATAAGAATGTTCCATGATGTAATCACCTCTCCAATAAGACTCCAATGTAAATTGCGAAGCAAGCCAATGAGAAAAGCAGAAGCAAGAACTTTCTTTGCTACAGGTACCATGTACATTACAAATTCCACTTTTTCCTAATGGACATGTCTTTGTACAGTTTGGTCCAATAAATCCTGCCAAACATTTACAACCAATAGTGCTAATATATTTTCCGAATATACAGCCTTTAGTACATATAGAATGAAGCAATGTTCTGTTTTTGACATCCAACTCTTTGCAGATAAAATGTAAAGGCAGATTCAATGCTTTTCTACAATGTTCTACAAAGGCAAAAATAACAGCACTGGCTTGTTTACCATTAGATGAAGTTATAACATCAACACAACTTTTATGATAAGAAGAAATCACATCATCACCCATTTTAGAGCAAGTGATTGACAGAGAGGTGTTAATAAACAGCATATTGCATGTTTCTACGCTGACTTCCTGACCATATCATTTGTGGGTAGTGACGGAGTAAACATTTGGATACTGGCTACTGGCTGCAACTGAATATCAGACTTGGCCCATTCTGGAGGATGCAATGGATTGACAGGATATAAATGAACTCCTTTTCTAGACTCTCCAGCAACCAAACCAGAACCTTCATTAAATGACCATGATAGAAAGACGCCAGGGGTTGCCTTAGAAATACTGATTCTCCAGTTTTGAGAAACTATTGTTGGATTATGTGGCCTTGTCCAAATACGTACTTCATCAATGTAGCCAACAAAAGTACTCATGCCTGAAAGGCTTGTTTTTCCCAGTACAAGATTTCCACCTGACAAGAAAGCTTCATATGCCAGGTGAATGGCTTTGACAGTGGTTACTCCAAGTGAATTAATTCTGTACACTTCTAGAGATTCTGTAGCTGAGGTCCACACCAGATTTATTTGATTCCAAACATTTAACTCCACAGCAATGAAGGTATAGTATTTTCTGTTATTGTATATTATTTCTAAACCTGATTTTGAGATGGTAAGCATTATGTGATTGTTTTTTGTACTGTATGAAAGGATGACACCAGCCAGTTTAATGACCTTGACCTGAAGTTCCAGGGAAAAATGAGCTTCAGGAATCACCAGTTGCTGTACATACATTCCACTGTCATTGTAAAACAGGCAGTTCTCAAATGATACTTCAACAGATGAAGTAAATTTTTCTATATTGGAGTTGGTGGTGATGAATGATGAAAAGAAAATATTTAAATTAGAAAGTGATAATTCGGGCTGACATGTCATATTTTGGGGCTCGATACAGGTGAATGTATTGATGTCTCTACATTGTGCAGATTCTATAGCTTTTGTGGTGTTACATAAAGCCAACAATCCTTGAGAGTCATTCCAAACTATCTGAGACATACTCAGAAAAAGCATAAGTCGTCCTTCAATGCAATTAATGATAAGACTGAGTTGAAAACTGTTAAAATTCATTTCAAAACTGCTGATACTAATCCTTTTTAGTGCAAAGCCTCTAAAATTTTTCTGAGTGTACAAGTAAATAGGATCTGCTTTGTTCCACAATATTACTGATTCTGTTGTATAGCTAGTGGAATTTATAAAGATATCCATCTCCATGTATTGAATGAGGAAAGAGGTAAAACAAAGTAATTTGATATAGCCCTTGCATATAGAGAATTTTGCAACAAGGTTGATTTTCTTTTGTTGCATTTCCAGCAGTTTGTAAACACCACTTCTATTTATATCAAAGGATACACCATCAGGAGTTGTCACGTGTGTCAGATAATTGATGTATGCAGTATAAGATGACAGATACTGAGATTGTGACAGTAGAACCATGCAGTCTTTTCCAATCCAGCCTGGTTCACAATGGTTACAAGTTGGTCCTGTCCAATGGCTGGTGCAGTGGCATTTTCCTGCTTTGTCACAGGTTCCATGGTTAGTACATGGTTCAATGAAACCATTTGGACATACATTTTGGCATTCAGTACCCCAATATCCAGGAAAGCAGATACATTGTCCAGCCTCATTGATGTAACCAAAATGGCACTTTTTGCAGATGAGATCTAGCCACTCTGGTATTGAAGTATCCAATGTACACAACAAGTTATAAAGCAATTCTGAGTTCCCATTGTCAGTAGCTATGCACAGCTGAATGTATGAGGTATGCATAAGAAGACTTTTCATTCTGATTAATTTAAAATGTAATACACATTTTTCTAGATAGAATTTCCAAAGTGAATTTTTAATCCCTTGACAGTTGTTATGCAGTGTTGATGAATGAAAAAATAATTCACAAATGTTCTGAGTTGTGTTACTGAAGTCTTTCATGTTGTAATTAGGTTTCTGGTGATGCAATGTAATAAGCTGAATGTTCGACAATGTCCATTGTGGAGACTGCCATGGATGTGTAGGCAGATAAAAGTCATTTCCCATAACTTCATCATGTGCAACATAACCTATTCCTTCTGAGAATTTAAACAGAGAGTTTAAATCTGACCTGAAAAATGAGACTTGGGTGTTCAGATGGTATGCTTGGTAGACTAAAGCTGAAGGAAGAGGATTTTTCCACAGAATTAATTCATCTATGATGGCGGTTAAAGAGGAGTTCATACTAAATTTAGCACTATCAAATGAAGGCTGCCATTCTCCAATGGTTAGAATAATATCTTTTGTATAAATTCCAGGACAAACAGCAGAAAAAACCTGATAAGTGATTGTGGTGTTGGGACCATAATGATAAAAGTGTAGTTCTTTGTCAAATGTGATGATAATTTGATTCCACTGATGGAGGGTATTGCTCACTGAAGTGGTAAGGATAATGTCACCACAGATAATCTTTATAGGATTACTGTTTAATATTGCAAAGGTTTTCTTTCTGCCATAAGAAAGGATGACACCACCATAGGCATTTGGTCTGACTAAGAAACTTAAAGTAAAATTCTCATTCTTTGTACTGGTAAATTTTAGTGGCTTAGAAATAGCTGCCGTGTTATTGAAATATAATCCATATCCAGCATTGACATTTTCATCAGATATTACTAATATAGAGTCATCTTGAGCAAATACACTTTGTAGAAGAGATAATTTAAATGGTGAAACATAAAAAATAGCAATGTTCTTGTCTGTAAAACTTTCAAAATTGTTTTTATGAGAATCTCTACAAGGTCCCAAGATGCCACTGGCATTCAAGCATATGTGATGAGCTGCCTTCAGTGTTGTATGAATAAATGGCCTTTGTATTTGTAAGATGACAATCAGAGAGCTCAGTGAATCTGACTTGATGTGTATTTTTATGTCAGAGCATGATTCTAAACTCATGGTGATTACTGAAGAAATTTGTACAGTTAGGTTATGTGGTGTAAATGTGGAGCCATTAACAGACATCCTTGGTAGCATGCTTCCTAAGGGATAGATGGAGAGTGTTGTCTCTGCTACAGACAGACCAAAAGCATTAATGCATGTTCCATATAAGCATCTTACAAGATGAACCTGTATTTCAACAAGATCAGAATTAAAGTTAGATTTGAACAGTGTGAAAACACCAGTCTCTTCAGGTAGAGTAAATACATGACCATTGAAAGTCATACAAATTCCTATGCTGCTAGCATAGGCAATCTGTTTTTGAACTCTTGTACTATTAAGTTGTACTACACTGCAGTTTTTACCAACCATTCCTATTGCGCATACGCTGCAGTCACTTCCATTCCAATTCCACATGCAGTCACAAGTACCATCAGGTTGACAAACACCATGTTCACTACAGGGATAATCAGAGCCACCTGGGCATACTTGGGAACAGTTCTTACCAAAGTATCCCACATTGCATAAGCAGTCATTAGTAGAGGATTGCTTTGTGCCAAACAAGCAATAACTTGAGCAGGCAGAGGGTTGTCTCAACAAACCAAATGAATGATTGCACAGGTGTTGGGCTGGTGAAACATCCAATGAAGCAGCTGCCATGCAGAGATTGGCATATTCAAAAACTCTAGACATACCTGAGAATTCTTTCTTTGTTATGCTGGCAGTCTGCAGACATGTTACATAGTAAAAATTTATTGTTGCATTTGACATTAACTTACAAGCATCCAATGCTGAAAGGCTTATTATAAACTTGCAGTAACTTTCTGATTTTCTTAATGCATTTGATTCAAAAATAAAGTCCAATGCTATCCTGACTGATCTTTCCACTTTTAAAAGATCTGATGGTATCCACTCAGGAATCAGCCATGGTTCACTAGGCATGTGTAAGGCATTCCAGTTATCATGTCAAATATCTTTTTACCTTGACCTTCATCAAAAAGCCAGCCAGCTGACAACAAATGCCTGGCTGAAAAAGGACTCATTTTCCATAAATCTCTGACTACATCTGGCTTAATAATAATTTTCCAAACAAGAAGACTCTCAATTTCACCTATTAAACTTGGCAAATACTGACTTGGCATACCATCAAAAGGAGGTTGCCACTGTCCTATAGAAAACACTCCATGGGTATCAAACACTCCAGATGGAAGCAGGTGCTGATAGCGATAGAGATAACCAGAACTATTGAAAATATAGATGTTTGTGTCCCCCGTCTTGACATTATAAGTAAAAACTACTTTATTCCACACACCAACATCAAGATTCAGTTTGGTTTCAAAGGTACTATTTCCATAACAAAGTCTAAGAGTACCATTGTATAACAATGCCAAAGTTTTAGCATTAGCAAAAGCAAAAAGTACACCGCCATTTTTGTCTTTCAGTTTTACAAAGAACTCTATGGTTAAGTTTGTTCCAAAAATTGTGCGTGTGGAAAAAGTGGAAAATACATTGGAATGATTGAATTTCATGCTATAACCTCCTATTTGTTGTTGAAGTGTTTTGCTGGGATAGAAGATTATGTTATCACAGGTACACACTCTGAAGTGGTTCAAATTTTGATTATTTTCTACTTGTGATTTAATCCAAGATGGTGACAATGAAGAGTTTGAAACCAATCTCAAATCTAGCCTTGGTAAATGGCTATAAGTCTGAATGGGATAGTGAATTGAACATAAATTATAAAAGTTGTACCCCATTCTAGATGGAAAGTAAGTACTAAGGGTATTATTAATATTGTATTTGTCTCCACCTCCAAGAAGCCCCCCAGTGGTGTTCACAAGACTAGAAGCTAGAATACCTTCGAGATTGAGAAAAAAATTTTGAGTGCTTATGATTAATTGAATGTCTTGGTTGATGTTTATGTGTACATCATATTGTGAGGGCTGTGAAATTGAAAAACCATAAAAATAGAGGGAATCATCAAGAGAGACCACCTCACTATTGACATACACTAGTGTTTTTTCATTATCCAGTTGAGGTGCCTGAATTGTTATATTTGCAAAGCCATTTCTTTTGTCGCCTATCCTGAGACCAACAAATACCATACATGTAAAGTTCTTGTGACATGTAATTAATTTACCTTGTATAATAATATTATCTGAGATGGTCAACAAAGTATACTGACCCTCTCGGTAGATAACAAAACTTAAGCCATTCACTGCTTGTGCATGTCCAAATTCTGATAAATGAGCTACAACTGTTACTTGACCACTTGTGTTGGTGTATGCCATCAAACAATCTGATCCATGCCATCCTGGTGAACACTGAGAGCAATCCTTTGAACCTTGCCTGTAGAATGGACAATTACATTTTCCTGTTGCTTCATCACAAGTTCCAAAGCCCGAGCATGGATTACCTATTTTTCCAGGACAAAGTGAATTACATGAGATGTTCCAGTATCCGTCAAGACATTTGCATATATCGGGATTATCAGGAAGTTTTGTTCCAAAGTAGCATGGCACATTGCAAAATCGTCCAATCCAGATGTTATATTGCACGCTATTTCCAAACTGATTGCACAGCGATTGTCCTGGCCATGTATCTAAATTTAGAATAAACTGACAATAGTCAGCATAGGCCACAACAGAATCAGCAATAGCCTGCATATCCTCTTTCATGTTGAAAATCTTAATACACTCCAAATAGTAATTTTGTTGCACAGACTTAGTACCATTTGAGCACAATCTGGAGGAGAAAAAAAAGTATTGTATAATATATAGGTGCATTAATGGATACAGGATATGATTTCAAGAATGCTTATACATACATACACAAATACAATACACTACAATCTCTTTAATCCGTTATCTAAAAATCTCAAATTTGAATGCCAGAAAATTTGAACTTCTCACTAAGTATCCAAAATGAATTTCCAAATTTTCTGCTAGTATTGTGAGCTATGGTTGTCTGCACGACAAATTTTTGTAGTTTTGTATTTCTACTTAAATATAGTACTGTTTGAAACAGCATTTTGGATTTATTGCATCATTTCTGCCCTTTTAAATACTTTTATCCCCTTATAATGTCAATGTGCCTTATACTTAAGAGGTTGGATAGAGGTGAATCAGTCTGTAGCCTATAATAGTTTTATGGAAAAGGTAACAAACAACCATTTTATGACAAAGCAGCGTGAAAACTTTAACAAGTTTTTTTTTTTTTTTGCTGAAAGCTATACCAGCTGATGAATCAGGTGATAATTCAAAACAGGAAGTGCTTTTTACAGAAAAATTCACCTGGCTCTCAAATTCTAAGATGATATTCAACATGGACTGTATTTGGGCAGTTGCATGGGCATGGGATTGCGTGATGCAATCAACATTTTAAAAAATGCACAGCCTAACGTATTTCCAATGATTATGTTCAACACCAACAACAACTTCAATGAATTTAGAATTTCCATTGATAATGATGATCAGTTGAATTATTAGGCTATACAAAGGGCCTGAACCATGAAGATGACATTGCTGTGCAGATGAATTGTAACACTGATGGATGAGGAGATTGTTAACATGGTTATAAACCCCAATAATGAAGGTGAAAGTAACACCAAAAATAAAAATGGAGTTGAAGATAAGTGTTTACAATTCTTGGAGTGGCAAAATTCCATTACCCAACAATAGAGAATATTTGTGTATTGTTTCCAGAAAAAACCTGAAATTTTGAAGAAAGTGATGCTTCAGAAATTCTTCAATAAAGCTTTAAAATTTGTGGCATGTCTAGCAATTGAAACTATAACTCTAACTTGAATGCTTTCAGCAGTCCCAGATGATGTACACTAGATCCTTATGATTCTATGATCTGGATTTATCTCTAATTCAAATAGTGCTCGGTCCCAATCAATTTAGATTAAAGAGATTGTACTGTATTATTTTAAGCTTTTATTCCATCTGCCTTTTTGTTATAAATAAGAGAAGGAAAAAAGCATGGGGTGGAAGATATAACAAGCTTCATATCTGCTTGCAATGTGGTGGTGATTTTTGTTGCTATCATATTTACATTAATAGCTGAAGGGAGCCAGGTGGAAGAATAGAATAGATTGTATCACTAAAGACTAGAGGTAATAATACAAAAAGATTTTGGGGGAATGCCAAGTCTGAAGAATTTATAGAAAAGATAATCAGTTAAATAAGGCTCAAGAGGTAAAACCCATATCTACATAGTAACACATTCATTTTGCTGGAGAATTAGATCAAAAGATGAATGACTGTCATTAGTCATAAAAATATGGTCAAAGCTGATAAAATTTTACCAAATCATAGGTTTGTAGCAGTGCAGATGTATCATGGAAAGCATGAAAATGAGCAGGAATATCAAAAGCTGAAAAGTAGAAAGATGAAACCTTTGGTATTTTGAAAGCATTCAGGGCAGGTTAAAAGGTCAACAGAAGAAATTCCCTGGTGGTATAATAGATAACTGAAACAACAAATAATATGCTGGTTAATTTAAAAGGTGAGGCCAACTCAATAAACATTCCAGCCCAAAGGATAGGTTCCTGTGTTCATCTTGACTGGAAAAATACAGAAACCTAAAAACACAGGCTAGCTGCTTCTGTTGTAACAACAGAACTAAAAAGAGTAATGGAGTCAAATTAGGCTGTGTCATTGAGCTTTCATTATTTGGTTTATTCTTTGCTACTATGCAACAAGTCATCCAGGGAAATTCATTTAATTGGGACAGCTCTTCAAACTAACTCATTTAAAATCTTCATGGTCATCAATCCATTGATCAGAGAACTTTTCATGGACAACTGTGCAATTGTAGCACATAGTGAACATTACCTCCATCTTGTAACATCTAGCTTCACCTGTTAACATAAAAAAGCTACATATCAGTCACCTCTAAGGCATGTATGTATCAAACCTAATATATATCACAGTTTAAATATCCTGGGGAGTGAACTAACATGGACTTATTAATGAGGAAATTTCATCTAGATTACTGAGAATATTTGGTTGACTTTTCCCATTTGAAATCAATGTGGCATAAAATAAAACTAAAAAGCTGTGGTTATCTCAACTCTTTTGTATAGTACTCAAATATATACTTGGTGCAGATATCACATCAAGAAAATGGATCAGTTTCACCACAGATATCTTTGGATGATGCTTAATACCAAGTGTTATGATTCCATTCTTAACACTGCTGTGTTGAAAAAAAAAGTGAAAATACCAATCATTAAATCCATGAAAATGAAAGCTCAGTTGCGAGGTCTCAATCATATAATTTGAATTGACGATGACTATATTTACAAACAAATATTATATGGTGAACTAACATCTGTTACACAAAATCAAGGTGGACAGTAAAAGATTTAAAGTATAATGATTTTCTTTTTAAAAAAGAAAAAAAAACATTGAGCTTGAAGGATTTTTAAATAGTATTACATGATTGGAAATGGTGTTAACAACTATGAAATAAACAGAGTATCAAATACTGACAGCAAAGCACTCTGCAAGGAAATTATCATAAAAATCTTGTGCTTGAAATGAGTACACAACATGTTTGAGGAGAAGAAAAAGAGATCCTGAAAACACTCAAATTGATAATAGTTGCTCAATGATTTGAAGAAACGTTTTAGTTGCTATCGTTACAAATTGAGCAGGGAAAAATGTTCTAAGCTGATCATTAAATTCTAATAATTGAACTAGTGAATATAAGAAGAAAAAAAGGTAAGTGAAAATTTCAATTAGCTTTTAGATGTCTTTCAAATTCAAAAACTAAATTGATTATATCAAATAGGCCATTTAGTAGCAATAGGTGATTTATCAAACATATAATGATGTTGGCCAAGTATGCCAGGGTTATTAAAATTTAATTTCTCTCCAGCCAGAGCTAAACTACCAAGAAGGTAAGTATTTTAGATGCAACAAAAAATATATAGCTGTGCTTTAGATAAATTTTTGTCCCTTTTTTCTGTCTAAGTCTCTCTCTATATACACACTGCCTTACTCTTGTTTAAGTAAGTACAGAAGAATCATCTGGTTCTTTTAGCTGTTTCACTAAATTTTAAACCAAGACTGTATAATAATAATATAATATGCTAAGTAGCAGTCAAATGTTTCATAATCTTGAATTAAAACGGTTGTAAAATGTTAAACAGACAAAAGATTGTCCATTTTCCAAATGATACTCACTTTGCCATGGAACTTGTTAGAAACACAGTCTCACAGAACTCAGCTGCAGCTTGATGTAAAGCTGTTTCCCTCTTCTTTATTTTTTGCAAAGTGGGGATTCTGGAGACAGGTAGCTGTTTTGAGATAATAAATGGCACGGGTGCATCAGACAGCACAGACTCTGGTCCAGAGAAAGGAGATTCCGGAATGAACAAGGGTATATGGTTTATTTCATCATAAATAACTTTATCTGGAATAAAGCAAAAAGATATTAAAAAAAAAAAAACTATAAAATGTCATTCTAAATGAAAAATTAAAAAATATATACCTCAGCTATGAAAACTACATGTAGTTAGCTAATTGTTTAATTTTGGAAACACATCCAAGACCTGCAGACAGGTTTTGATGCATGTATATTACACGCTACCATAGTCTAATGTAAAAAAAAGGAGTCAGTCTTTATGAACATATATCGCAATTTTTTCCATGCTGAATTGATGACATTTGATAATGAATGCAACCATGCAGTTGGAGGTTCTACAGGAGTAACAATATCACAGATACTCCTAGTATACTTTAATTCCTTAATCTCCCTATCACCTCTGTTTTTATCACCTTACCAATGATATCATCAAAATTCCACAAAGCAATGAGTCCTTTGTCTGATGAGTTGTAGTTTCTGTTCCAATGTTTCTGTATCTCCACATTGTCAAAGTATCTGGAACACAAACAGATATTTTACATACTTTGAAGAAACATAATAAAATTAAATAAGAATATCTATACAACCCCTCCCAAACAAAACAAAACACTCTCCATGTAAATAATATTTCTTTACAACCAAAATGATATATCACAAGTCTATATATTACATATTTTTAATGGCCAAATCATTGCACAACTGCAAACTAAAGTATCTAGGCTTAAAATGTTTTTCCAAAAAGTTGATTATTTATGCATGATGCAGTATGTCGAATACGTAAAGAGCATTTGACTAATCACTGAAAATTTTAAAAAATTAAATTCTATTATATTTTTTGATCAACTAAATGTGCATAATTAATTTTAAGCACAGCAGTAATCCATTTATATACATTAATATGCTGTTCATCAATATTCTCTGAAAATGAGCACAGCTAAATACCAGGTATGAAACTCAACATTATTATATTGCATATAACTTTCTTGAAACTATGGGCAGAGTCTGCCAGAGGCCTGTTGCATAGTTAACATGATTGAATCCTTGATGCTGAAAATACATGTACAATGCAACAGCAACACCTGTCAAGAAAAATATACCAAGTTCCACTCTGTATATATAAATGTAAAATCTGATTTTCTATTTTATTTTAATCATGGATTTAATTGAAAAATTTAAAGCAAAACTTCTTACCTGTTCCAGATGCGAAGTTCATCCATACAACCTTTGAATTTATTGTGTGGTTGATCACCAGATCCATCAATTGAGGGCTGCCATTTTCCAAGAGCCAGAGTTCCCACAGGAAGAAATGGGTTACCTGCTAGTTTGTGAGAGCTTCGCTTAATGCTTTTTGAGTTAGCAAATAGATACACATCAGCGATTAATGTCTTTTTATCAAAGATGAGAGAAATTTGATTCCATTTGGTGTTCCCAAAGGAGAGACTTGTATTGTAGTAATCATCTCCATAGGTCAGTGTAATGTTTCTATAGTTCCTTATTGTGAATGTTTTAATACTACAATAGGAGAGAATTGTACCATAACAACTTGAAGACTGACAAGTTTTGATGAACACTTCCAATGTTACATAGTCTCCATAGAAAATATTCTTAATGTCTGCAATAACTGATGAGTCATCAAAACAAAAGGCATTTCTGGAACCCAAGTCATTGATGTAGGTCTCGTCTATGTTTTCTTCATTCAGAATGCTTTTACTGTTAGCTACTTTTTGCTGATTAATTAACTTAAGAATAGTCTGCTGGTCAGTGTCCTTTGATATGGAATATTGATGGAATGGAGTCGTTCCTTGTTGAAGTCCACATGGAGGTGAAATCTCTGCTGTCCCACAATCAGCACAGGAACCACACAATCCAGTTTGGTTTACACTGCAGCACAATGTGTTGGAGATCTCAAACACTAAGTACATGTTTTGAAATGCAGCTACAATGGACATGTCTAAACCAAGAGCCTCAGCTTTCACTCTGATCATTTGGCGAGAATACTGTCTAATAGCAACTGTGCAGCCTTTAGGCACACTCAGATGAATTCCCAGTGATGCATCTATTGTTGAATTATTAACGTAGAGTTTGGCCTTCCTTTTTGCTAAATAAGCAACAATGGCTGTATCATGGAGTTTGATAGCAATACTGTCGATGCACAAGGTGAATGCTAAACAAGAGATCTGACGGATCTGAAAATATTAAATAAATTTTATTACATGCTTATCTTAAAAGTAAGCAATTTGACTATCTGGATGTCAGATATTTGAAAATGAGTTTAGAGTGGCAAAATTAATTTATAACATCTTAATCATAAATTAAGCACATATGGATTTTCAAAAAATGGATTTCCTACAGAATGCAGAACTATTGCTTAATATAAAATGCATATATGACTAAAAGTGATCAAACTTGGAAGGAATAGAGCGTGTTTATTTTCTGGTATTACAGTTTTTTTTTGTTGTAAAAACAAGGCTATTGAAAAAAATAAGGATTGTTTTAAGCATGTATTATTATATATCATCATTGTTTTACAAAGGATATATCACAATGTCATGGAAACTCAACTATTACATTTAATATTAATAACAAATATTCCGTGTAACCCTCTCTGCTGACAAGATCTTCAATGTGTGGTATTGTTTGCCACTCATAATAATTCTTTTCTAATTAAATAATATTCTACAGAGATTGATTCCTCCTCTTCAAGCTACGCCTGGCCTAATTCCCATTGATGTTGTATTGGCTTCAAAACTGGGCTCCCAACAATGCCAAACTGGGTAATCAGTCAGTGGCCTGGAGATACTGCAGTCACAAGGTGAGGTTCTGTCTGGCAATGTTGTCCAAAAATATTAATGTGGTAACAAGTTTGTGATCATCAAAATGAAAAACAAAAAACCAAATCTGTTTTTTCACATCAGCTCATGGCATTTAGGGGATTCCAGGAAGATCAAGGTTACAGTTGTAACGTCATGGTAGATCCACAACCGAAAGTAACAGTATCAGCAATGTTTTTATGACTAAGTTTGTCCCTGTGCAGCCAAACTTTCATTTGAGTTTCAACACTGCTGCAGAAATTGACTTTCAATGACTTAATGAATCATCCTCAATGTCCTGAAATTTCCAGAAATGTTGATTGGCCAGTCTAACTTGCTTATGTTGATCTGACAACAATGAACATCAGTAGACATAGTAATGGTCTGGTGGATGCCATGTTGGTGGTTTTTCAGAGGTATAGTGAAGGGATTATGTTGAATTTTGTGAAGGACTACTGTCTTCTTTAGATGTTGTTTTACACCATCCACTATGCTCTGTTAACAACAATGTGGAGAACACAGTGTTTAACAATAAGACAGATGACAGAATGGTGCATTGCAAATAGCCTCCCTGTCTCCTCAGAATGGCCTGGCATTATTCTTCCAAATTTTCTGTCATCTGTTGGTTTGTGTAGCATCTTCTTGCCACACTTACACAGTGGCAGGTCAGACATACAAAACCCAAATTTTTGTTGTTTAGTGTATGTTCAATAAAAATGTACCAAATGCATGTGGCCTTTGTGAGAGTATGAAAAACAATGCTTAAACATGATTTCACTCATCCATGAAAATGCTTTATTGCTCTAACATTTTACTTTTGGTAATATTGAGGGAAATCTGATGCTTAACATATCAAGGTGTACATTTATCACTGACGAACATAGACATTTAGAATAATTAGCAGTAATCTGAGTTCAGTACCTAGTGATACTGATATGACATATACAATTTAAAGAGTTACACAAAATGCATTGAAATAATAGATTTAGTGAGTCTATTGAAAAGCTACATCAGCTTGTTCAGAAATGAATAAAATGAGAAAAAATAACTACAACACACATGTGATAATGATAACAGAGATAAATTATCCAAATAAAAAAGTGATGTTATTATTTATTATCTTACTTTAATATATTTTACATTTTTATCAAAATGTATTTCAACATTACTTTCTACTTCCAAATTCTCTAGTGAATAGTTTTGTATTTCTGAACAGTTTACCTTTATTTATTTTTTATTTTCTTAGTCATAAAAACGTTAACAATACTTAAAAATTTTCCTGAGTGCAGAAAAATTTATAACAGTTCAAAGAAAACAGTAGTTACTTACTTCAATCATAAAGTCTGTTGACTGGAAAAGTTTGAAAGTTCCTGGTTCATCAACTTTAATACCAAAACCCTGAAAATTCAAAATGGTGCCACCCCTGTTTGCTGAACATACCAAAGGCGAATTGTCTGGTAGAGTAGGCTTTAATATGCTGCAGTCTTTTCCAATGTAATCATCAGCACACTGGCTGCAATTTTCTCCTTGCCAGTTATTTTCACAGATGCAGAGGCCACTTTCTTTCTGACATTCTCCATGACCATTACATGGTTTCTCCTGGCCTCCAGTGCATTGTTTGTCACACAGACTGCCCCAAAATCCATTCCAGCATACACATATATTCTTTTTATTGACTGTTCCAAAAACACATTTTTTCCTACATGCTGTTCCAGACCAGATTGGGAAATGTCTTGATGGAAAATTAGTGCAAAGAAATTGGGCAGGCCAGGTAGGTAGATTATAAATGATCTGACAAAGTGATGAAAATGTCAAAGTAGCATCCATACCTGCATCATCAGCATCAGATGCCACAATATCATGCGTGCATGCTTGTTCATAGAACTGAGAACTCAACGATAGTGTTTTACAAATCACAAAATGACTTTCTTGTGTAAAGTTTCTGCAAGTTTCCTTTGCTGACACAAATTCTTCAACAAAGGATGAAAAATAATTTCTGGATCTCTTGTATATTCCAAAAAATTCGGACAGCACCCATTTAATACCAACATCATTAAGCCTCATTATGAGCTGACCAACAAAGTCGTGCACAGCTAAGCCAGCTCCTTCTCCAAAGTTCCAGCCAGCCACTAAGTAGTTTTGTTTTTCATAAAAGTTAATCTGCCAGTGGGCAAGGAAACTGGCAGGAGATAATGGTACATTCCACACTAAGATTCTATCAATTTCTCCCATGAATATCCCACCAGGACCTGCGGCTTCCCCTGGCACTACTGGTAACTGCCACACACCTACACCTAATGTTCCACCAACAGGAAAGCACCCAACACCAATCACAAAGTGCTTGTAGATAATAATGCCTGTGTGTGTTGCATAGTGAAAAACCAAGCCACCACTGATACTATTATAGACTAAACCTATTTGGCTCCATACATTGACTGAAACTTGAATTCCACTGTGAAAGACTATTTTGCCATAGTAAACAGAAAAATAACCATTAACAATACTGACTGCAAAAGTATGAGTATATGTAAAAGATAAAACTGTGCCAGATGGCTGCTGATTTTGGACCGTCATAACTTTCAACGTTATCTCTAGAGATATAGAACTACTGGACAAGAGCTTTGGTCCAAATGGATAAGAAATGATCCAACTGTTATTAATGTGAACAGCAAAGCCTGAACTTGGTGTAGAAGAAACTAAACCTGGGATCAAGATAATGCTATCATTAATACTTAAATTCCATATACTGTAGAACTGCTCAAGGAGGGCTGCGGAAAGAATGGTCTGTTTTGAAAATTCTGCAAATCCCATGGATTTAATTAAGCAAATATAATCAGTATTTGAGCATGCATGAAGTGATTTCTGACATGGTCCACATATACCAGAAAGATTTTTGCAGTCTTGAGGTGCCTTTAAGTATATATTCATATAGACTTCTTGAAGAGAAATTTTCAAGTCAAAATTATCTGGCCCTTTCACTCTATAATTAAATACATCAAGCCTCACTAATGTATACTGTGTTGATATCACAGCTTTTTTCTGCACAAACAGTTTGCTTCCATTCACAAAAACCTCATTTGATGATCTTGCATTGATTATGAGCTGACCTGAAGTGGATCTCATTCCAACTGCAGCTATACACAAGCTCTTCTTTCTGCATGGTATTTGAAATAATTCTATCTGGAGAGACATTGACTTGTAAAAGATGTAAATTCCATGTTCTTTAAAAAAAATGTTTGATCCATCAAAAGTTGACAAATATCCATTGGTAGTGATAGAGCAGATGTATTTTGTATGTGTTGGCAGTGGCTGTACTGCAATAGAACAATCGCTGCCATACCATCCATCTGCACAAGTTGTACAGGTTTCACCTTGCCAGTTCCCAGTGCATTGACATATGCCTGAGGTTTGATCACATAAGCCTTTGTTATTGCATGGGTCTGAAAAGCCTCCTTGGCAAACATATTCACAGGCAAAACCCCAGAATCCATTTTTACACTGGCACATGCTCACATCTTGTCTTGATTTTAGTGGAAACATACATTTCTTGGAACAGTTGTTTCCAATCCACACAGGAAACACCACACTTGGAAACTCATGGCACAATGATATAGCAGGCCAAAACAAGAGATTCTCTTTCTGTTGACACAAATCGGCTAGGGATATTACCGACATCAAAGAATAGTCTACATTTTCACTGGCAGCTATGTCACTCAAGCATGAAATATAATAGAAACTGAAAACAGATGCACTTAATCTAGAGCAGGCTTGTGTTAAAGTGGAATGATAAATTACTGAATTACATTTAGTTTTGGCACGGGTTTCTAGGGCTATGGTGGAAAAATGTTGAACTGGAATTCTTGCTGGTAAATATAATGGTGCTGTTGAAATGATCCATTTTACTGTAAATGTGGTCCAGCTGTACCTGACAATCTGAAAATTTAAACCACCAATTAAGTCAGTGATCACATTACCTTCACCTTCATCAAACTTCCAATATGCTGCCAAATTTGCAGCCCTTTTGTCAAAATTTATTCCCCATTGTAATCGAATTTCTGTGTATGTAAATGATCTATGCCATATTTTGAGGTCATCTATATCACCAACAAAGTGCGAGTGTGTTGGTATTGTAATTTGGTTATCAAATGGTTGGAACCATTTTCCAAGTGTAATAATACCTTGAGATTTGAATATTGACAGTGATGTTGAAACTGTTAGTGTTCTTTGTTCAATGGAGTCTTTGTCAGTTGATACAAAAATACTGAAACTTGCAGAAGTTCTAAACCAAATGATAACAATTTGATTCCATTTTGACAATGCAAGGCTAAGTTGTGTGTCATAAGTATGAGTGCCAACCTGAATTTTCAAAGTACCATCTACAAACAAACTAAAGACATTTTGCTGACTGTATGTTAAAATGACACCACCTGATTTCGGTCTGACATAGAACTCTATAGTCAAATCTGTATTTTCATTTAAGAGATTTTCAACCAAAGATGTTGAAATGCTTGTATTGTTAAATGAAAGGCAATGACCTCCACCAGTGGCTGTGCCTTTAATGGATGTCATCAAAAATAAACTTTTTTCTTTGGGTACAAACCAGTGAGGGTCTGAAGTAATGACGGAATCTACAGAAGTTACAGAACACTTTCCACACAAAAAATTTTGGTGAGCACATAATGAGTATTTAGCTTTTATGATCACACTGAGATGTTGATTAAATGATCTGACCTTCACTGAAAGTTTTTTCATTGATCTATCTTCTATCCAATACTCATTTGAAGCTGGATATTGAATCATAAGGAATGGTAACATTTTGGTAAGTTCATTCTCAAGTTCTCTTTTGCCATTTATCCAAATTAATGGTGATGCTGCTTTTGTATGCCCTATTCTGATTACAACTGTGTTGTTTTCGTATTGTATTCCAATAGCAGATATGCAGGATGAACCTCTAAAGCAGTCAACTGTACGAATCTGGACATCAAAAGATGTTCCACTCTCATTTCCATGCATGATGTAAAACTCACCAACATCTGTAAATGTGAATTTTGATCCTTGAAAAGAAATAACATGACTGGCAGCAAAAATGGAACAAGCACCTTCTTCTAATTCTATAGTAGAATTGGTGCTCTCTGGCAGACTAATACTGCAGTCTGGACCTGACCATCCTTTTAAACAGGTCTGACAATTATGCTCCTGTGACCATGTAGGTAAGCAGCTACATTGTCCATTTGATGTGTTACACTTGCCTCGTCCATAGCATGGATTGCCGATGTCTCCGGGACATACTTGACTACAGTCAAATCCCCAATAACCAGGATGACATACACAAAAGCCATTGTTATAGATTTCTCCAAATTTACACTTTTCGAAACAGAGTCTTTTATAGTGAGCACTATTTATTTCTTTGCACAAATCCTGAAGAGGAGATTCTACTGACCTAAGAATGCTGATGCAATATTCAGCATATGCTGAGAGAGAGTAAATGTATGCTTGTGTGCTGTTAGTTGAGTAGATATCTGTAAGACATGACTCATAGAAGTATTGTACAATTGCTTTTCCTAGGGGAAGACAAACACTGGTGAGAGAACTGTTTCTGATGATGTAATAGGTACATGTCTGTACAGCATTTTGTTGAAGTTTCTTGTTTGCTCTCTGAAATTTTATACTGTGTTGTGAAATTAAATGTATATTAGACAGCCACCACCTTACTCCAAACTGAGGCATTCGAATTTCAAACCCACTTATTCTGTCCTTTGCCACTAACCCAGCTCCTTCAGAAAATGACCATGCAGATACAAGATCTGGGAAAGTGATATCAACAACATATTGGGAATTTTGCAGGACTAAGTACACATCAAATGCCCGTTTCCAGATGCGAACTTCATCCATTTGCCCATGAAAAGTATAAGGATGTTTTCCAGCCCAGGAGCCAAGCATTACTGTTCCACCTGGTTCCCAAATGCTCTGATGCAGTAAAATCAGAGATCGGGAAAGAATTCCATTAGCAGGAACATAATAAACAATAAGTGTTTTTGTTTGTCGCCAATACACAATGCTTATATGAATCCAAATGTTTAGCTGTACATGTATGCCAGTGTCATAATGAGAGTCACTGCTTCCTATCCATATAGTGCTATTAAGGAAAACAGAAAACAAAGATGTTGACTGATAAGCAATTAACACCCCAATGTTTGCTACTGCTTTAAACTTGAATTCAATGGTAATGTTATCACTTCCTGTAAAAGCATCAATCAGAGGAGATGACTGACAACCAGAATTGTTGAAGAAAAGACTGTAATCACCATTATAAAGAATTCTTGGCTCTTTCCAGTTGTTATCAAAATACACAAATCCAGTCTTGTGTGTGTGATGAATGCTCCAGTACATTATAAACTTATGAAGTATGGCAGCGGATAACTTGTCATAATCTGAAAATGTATTGTTATCTGTCTGGAAGTCATTATCTACGTTAAGGTCACAGTTTCCACACAGTCCTTGGCCAGTTGTACAGACAGACATGTTTGACAGAATCTGTAGCTCCAAGAAAAGGGAAGAAATATGAATTCTAATGTTAGCAGTGACTCCTTTTGAAAAAAGTATTGAATCTTTTGTTTCTTTAATTAAAGTAATGGTAGGTGTAACATTGTAAACTAAATTAAAGTGTATTTTTTGTTGGTTGTGCCATACATTAAAAGTTGTTTCTCCTGGGTAGGGGGAGTGTATAGTGATATTATCATTTTTAACTGCAATCCAAATTGATGTTATACAAACAGAGTCACTGTCTTTACAGGGCACAACTCGAATGTATGCTGCCATCTCAGAATATTCAGACAAAAGATATTCTCCTACCTTATTAAGATTGAATGTCTGACCATCAAACATAATGAAGTGAGATTTACCAAATACTGTACAGATGGTAGTATGGTTGCTAGTAGTGTTTGCTAAAGCAGACAAACAGTTTTCACCATACCATTTATCTGAGCACTGACTACAATTGGTGTTAGGGATAAAATTTGCAGTGCATCTGCAAGATCCATCTTGCATATTGCATTCTCCCGAACCACAAGGACTACCATTCATATATGGACAAACATTTTCACAAGCTGTTCCCCAGAATCCATTGTGACAATGACAGTGTTGTTTTAATTTTGTTGGCCATCCTGATACACATTCAGTGTTACAGTTTGAACCTGACCACCGAGGAAACAGTCTAGATGGAAATCTGTTGCAGAGAGATTTAGCTGGCCAAATATTGCTATTTAGAATCTGTTTGCAAAAGTCTGAATAGGAAATTATTATTTCCATTGTAGCTGCAACTGTTCTGTAAGATTTAGCATTAAATATACATTGCTGATAAAAATGTGAAATCGCAGATTCTCCCAGGTGTCTACAAGTGGCATTGAAGTCAGAAGAATAAATTGTTTGAAAGCAGAAGGTTCTAATGTCATGGTAAAAACTGGAGTTGTCAACAAACACTGAGTAAATGTTATACTGTTTGAAGTCTGGGTACATAACACTAGCATCTGAAATGATCCAATGTGGATGTGTCCAGGGAGCAGAGACCATTGTCATATTAACATTGGCAAAGGAATCCACAGATGTATAGCCCTGTCCCTTGTTAAAGGACCATAAATTGGCAAGTCCATGCTCGTTAGGCAACACAAACTTGAAGGCTTTTTCTCTAATTGAGGTAATTGATAGCCTGGTGTTCCAAATTCTAATGTCATCAATTAAACCAACAAAATTCCATGTTAAACCAACATTGCTATCAGCAAGAGGATTCCACTGTCCAATCATAATCGTTCCACCAGGAAGAAGAGGTGAATGTGTTTCTGTAATAAAGCTGACAAATTCATTGGTGAAATGCAGATTTTCTGCCAGTAAGTAAACCTGTAAGAGTTTCGCATGTTTCACCCAAACCACAGACAAGTGATACCACTTATTTTTGTCTACCTGTAGAGATGTCAGATTTCTGAATGCACTTTTATAATGAACAGATATGAAATGGTCACACACAAGGACTGATAACACATCAAGCTGCCTATATGACCAAAGGGTACCACAGTTTTTGAACAGTGTGTGTACTTTAAACTTTATCTCAAAGGTGACATCAGAGTCTGTAAATGTTGATAACTGGTCACTTTTCACTGAAGAACCATTGACATGCAAACAGTAACCTGCAATAGATGTCTTGGAAGTATAATTAAAGAGAGTATCTTCTTTAGGAATTAACCAAGAGAAACCATATAAAGCATGCAAAGAAGTTTGGTTTAAAGAACCATCATGTTCTGTTGTTAGCAGAAGACCATGTTTCGTGGTGAAGTCATCAGTCACATTATCATTGCAATAACTGAAAAGACCAGTACTATATTTACACACACGTGGCCTGGCATGTACTGCAACCTCAAGAAGGTGACTACGAACAAAAACTTCAGCAAATAATTCTTTAGCTACAATCTTATAGTGAGTGACAGAAATCTGTTGGCAGTATATGTCACTAAATATTTTGAAGTTTGATCTAGAAGCTATATATTGGTTGTTTTTCCACAAGCTTGCTGTTTGGATGCCATCTGCATAGAACGTAAGTGTTGAAGAGCCAATCTTGAAGCCTACTGCATGAGTGCTAACAGCCAGGTTATCTGGTGAAGACACCACCTGTAAAATATGTATTGCTATGTATACACCAGATGACAAACGTGCTTCTAGGAGAAGATATTCTCCAGGCATGACATAATTATACATGGCTCCATCAAATGTAATAAAATGTCCACTGTGATAGGCTCGAGCAAAGTGGAAGCCATTCACCTGATTTGGAAACAAAGTGAAGGCAACAGAACAGTCTGAACCCATCCAGCCTTGTTTGCAATATTTGCAATTCATCGATGTTACTGCTCCAGGATAACATCCACAGTGGCCGCTGGTTTCATCGCAGTGACCCTTGTTATAACAGGGAGAGAAAGCACCGCCAACACATTCGTACTGGCAGGCTGGACCCCAGTACCCATCCTTACAACTGCAGTAGCCAGATCTTGTTGCATTCCCCTGGTTTTTCTAAAAAAATGAATGAATGAAAAAAACTGACAAAGTTTGCATTAAGTACAATAATTCTAGGATGTTATGAGTGAAAAAATTATCATGTGGTGTTAGTGACAGTGTCAGCCAGGCTACACAAAAAATATTGATAGGTATTTCTTAACCCTTGGAAGCTTGCATGAGCCACAGCGGCTTTCTTGTTCTTTCTATAAAGACACAGAGACACGCTTAAAGACACGCACACGAAAGACAAGTAGTAAAAGCAGATATCCTCATAATTATATAAAGTATAATTTCAATTTGTATAAAGCCAAACTTCAAACAATAGCAGTCTGTACAGATTTACTGTAGAGCTTTTAACTATGTCTAAGATTCTTTTGCTTTGTGGCACTAAATATAGAGATCTCTTTTTGTGAATTAGTGGGATTGATGACTGATAAAAGGGAAATCCAAAACCTTTGAAGAAAAAATAGGTGTAAATAGTGTTCCATTTTACAACTATCATGGAAAATTGAGGTTCACTATATTCATATTTTTTTTTTGGAGATTAGCAAAACTATACATTTTTTTTTTAGATAATTTTGGATCCATTGAAACAAACTAATTTTTCTGTTTTTCATAATGACTGTGTGGTGACCATTTTGGATTTTAAAATGAGGAGGAAAATTGTCTTGAAAATCTGTATTTCTGTTAGTGTATTTCCTCCAATATTTTGGTTACCCAAAGAAAATTCATGTCAAGAATGATGCTGGTGACAAAACAACAAATCCATAAAAAAGGACTGAAAAACCTAAAAAGGCAGAGTGTGTAAAGCATTCTTCTTTGTCTCTAAATATGTGGTACACACAATAGGTGTCATGTATAGATGATCCGCCCAAAGTGTAGGAATTAAGAGACTAGTTTATTAATGTCAACTTTAACAAGTTAATTGTATTCTATGATTTCATGATAGATTAAACTATATAGTAAATTTTCATTTGATTAAAGTACAGTTTTCAATACATTTTATTTTAAGTTTATTCAAGTTAAGCCTTTCTTTTTGATTATTTATCTATTTACAGAATACCTCTATCCATTTAATATTCATATTTCTAATTCTTATTTGTATATTTTTCTTTCATGTTTTTAAAATGTTTTATTTCAAAATATTATTTCCTGCTCATTTTAACTTTCTAAAAATTGCCTGTCATTTCATTATTGCAAAATACTATCTACTACTGATTTAAAATTCATAAAAATCTTCTGCCATTATTCATCATCTTCTTACAGTCACCACATTTGTACCTCTGTCATTGCAGGATAAAATTTTGGCTGAGATACTGGAGTTTGGCAAGCAGTTATGCCAGACTCGGGGAGTGGGCCACAAATTGGTAGAAATGTCTTCTGTGCCAAGAAGATACTGATCAGAAAAAACTATTGGTGTTAGAACTGAGAATAAACTTGTGCAACCATTTGTTAGAGACAACAAAGAAATGTGCCAGAGTGCATAACAGTGACTGTGTTCAGGTTTGAAAACAATTGCTTTAAAGGAAACGTTTCAAACAGAAAAGCCAGTTTGGTATTATAAATGCTACTCTAATGGCATTCACAAAGACAAATTACATGCCAGTGAGTACTATGAACAGATATTGTCTACTGGGTTACACACTGCCAAAGAATGAGTTCAAACCAAGAAGCAAGCTTATCTCTCCATGGAGAACATCAAAACAACATATGTTAATTTGCTTGGTGGCTGAGAAGCCTTGGAAAATCATGCACCTGCATTCAGTAGACAGTGGCTGAGGGTCAGAATACTGAAGACATACTGCCTATCATAAAGTCTGCACTATAAAGAAACAGAGAAAAGCCTGTTGTCCTCAACAGAAACATATGAGGAAGGCATGGTCCATACTGCCATTATTAGTGTGGACAACATGCAGGTCACATACAAAGTAGTTCTGCTGGTTTGCAAAAGTGTCGAAGATATCTCCTACAAGGATGAGCTAGAAGACTGCATGAGTTTCTAGTAATGAGAATGATGTTGCGGGTGACCTGTATGCATTGATCCGTTAGATCATATTGGGACCTGTGGATAAGATAAACAGACTAAAGCAAGAACCAGAGTAGTGGACAGATTAATATTAACTAACCCAAAACATAATGCCTCAAGCCTAGAAGGCAAGTGAAATAACCTAGTCATAATTTTACAACATTTAGGTCTCAACATCAAAGAGAAACCTCCCATGTTCTAGGATTGGATCAGATTGTCCGACAAAAGGAACAAAAATATCACAGACCTTCTCAATGCACAAGGTGTAAAATTTTCTCTCTTGAAAATAGTAGCTGTTTTGAAATAAAAAATGGCCACCATATAGGCATGTGAAAAAATGAGAAACATTGGTTTTATGTTCCAGTTGATCTTAAAGTTTCTAAAAATGTATAGTTTAGCATATCTACAAAAAATTTGAACAGAATTACACAAGACACAGGACTAGTAAGAAATGTGATTATCTAAGTAATCAGAAGATGACCAATCATTTTAAAGATGCACAACTTATACAAAAGATAAGACATACTGTACCTGTTATTAAATATAACAAACAATAAAACATTATCATTTAGAATTCTTTTTTCTTGAAATGCAATCAAATTTAGCACTTATACTGTCTGTTCTGCTCAGTCAGTCCTTTTCACATATCTAAATTATGCTAAGATCCATTAAATAGGACTTAATAATGTGGCAATCTCTCTAATTTGTAAGTTATTGCATAATACTTGTCTTTTATCTACCAGGGAGAAAATGGATCCTTGATTCTTATGTTACAGTAGAAAATTGATTTTTTAACAATGAGATTAAATTTATATTATTTGAAAAACTTAATCCTTAAACTTTGATCAGGAAATAATTTTTACATTGGTTTATATCACATGCTTTTGGCATGTACAGAGTTTAAAATTTTCATACAAAACTGAACAACCATCTACTTACCAAAGTGGGTTGAGAACTGCATGGATTAGCAGTGCTCACATCCACTGTAATGTTTGCAGCTCTGTTTGATCTTGGGTATGTCAGGTGCCACCAAACAATGGTAGTGTTTGAGAGTGGTCTAAAAACAAATTCCATCCATATGTAAGTGTTTGTAGCAATTAAGAAATGACCAAATGCTTATGCATATAAAACAAATTTATCTAGTGTCAAACTAATACATTAAAAAAAAAAATTTGTAAATATTTATCAAAGTTTAGATATCTCAAATGAAAACAAAATAATATACAAAATATAAACTTGCATTTACCACAATAAAAATGGCTAAAATGTAGAAAAGACTGCATTAACACGAATTACTTTACTACTATACCTTGGTTTGTAATAATATTGCATTGTGATAAATATCAAGATGTTAGCAAAGTTCCAGTATGTTGTTGTTTGAAAAAAAGGATGGATATTTCATATCAAATTCTTCATAACTAAGTTGGAGCATTTAATGAGAAATGTCTTCAAAAACAAAAACAAATTTTGATTAAAAAGCATATCACTTGTTATCAATATTAGAAAAAATTAAAATTACCCTATAGATACAGCATATTGTATAACTCCTGGCTGAAACATTGATGGCTTGGGGGAAGTTTTAACAGACAATGTGGAAGATCCAATCATGTTTTCTGGACCAATAGGTATGTACACATTATGTGGATTATTATTCTGATAGCCAAACCAGGCAAACTGGAATCCTGATGTGGAGTCCACCATAATGCATTGAAACAGTGGTGTGACAGGATTCTTTCCCTCTCCTCCATCATTTCTGTCTTTGTACTTGCCACGGTCTTGTTTGCAGTAAATGTTGCAGTCATTGAGTCCAACATAATCTAAGTAAAACAAAATAATCAAAATCACAGCTTGTTTCAATATCCAGGATAATAACTCCAACTAATAGCAACCTATGCAACGCTTACCTGTATTAACAAAACAGTAAGAAACATTTTAAAATACTCTACCTGAAGCACACTGTGTGCATGAAGGCTGAGCCCACCCAATTTGGCATTCATTACAACTTCCTCCTGTCCAGTGTCCATCATCTGGATTGTCAAAGCATATGCAAACATCACCACCTAAAGGTAAAAGTAAAATCGGTCAAAGGTACTACTGGCTCTATAGATAGATGCAGATATAAATACACTTCATCAAGTGTTAGCACTATCTTATATACATTGTAAAAATAATTATACAAAATTACAAGTTTGTTGTTCCCATAAAAATCTTTTTAATGTAACAAAAGAATTTTTTTATAATTTTGAACATATATAAAAACTTTTAAATGGGAAATAAAAGCAGGCATAAGAACCATTAAAATGCTGAATTATGACACATATATATTTTGCAAATTATTCCAGTTGTCTACAGAATGCAGCTAAGTTGTTATTTTGTTTAGGAAAATTAAGGGATAGTTTCCATTTGCTCTTATTTACATTGTAATATTTCAAATCACTAGTGTTCAGTGTGAATGTGGAATAATGAGTTCAAAACTCTTATTATTTGTTGACTAATGTAATTAAAGGTTTTCTTGGTTTTAAATATAGCTCATTTTATAGGAGCGAAGTTTATTTTCAGAAAAACTAAGAAATTTTTAAGACACTACTACTGTTCATACATACAGGATGTAATCTAACTTTTATTAAGATCTGAGTAAGACTTAAGATGGTGCATTATAGAAGTGATAATTTTGTAATAAAAAACAATACTAAAATATCAATTAAGTAACCATAATTACCAATTGTCTTTAGAGAAAGTACCATTTTAGCAATGTTCTCACTGAACATTAAGTTTGTACGAGTGGCGGTGTCATAATCATAGAGTTCTGCAATTTGTTAAAAAAAAAAAACTACCTGGAGTTTCAGGGTAGCCGTGAAGGCACAATACATTGCAGTCACTCTTGTAGCCAATATACCCCCGTTGGCACTTTTCACACACTGAGCCAGTAAAACGAGGAAGACAGCTGTCACATGCTTGTCCACCAAATCCATGGTTACAGATGCAGAAAGGAGTCAAGCTGCCACTGGGAAGTGTACAGTTACCTTAAAAATAAATTGTTTCAATTGTGCAAAATTTAATTTTCTGCATAAAAAGTTTGAACAGAGCTGTACCACAATATACTACTATATTGTAATTCTGTAATGAAATAGTAAGCTTCATGTTAACTCTTACAACTTTGAAACTACAGACACTCAAGAAAAATAGTCAGTATTAGCAATATTCTCCTTTAGATATCAACACATGCAGTTTACTTCAGAAATAATTAGTAGTTAAAAAAGAGTCTAAGAATCGTATAGTTAACTAAATATAATTTATCTTATAGAGCCCAATATGGTCTGAAGTGCAAAACTGCATGTAACCTTTTTCTAGAGTTTAATTTGTCACTAATGATGATTAAATCCAGCAGCGGACTGGGTCTTAAAACCAGCCCGGGCATCCTTCACCTACTAGGTCGGCCCATTATTCATTAATATGTTGCTTATCTGCGAAAATAGACAAAATGCTATAGCTATACTTCCACTGCTCAATAATTATAATGACGCGTCAGGGGCAACCTTTTGATATTTAGCGGGGAATCCCCGGGGGTGGTGGCAGGAGTTTTCCATGACAATTTTTTTCAGCATTTTTTTTATCCAGCCAAGTGGCCCCAGCCCACCGGGCATTGCCCAAACGCCTTTATGGCCAGTCCACCCCTGATTAAAACAACCAGCCAATAGAAATGTCCATTACAATGCCTCTTAAGGGTTAATGCTTAAGTACAAATTTAACTGTACATAAAAAAAAAGCATCAGAAGTAATTTAAATGTTTTTAAAAGAAAATAACAGGCAAGAGAATGTTAAAGTTGTAGAAACAAGTATCAGGAAAATAAAATTTTTTAAAGCAAAAATCTGAATATTTTTCATTGTTCACACTTTTTCCTTTGGTAAAATCATTATGAATGCACATAACTGTAGCAAATCATTAAGTGACTGATATCTACAACATATTGGTCTAACATAAAACAGCATAACTTTTTAAATTAAAAAGAATTTATACGTGAATAATAATCAGACATCACATGTCATTACTACTACAAACTGGAAACCCATAAAATTAGATGTTATGCAGACAAATGAAATATAAATACCAATGTTTACCATTGCCACTGCATGAAGGAGTACCAGGACAGACTAGAATGGAACAATCTGGTCCATCAAAACCACCATTACAAATGCACAAAGACTGGTTCTGTCTTCTTACACACAGCCCATGGTTTCCTAAGCAGTCTGGTTCACCTTAATAGTAAAAATAGAAGAAAAAATAATTAACAAAAACTATCTTATGGAGCCAAATTTTTAATGCATACATACCTTGTATAATTTTTTTTCAAAGATAATGACATTTATGACTACTGTCTTACAGTAAATTTACATTAATAAAAATATAATTTCTAAAGTTTATCGGATTTACAGAAGTTCTATAAAAAAAAAACAGTGTGATTCTGGAGAAATCCTTAATTGTTTATTAAAAATCTTCCAAATCTGTCTCTGTCTCTCTCACAAACAAACAAACAAAAAGCAGAAATGCATATAAATGCAAGAAGAGGATCTTAAAAAATGTGGAAAAAATTCATTTAATAAGTATTTTATAAATAGACATAACAAGTGGAAATATAGAGAATTCACATTAAACTGACTAAATGACAAATTCATCAGGCTACAGCTATTTTATCTGGAACCAGATTACTAAGAAATATAATAGGAAAAATAGGAACAGATGGAATGAATGAGAGATTTGAAATGAAATACCAATTCCCTTTTTGCTGAACAAACCCAAAATGTATACAGATCCACAACTGCCGATGTTATGCACTGATTAGGATATCTTTCTCTGACTTTTGTACAAACAAGCTATCTTTGTTTGCTTCAAAACAATTTAAATTTTGATTCATCAGTGACCAACATCTTCCTCAATTAACAATGTCCAAGTGTGAATTTTTCTTTCCATGTATTTATTATTTATTTTCCTTTTCATAATAAAATATTGCAATCAGCAACCCCTCAAGATCACAGTCACTTATCCTGAATTTAACAAGCCTCAAACTAACACCAATCAACGCCTGTACTGTGCAGACTTTCATCTCTCCCTTAAGGATGTAATCTTTACGCATCGATCATCATGATTACTTTCGCTTCTTTTCTTCATACTGTCAACGCTGCCTGTAGCTTAGGCTGCATGGAGAAATGTTTAATTCTGTGGTAATATATCATGTGATAACACTGTTACCGAGTAACCAAGCAGTCCTCATTCAAATATCTTTAGGAATTGCACTTCTAGGTGCCAGGGCTCATGTAATATTGGAAGAATATACAAAATAAAACCTATTGTTTGGCTACTGCATGATATGTCACATGCTTGATGGTCAATGACAGCCAATAAAAAAGGGTAGTCTATGCAACACATTTACAGTTACGGGTTTCTAGCTGAAGGTACATGCATAATTCATTTGTAAATAATTTCAAAAATCATGCAAAATTGTATGATAGAGTTAAATCACTATCTTTATTGAAAGAGAGTCAGACCAAATTAAAAATATTAACCAAATATATGGTGTGTATTTGTTTGTTTATTTTTGCATCTGTGCTCCTTGTCACTACCACTGAATGCACATGCATACGTATATAATTTAGGTTCTAAAACTTTCTGTACCTTTAGTTAACTTACTCTAGTGATTTTTGTATTGATTCTTAGTGTTGTGTATTGAGTATGGTATAGAGATTACTCCATACAAGCAAATCCGATATTTTAACTGGCTAATGCACATAGTTTAGGAAGTACTGTTTAAATACAAAACACCAACATTAAGTTTTACAGGCATTCTAATCATTTTTATAGAAGTAACAAATAAAACATCAAATTGCATACCTGGGCAGTCTGGTTTTTCACAGAGAGTTCCTTTGAAGCTTACATCACAGTGACAGATGTCATCCAAACACTGGCCATGAGCAGAACATTCTGTCTGACAGCCTGGATCTGAGTAGCATGACTCGCATGCACAGTTGCCACTGAATAGGGGATCTTCTTTACCATGAATGCAAGGGTTCTCACAAAAAGGCCCCATGGACAGGGTGCAGTTCACACATTTTGGTGGAAAATAATTCTTCTCATCACAAACCCCTGATAGTGGATGAAAAATGCATATCAACTCACATTACAGCAAAAAATGAGATGAAGCTAACTGAAGATAGCGAGTCTCTACTACTAGGAATTCTGTCAAGATAGGTTCTGGCATATTTGTAATATGTCTCATTAAACAACAACCAATTTTGAAATGCCTTTTTTTTAGAACCAGATTATTAATAATATTATGATAGTATTTTAATACATAATACAGAATACTAATTTCATCTAAATTTGTAGCTATAAAAAGTTGGTATAGGTTAAACCTTTATATTAAACATTCCTACATTAAGTGCATCAACTACATAAATTGTAGCAGATTTTGTCTGGCTTAGCAGAAACAACTCAGATTATGCCATTCAGCTGTGTTAACTAAGACTCTTTTACAGTTTTAATAAATAAAACTTTTCTCTAAAAATTTATGAAAAAAAATTTACACCTTTATTGCTGCAGTCTGGTTCACCAGGACAATCAGGAGTTTCACAACCATCACCTCTCCAGTGTTTGTCACAGAAGCATCTCTGATCAGCTATAGCACAGTATCCATGCCCTGAGCAGCTTCTTCCCATACCTGGGCAACCCTTTTCATCACATTCTGCACCTGCATAGAGAAAAGACACTCCTACAATAAACTTAATGTAACTTTACTTTTCAGAGCTCTAGCAACTTCACTGATCCCCTTCCCACCTAAAATAGGGAAGATGGTCTAGGAATAAGATTTTTTCCTCTAGGTAAGTTTTCCCAACTTATATGGGAAAATTATAATTTATCAACAACTAAATTAACTCCAATAAGGCCCAGTACTAAAACAAAATCCATGGTATAAAGTAAACCTTAGTCGCTTTTCTAAACAAAAAGAAATTGTAAAATCACAGACTGTACACAATTTACAAATACAGATAAGTAATAAAAGAGAAGAATATGGTTAAAAGTAAAAAAAGAAGCAACTTACCCCACCATCCACTGTGACAAGTACAGAAACCATTGTGACAACTTCCATGACCATTACACATTAAGTTACACCCTGGTCCAGTGTAACAGGGTTCACAATGACAAGTGAAATTGTCTAGTGCAGTACCATTTACACATGCCAACTCACACTTCCGTCCCATCCAGCCTGCATCACATCTACAAACTGGGATGGTTCCACTGCTGTCACAAACTCCATGATGACTGCAGTCTGGTGTACCAGGACAATCAGCAAGATGGCATCCTTTTCCATACCAACCAGGTTCACAAATACAGGTGAGAGCAGCTTTGTTGCAGGTACCATGCCCACTACAAATGGTCTTTCTACCAGGACAGTTTTTCTCTGTACAGTAAATTCCCCAAAATCCAGGGTTAACTCCATTTATTTCACATTTGCAGCTTCCATTGTTACAAATTCCTTTGTGATTGCAAATGTCTAAACAGCTTAGTCCATGTGTGCAATCATCTTGACACTTACAAATGCCACTATCCATAGGTTGCTGCATCCCATTACAAGGAATATTGCAGGATGGCCCCATCCAGCCATTGCTACAGTTTGTACACTTTGGAATACTAAAAGACCCATTACAAAATCCTCTCTTGTTACAGTCATCCAGACAGTCAGCTAAATGACATCCTTCTCCTTTCCAGCCCTCATTGCAAAGACATGTTTGCATGGCTAAATTACACTGGCCATATCCTGAACAGTCAGCTCCATATAAACCTGGACATCCGGGTAATTCACAAAATGCCCCACGCCCCCCATTAAAACCACAGTCACAAGTACCATTAATAGTACAATTTCCAGTATCAGAACAGAGTTTGTTGCACTGAAACCCATTATAACAAGAATCACAAATACAACTTTTATTTTTAACTGCTCCATTAAAGCATCTGTACTGGCAAGCTTTACCAAAATATTTTGCATTACAAATGCACTTGGACTGTCCTAACTCAGCAACACATTGTCCATGGCTATTACAGTTATCAGGACAGACCACAATATTACATCCTGGTCCAGCCCAACCATCATTACACAGACATTGACCTGTTGCAGCATTACAAGTTCCATGTCCAGTACAGTCTTTTTCACAACCTGGACAACCTTTGACTTCACAAAACTCTCCCCGGTAACCATTGCAGCCACACTTACATGTCCCATTTTGACAGGCACCATGACCAGAACAAGACTGATCACAGGCCACTCCATTATAACAGTTGTCACAGTGGCACTCCCACACACTGTTGGCAAGTCTCTCAGGTGTTCCATGTTCACAGCGGTATTCGCAACCATCTCCCATATAAGGATGCTTGCAATTACTGCAGCGTGGTTTTTCTTCTCCTGGAAATATTGTGCAGTTAGCAGGCACACTATTGCAATCAGGATTTCCTGGACAGTCTGTTAAGTGACAGGCTACTCCATGCCACCCAGGATTGCACTCACATGTATGTGTTGCCTGGTTGCACATGCCATGGCCAGAGCAGTCCTGGGGCCAGCCAGGACAACTTCGTCTGTCACACTTTTCTCCTTTGTAGCCTTCATAGAAATTGCACTCACATTCATTGTAGCTGTTACACTGCCCATGGTTTGAGCATTCCAGATGACAACTAATCCCTGTAATACATTGCTTATAACAAATGCACATGCCGTCCCCAGTGTTTGTACCATTGTAACAAGGTATCTCACAAGCCTGACCAGCCCACTGTGTTAAACATTTACATATCCCTGCATCAGTGCAATTTCCATGGCCGGAACCTGAAATAGTTTTAAAAAAAATTTCTTTTTCTTATTTGCTTATCATCATATACACAATAGTTTCAGAATCCAATGCAATTCAATAGCAGTCACTGGGTGTTGAATTTTTTCTTACTACAAACCAACTGCTTTCTAGAATATTTGCATTATACGCTATAGTAACAAATTGCAGTAAATAATATCAACAGTATACTTTTAGAAATCAATGAAAAATAACATGTTAATCCTCATTCTGTGCACATCTGTCAAATTTACCGCTGATGAAAGGTCTGAAAGTTGCAGATGGTCTGCATTTCAATGAAAAAAAGACATGCAAGGGCACAGCTGGAAAGTGGTAAACTATAACATTTCGGAAGATATCTAGTGCTGAGTTATGAAATGGGTAAGTTCATGTTTCATTTTCATGTTGTTCAAGTGCAACTAGATTTGTCATGAAACAATGTCAGAGTTTAGCATTCATACATAAAAACCTGTGCTGAATATGTTATAAATCTTAATAAACTATATAAAAATAAAATAAGTAGTCTGTTCTTTATTTCATAATTTTGACCGGAGTCCAAAGACACGTCCACATGCACTTAAGAGGGCAAATTTCTTTGTAAGTACAAAAACGTGCAAATAGCTCCAGTTGTCTTAAGAAAGCTGTGTGTGAAGTACATGTATAGCAAACAGAATTATAATCTTGCTTCTAAATTATCATCAAAAGAAAAAAGTATATTAGAACAGTCTAGAAGTTAGAATGTCATGGAATGCATGAAAACACAAAAAAAATGTTACCTGAACATGGTGGCTCTCCAGGACAATCTGGAATATTACAGGCAGCACCTGACCATCCAGGATAGCAAGTACATTTTCCTGTCAAAGAATGACAGGAACCATGCCCACTGCATGCTTCATTTTTACCTGGGCATCCTTGGTTTTCACAGTTTTCACCAACCCACGTGTTACCTACAAAATATTCATCATCAAGCAAAATTAAAAACAAAAATCTAGTTTGTTTTATTAACCCACATAAAAGATGCTGGAGAAACAAGCAAGTTAGAATAACTAATATGGCAGAAAAAAATTAAAGTAGAAATTTTTTAAAAGTACACCAAGTATATAGAAAAAAGTGGGGAAATGATAACAACAAAGTCCAAAGTATAAATGATCATTCTTTGGTATCAAACAAAAAAGAATAATCAGAAACATTAATACATGGCTCATAGTTATTATCAGATAAGTGTGTACATGGAATTCAATCTTTTGAACATTAATGCAATACCAAAATTTTAAAAAAATTTTCAATCATTTAAAAAAAAAAAAAAAGCACTGCAGTGTCAAGTAAAAAAGTTCAGCCACTTTTAATTTTTCCACCACATTATTACTGATATACGCAGGTAAATGCGATCATCTGGTCCTACTAAACAATTCCAATCAAAATATACAATTCAGAAAAGTGAATGAGCAAAAGCCAACATGATGGAAAATTAATTTGTATCATGCAAAGTTTGAAATGATTGCCAAACAAATTAGCATTGTTGTTTAAACGTTTAAATTTCTTATAATTACTTAATTTAAGTATCTTTGGATCAACATTCGGTGCGAAAGCATGCACATGCACGCAGACAGACAGAGATCAACTGTTATGCTTGTCATTCACCTGTATAATCTTTAATGCATTCACAAACTCCATTTTTGCACAATCCATTGCCAGAACATTCAAGTTCACAGCCTTGTCCAGTGTAACAGGGTTTACAAGTGCATACACCATCTTCAATATCACCATGAATGCACACTTTACTGCAGTCTAACCCATACCAACCCTGTGGAAACATGTTGTATGAAACAGTACAAAAAAAAAAGGAATCAAAAAGCAAAATGATTTCATGACTAACTTGCAATTTTTATACTGTACAACTAAAAAAGAAACTATTAACTGATAAAACTCTTCATTTTAAATAAAACAAACATTTTTTGAGATTATTCACAGCTATGTTGTAGTTTGAACTTTTGATTACAATACCTACGACACCTGTAGCCTCACTCTCTCATTGGGTGAAAGGTCTCATAGTTTTGAATTAAAAACCATAACATTGTTGTCAATAATCAGTAAGGGATTTAAAAAAATAAAAATTTATAACTTCTTGTGTGTGTGAAAAATTGATTCTATAACTAAAATATTTCCTTTATTACAATAAATTATTCAAAACTACTTGGTTTTTATCTCTTTCAAGTGATGCAGGTCTGCCCTCATATAATATTACAAAAATGAAATTATAGAAATAAAATAAATTGAGAATTTTTTTGTTTTTCTAATGTTTTCTATTGGACTGAATTATGAGCAATAACAAACCAAGATGAATTTCTTAAAATAGCATCTCTATTATAAGGGGTTAGATTATTGCCAAACTTTAATCCTTTTGTTGTCTTATGTCAATATTTACCTCAAAACACTCGCATTCAGGAATCTCTCTGCTAGTTCCATTACAAAATCCATGAGATAAGCAGTGGTTAGGGCAGTCTGGTTCACTACATGCTAGACCAGTCCATCCTGAAAAAGTTGATGATAAAACATAAATGCAACAAACCTTAAACATATGTTATTTAATATTAAAATTAATCTACATTGAACATACAGTGCAGATTACATAACGACAATGATTATTTGTCCTGTGTCTAATCAGGGTATCTTGATGGCTCATCATGAGCTCTAAGTTCTCATGGACAAACTGTGATTAAATATATATATATATATTTCTCAACACTCTAATAATCAGATGTACAAAGAAGCCTGCTGGCTACCCAGAATAAATGTACATAGAAATAACATAAATGGCAAGTATACCCTAACTGGTTTTAAATGTAATTACTCGTGTAATGGCAGTTCTCACATTTCAAATCTTGGTATATTATCATTAAAACTGCACAGCACGCCATGTCATCTGATCATAAATATTTAAGACTGTCCATTAATAAAAATTCTTTCTGTACCTGTTTTATTAAAATGAGATAAGGAACATAGAAGAAATGATAACTTATATATAATCTATCATATTATCCATAAAAGTTTCCAGTAATAGAAAAAGTGTAGTAAACAAAACCTAATGCAAAAGTAATTTAGATATCCAAAAGCTGGGCAAAATCAATGTGGCAGACATTTTCATACACTGAATATATAATTCTGTCTCTACACACAGTCTGCCAAAAGAGCAAATAATTACTTGAAAAAAACAAACGTGATTTTTCTGAAGAAACTATTTAGAATTCTGATTAATAATAAGAATTATTTTTTTTCTGTTCTACTAAGAAATTTAGACATAACACATTTCAGTAGTCTCAATTTACAACACGAATAAAACTAAGTTTAAAAAAGTTTTTTTAAAATACTGGGATTTCATTGAAATAATGATCAGTTGTATTAAAGCCATATAATGATGTAATAGAACAGTTTTTTTTTAAAACCTACATTATTTACATTGTAATTCAAAGTGGAAAAATGTGCATTAATAAAAAGTTTGTAAGTTCAATTCTGATCATCTACCAGAACTTGTTTCTTACCTGGTATACATGTACACTCCTGCAAGGCGCTGTTACAGACTCCATGAAGTGAACAGTCATGAGTAATGCCAGGACATCCTTTGACTTCACATTTAGAACCTCTCCAAGCCGTGTCGCACTTACATTTGTCTCCAATACATGAACCATGGTTGCTACATTCACTGTTACATCCTCTTCCTGCATAACATGGCTGGCACAAGCATTTGCCACTATTTAGAGGAATTTGAGTTCCATTTACACAGGGTTCTTCACAAGCTGTCCCCATCCATCCAGGTTTGCAATCTAAACATTGAGGTGGATCTAAGGTATCATTGCATACACCTCTATTGTTACAGTCAGGCTCACCTGGACAATCAGGTATTTCACAACCTTTCCCACTCCATCCTAGATAGCAAGTGCATTCATGTTTGGCAGCATTACAGAGTCCATGACCACTACAGTCTATATTGTTCCCTGGACACCCAGGGATATCACACACTTTGCCTCTCCACCCAACTGCACACTGACAAACATTATTCAGTATCTTTCCATGGAATGAGCATTCAACATCACAGTTGATCCCAACCCAACCTGGATTACAAACACAATTAGCACTGTGTGGTGGATCAATGGATCCATGTAAGCATACCTGATCACAAGCTGGGCCCATCCACTGACTGTTGCATCTGTTAGATAAATAAAACTTATTTTATTGTTTTGTACATTGACTATCATTTGTGATAACAACATTCAAAATACCACTGAAAAACTGAACTAAAACAGGTTATATACGAAAATGACATCTGTAATAAATTAATAAAAATAATTTCAAATATAATCTTACCCTTTCCTGTATCAAAAATATTGTTTTAAAATATAGTCAGTTTTAAAAGATAACACTAAACAATACATTAGTTAACTGATGTCAACCTTAAGTCAGTCCTGCAAGTTTTGCTGGTAGAAAAAGATTTGGGGACTGCTCTTGTTTTTGCTGTTGTTTTAATTTGAGAAAATTAGCACTTAGAAATTTAGTTTTTAATTGACATAGCACAATATGAGGATTATCAATTAAATTCGCTGTAACTAGAGGCTCCTTAAAGAACAGAATTTGCAAAATTTAATGTTTCAAAACTAAATTGCAAGGAAGATATTTAGTTAAAAAAAAATTATATATTTCAAAAGAAAAATAAGCTTGAAAATGGGAACTCTGATGGATTACCCTAAAGATGTAGTGTTTGTCATTTTAATTAATGACGTCTCTAAGTAGAATAATATTTGGGTTAAGTGCAGTATATGTCTAAGTTTAATTATCATCCAGCAGTTTATATCTACATGGATGCAAAAGAAATAAAAAGGCATATACTAGACAAAATATGCCTCATCACAGATAATCTCATTACAAGATTTACCAACAAATGAAAACACCAGAACAATACCATGTAGTCCTCCTGAAATTACTTCCCATTTATACAGCAAAAATCAAATTAAATTAATAGTGTTTCATTTTCTTCTTTTGCACTGAGTTGCTTCAAATCTTAATTTAACTAGTGACTTAGAGCATTCTCTTCTAGGTGTTATGTCAAAACATGTAGCCTATTTAATATTATGCACACACACTTGTTTAAGCACTAGGGTATACAAGTACTAAAAAAAAACAGCATGTGCTTGTAGAGTAAATGCAAAAGACTAAGGGTTTAATGGTCTTTAAAAGCTGTCACATACATTTGTTAATTTCAGAAAGTAGTCATAAGCTTCAGTTTGGGTTTAAATACTACTATTATAATTTGTATTTATCAGTTTTTGTTATTTTAATAGTCATACAAAATCATTTTCATAATCACTTTGTGTACCTTTGCCTTCTTGCATACTGTGGTTATGTTTCCTATTAACATTCCTGCTGATGAATACCACAGAATGTCTTGCAAAACAGCACAAGTTTGATAGAGATAACATCTCTGTACTCCCTTAGTTGTTGGTTTAATTAACATTTGATCCAAATGTTTACATAAGAAGTATAAATCTAACAAGTTTTTACATAGAATTTTTATTCAGCAGGTAAATAGTATGTTTTAGAAGTAAATTTTACAGAAACTGCAACAAACACCGTGGCCCTATCTCCAAATGGTCAAATAATTTTCTCATCAATAGCGAATACAGTATGCCATACATACAGAAGTTAACTGACAAAATAATCTTCCATTAAATCTTTGTTAACAAAGTTATTATTTTACCAGAGAACTTACATGCATTGAGGAGGATCCAATGAGTCATTACAGATACCGTGTTCATTGCAATCTGGCTGACCTGGGCAATCTGCATATTCACATCCTAGACCTGTCCAGCCAGGGTAGCACATGCATTCATGGGTACTGCTTTCACAGCCTCCTTAAAAAAAAAAAAAAATGGCTAATATAATATAGAAATGAAATCAAAGTTTATGACAAAGAAAAATAAAGCGCCAGAATTACAGAATAACATGGCTTTGCTCCTTCCAACATTCCTATTGTTTGTCAAAGGATTGCTACATTTAAAAACTTTACCAAATAAGTTTTGGATCATTAGATTAGATACATCCTCAATTTCTTCATCCAAAATCGACTACAAATAACTATGAAAAAAAAAAAAGAGAGTTAATGACAGATAAATGATATTAGAGGTGGCTCAATATAATTCAGCCATGGAAAGCCAAGAGTCACAACTATGTTGTACATGCATGTCACACGTTATAAACCAAAAACTGTGGCTGATTTTGTTTTGTTTGGTTTCATCATTGGTGCAATATATGCACATGTTATAATTTAAATCATTTTGGGCTTTTTTTTTTAGATACTTCTTTAAAGTGTATTAATTAATTTTATTCTTTGTAAAATTTGGAGTGTTTTAGTATTGGGCTATTCATCAATATGAGGAAAGAAGAATCTGATTGGTTCTCTAATTTTGTACATACCTCTCCCACTGCAATCAAGATTAAAGAGACCAGGGCAGCCAGGAATATCACAAACCTTGCCTTTCCATCCAGTTTTGTAATCGCATTCACAGCTTCCATTTTTAATTATTCCATGTCCAGAACACTCCGAATTACAACCAACACCAACCCACCCTTCATCACATCTACAATATCTTGAATTTAATGGTGTTTCTATGCCATGGACACATGGGTCATTACAGGCAGGCCCCATCCATGGCCCTTGGCAGTTTTCACAGAAAGGTGGGTCTATGGTACCATTGCAGATGCCCCGATCATGACAGTCTGGTTCTCCAGGACAGTCTGTTACATGACAAGCAAAACCAATCCAACCTGCTGTGCAATCACATGTGCTGGTTTCACTGTTACAGTCACCATGTCCACTGCATTTAATTTTGGTGTCAGGGTGTCGTGGACAACCAGGAACCTCACAGAAAGCTCCACTCCAGCCAGATAGGGGTGGGCAGTGACAATTGTTGCTGTTGTCACAAGATCCATGGTCTGAACATTCAATGTTACAACCTTTTCCATGGTGGCAAGTTGTGTTACAAATGCAATGTGTATTGTCCTTGTCTGGATGACCATACACACAAGGGTCAGAACAAGATTGTCCCATCCAGCCTGTAGTGCAATTAGTGCAGATTGGTGGGTTGTAGTTAGTGTTGCATATTCCATTGTTGTTACAGTTTGGTTCACCAGGGCAATCAGGCTGTCCACAGTCAGATCCTAAAATAAAAATAAGTAACAATAAAATTTTATATTTGCAATAAAACTCACATTGCGCACACACTGTAATATCCAAAACATTTTTTAACTTAAGCACGAAGGCTACATCAGTCAAATCTTTAAAAAATACATAAAGCACCAAGATATCTAAGTACTGTACTTTTTCAATGAGTAATTGCTGACAATGAATCTATCATAATAAGGAAAATATACAAATGATACAAACAGTCAATAAGCAGAGACAGCACTGCCAGCCCTTTCTAGTGACTTGTAGCAAACTAATTTTGAAAATGAAAGCAACAGTGCAAGGAGTGCACACTGTTATGATGTAATCTATTTATTTTCAAATTTTGTGCCTTATTAAATAAAGATTATATAAATATATAACTCAGATCACTGCCCAGTATCCATAAACTGCAATGTGTCTTTGTAAACATTACTAAACTAATGGCATCACTATTCTAGAGCTTATTCTTCTTATTATGGAAAAGTAACTAAAGAAAGAAAGACAATTAATTTTTGTGGTAAAAAATTAATTCCTTCTTGATCAAATAAATTAATAATCAGTTAAAGTATTTTATTTACAGATCATGCTTTATGCTGATAAATTCCTCTTGTAGGTAGATCTCTTACATCAGTGACAAAGTGCCGAAAACTGAGCCAATCAGTATTTAATAGTAGTATTTGAAATGGTGAAACACATTGAAATCTTGAATAGTTTTACATTCTTACATAGAAATTCAAATTTGGAAAAAAACAAAACAAAAACCCACTTCTTCCAAAACCAATTTTGCTCAGGCATTTTTGTCAGATTTACCTAATAATTGTCTCCATTTTTTATTGCATTTATTTTTCAGGGATGCAATCCATGTAGATATAATACACTGTGCAAAGGCCGGGAGCTTAGACCATAGAAAAATAAACAAACACTTATGATGCACAGCTCTAAATTCTGAGAAAATGAGACACAAATCACAGTACTGCTCTTCTTTAAATTAAAATTCTAAATTAATCAGTTTATTCCTGAACCTCAAGGTTTCTTGAGAACCTGGTAAGTTTTCATTAGTCAGTATTAATTGGCAAAAAAAAAAAAAGCATTACACTTTATGTTCTTTGCTTCAATGTAAAATACTCTAAATTCAGTAAAACTCTGACCATAATCCAATTTCTTACTGACTGTTTACTGCATATTTAATGCTAATATTGATGACATGAAAGTTATTATTGCTGAAAATTTTTACAAAAGCAAAACAAACATTAAATAAATACTGTTCATGGAAAAGCCAGGTAATGTAGTTGTTGTAATAAATTCCTAATACAACAAAGGTAAGTTGAAGAAAAACCAGCAATTGTTATTCATTTTTTTTTTGTCACTTAATAAAAAATAATTGATATAGCAGTTTTCAGTTCTGTAATTTTGCTTTAGGCTATCCAAGATGATCTGAACTAAAATATATAAAAAGTGCAATACTAACCTTTCCAGCCTGGGTCACAGAAGCATTTTCCAACAACAGCCATGCAAATCCCATGTCCAGAACATTCCTCCAGTTTCCCTGGACAACCAGGTATAGAACATTTTTTACCTTTCCAGTTATTTTTACAGTGACATTTGAAGCCATCAGTTATGTTGCAGCTTCCATGTTCATCACACTCTGACTCACAAAGCTCACCAAGGTAGCACGAATTACAATTACACTGTCCAGCAATGCATTTTCCTTGTCCACCACAATACAGGGAGCAATCAGATCCATGATAGCAAGGGTCACATACACAAGATCCACAAGGGTTACAAAATCCATGTCCAGTACAAGTCACAGTTGCATCGCATTGATGCTCACAGTTATAGCCAACATAGCCTGGATCACAAAGGCAGCTTCCTTCCTGTGTACAAGTTCCATGATTACTGCAAGATATTTGTGTATTACAGTTATATTCACAGTCTTCTCCAATGAAGCCTTGAAGACAGTCACATGAACCAGATGTGCTGTTCCAGGAACCATGACCACTACATAATTGCATATGAGTGATGCACTTTGTTCCATCTGCACCTTTCCCACCAGGCCCAGATCCTCCAGCTAACTGATGCTGGTGACGCAAAACCTTGTTTGTGTAAAACTGACTGTACATTCTAGTTCTACCTCCACTCCCACCTCCACCTTTGTCACGACAACAACATAAAGAAAAACAGTGTTTTCCACAGTCATTGCCAGCATTGCCACCTTTCACAGAGAGGCTTCCCCAGCCTTCAATGACCTTCCCATCAAGCCACACAGAGCCTCCACTTCCTCCTCCACCACCACCATTAACGTTTGCGCCATCCATAGTTATTTTTCCTTCAATGTAAGAGGCTCTGTGCATAAGACGAACTGCAGAGCCACCATGTCCACCTTGTGTGTGTGGGCAACTGCCACCACCACTACCAGCAGTAAATGGCAAACAGTGATTGTCATAAACTGGCCCACCACGACATCTTTTATGATTGCAGGTATAACCACTGCCACCAAGGCCTCCATGGCTGGCGCCATACCCACTGGCACAGTTGCTAGATCCAGGTCCACTAGAAGTTACATAACCTTCACCATCACCAACAATATTTGATGCCTTTTCAATTTCAACAGTATGTCCAAAAATAGATGCTGATCCCTTAATTGCCATTGTTGCTTTATGCTGGCAAAAGAAATGCTTAGTATTTATGGCAGTGCTGCTGTTTACAGTTTGTGTACCATAAATTTCAAGTTGTCCATCATTCAGAACTGTTAGTGAAGAGAAATGGTAGTGTCCGTTCTGAAACATGGCATTACTGGTGTTTTTACATTGACTAAATCCAGATTTGTACAAAACAGCTCGTTTCTGGATAAATAACTGCTCTATTCCAAGAAGTCCCCCTTGATTATCTAAAATACTTTCAACATAAACCACATTAGGTAGGAACACTAAAGCTAATGAAGAGACATGCAAATTTGCTCTAATGTGGATACGAGGTTGATGAAAGCTGAGGAAAAGCTGCTGTCCATCAAGAATTTCCAAAAGACCAGTTCTATCTCCACCAAGATATCCAAGTTCAAGATCGTTCTAGAAATATTAAAAAATACAAATACACAAATTATAAATACCGTTAATACTCTAATAAAAAACCCGAAAGTTAAACATGCAGATTGAGAACAAATATGACACTTATAAATAGTACCAATTTTATGCTTAGTATATGATGGTGACAAGATAGTTCTAATGCTAACCAGATCTGCTTGTTATTCTTGAACTTCCTGTACAATCACCAGTTATTCCATGTTGGCATAATTTTAGTTTAAAATTAAAACATTACATACCCAAAGCTTTTTACACTTACAGTTAAAATAAAAGGTTAAAACACACTGACAAGTAGGTAGTTTCCATCTGTTGAACAGAACCTTTATGTACTCATTTTGTAACTATAATTAAAAAAAAAAAATTATCCCTTTCTTGAAACTATAAATATATTGCATTTATTTAGGATTTTATAAATTTTCAAATGTCCATATATTAAAAATGCAATTTTAACTGCTATTTAAATTGTTTTTAAAAAATGTTTTCCAAATAGTTTCATTTGTTTCACTATGCTTTTCATAAAATACTTTTATAGCAGCTGGTACACTTACCTGTCCTAACTTAACACATGCCTTCCTGCTGAGGTATAAAGCAGTTAGTTTTGGTTTGATGAAGGAGATGAAAACAGGATAATCACATGTGTCAGACTTCCCTCTGTTTACATTATCCACCCAAAGATAAGATGAGGTATCTCTTCCAATATCAGACTGGATGAAGACAGTACCCGGAGAACCAGGTACTGAACCACTTCCACCCAAAGCCTGAACTTTACCTTTGAATTGTTCTTTCTCTGAAAGGTATATGGCAATTCGACCACCACTACCACCTCCATTTTCTTAAAAGAGAAAAACATACGCAATTGTAGTAACAAAATATTTTTTTGTAGTTTCTTCTAAGATACTTCTAATGTTGAAAATAGTCTACTGTTGTATGCACCCATTTTATAAATGGACAATTTAAATGTGTAGCTGATACATTTCAAAATGATTTCGAATGAGCATCAATACCAAATGACACCTCTGGTCCTATTCAAACAGCAGCTCATCAAAGGCTTCTTTATTCGTCTTTCAAATTTTTTATAAATAACCTTAGCATTTTCATCATGCTTTTTTTTTTTTTTTGCATTCTCTATTCATTTATTTTCTGAAAATTCTAAGATTCCTTTGTTATAAAGAGTTAGGATTTTAATTTTAGGTTACTATGAACAACTTTTAATAAAAAATTTTCTCTGGCAAATGAATAAGGATTTCATAATTCTTACTCAACTATGCTGCTAAATTCAACCAACTTTGTGCAGTTATTTTCATACACTACAGAAGAGATATGATAGAAATTAAAATAAAATTTATAAGTTTGGAGAACACATTTTTCTGTTGTTTCAGGCTGAATTAATGTTTGTGATAATGACCTGCCAAATATTCTTCACAGAGAAACTTGAAAGACAAAGATGATAACATTTGGGGTTCATTATTTTTGCTTAAGATTCAAGCCTTGGAAATTCAAAAGTTTTCACATAGTAGTAGTCCTTAAAGAATAAAGTTGTTCATGTCAGAAGAAATTCGATGTTTTATACAAATCAAACTGATAAAAAAAACATAACTGTAGAATAATAACTGTTAGTAGGCTCACCATGTAAAACTTGCTGGACATAAACATTGAACCCAATCCCACCATCACTAGAAACTAGTCCAGAACCTCGGAGTTTGTTACTCTTGATAAAGATGCTGCCACCACTTCCAGCTCCACTATGTACTCTGCTTTTACCATTTTCTCCATTTACTCTAACTATACCATCTATATCCAAAACCTACAGCATGAAATAACAGAAAAATAAAACCAATTAAAGCAACAAATTAAAATTGATTTGTATCAGACAAAGGAAAAAAAAAAAAAAAGCAATTATGTATCTGAAAGTTCCTCATATAATACCACAGTGAGCAAAAGTAAACGATACTCATTATGTACTTGTTGTGATTTGATGATGATGTTGCAATCTTTCTCTCACTTTTTTAATTTTCCCATAAAAAAGAATCCAAATTCAAAATAATGGAAGAATGTAATCAAAAACATTTAATAATGATAAAAGTTCTAAACTGTATATTGTTAAAACAATTGAGAACTGAGTAAAGGAATTTACAATAAAACAAATTCAGTTTAATTTTTAAAAAAGATTGATCTACTTATTTTAAGTGTTCACCAGGAAAACCTCAAGCTAACCCTCCACGGTCTGTAAGTAACACATTCTTATTTCTGAGCAAGGATATTATTACTGTTTAAAAATGTGTGTGTTAAGCATGGTATCATAAGTGAAGTTATAAAGATAAGTCACCCTTGTCTTGTGCAGTAACTGATCAAATACAGGGTGTCCGTAAAGTTACTATACAGTCTTACAAGTTACTATACAGACACCATGCAGTACAGTAAGATATTGTATTAAAATATTTATTTGTAACAAAAGAAATAACACCTTTATGTTTATCAAAATCTCAGAAAATACATGTGTTACATCCGAAAAGACTGTAACAATCAAGGCAAACAAATTCTAAACTGTATAGTAACTTGTAAGACTGTATAGTAACTTTACGGACACCCTGTATATGGGTGAGCAGAGGAATAACTAATTTTTTAGCTTGCAAAATGGTACAGAAAACCAGATGACCCCTTCACCCTCTCTTGTCCAATTTTTTTTGTTGTTCATACCCTTGTACCCTAGCCAGCAGAAACTCCACAGTGGTAGTGAAAGAAATCACACGACAGTGACAACAGATACGACGACCTGCATAAGTGTAGCTAATGGAAAACTTGCTGGAACTCTGATTAGTTATGGAAGAAAACACATGGAAAAAATTTACAGTTAAAAATTGAAAAAGGTTTTATTCTTTTATTAAATTTTTTCATAAATAAACCACCACAGTAAGTAGAAATAACAGAACAATGTACAGTAAAAACACTGTTATCCAGCATGTGCTAGACATAAGCAATGCCGGTTAATCAAAAGTTCTTATTAGTTGAGCGGTTATGAAAATCATCACCTATACAGTACTAACTAAAAACTACACTATTTAAAGTTTACAACAAATCATCACTACTGTACTGTACTTTGCTAATTCTCTGCAGGAGATCCAGGAGATACTTGCATATCTAGTAGTTTCATAAGGTCATCAGGTTCAGGTGCTGGTTTGGAAAGTGGTGTAACTGAATTTGCACTGACTCTGCAACAAGACTTGGAAGGTCTGATATCAGTTTGCTTAGTTGCATCCTGTCTTTTTTGTAGCAAAGATGAATCCATAACATGCAGCTGCATAACCACTTTTGCAAAATAGGAAGCATCCCTTTCGGCAAATTTTAAGAGTGCTTCAAAAGCTGCAGCAGCATTATCTCAAGTTACTTTGTTTGTCACTAAAATCATCTTCTTCAGAGTCTTTCACACTCTCCTTACTCTTATTAGGGTTAGCAACACTCTTTCTGCATGACTAAAAATATGGGTCACTTCCTTGTCTGTTTCAATTAATTCTTCAACTTCAGTTAGTTTATTGGATTAGTAGTGGGAGCATTTTTGACAAAGACAAGAACTTGTACAACTGTAGATTTCCAAGGTCTGGTGTTAAAGCCTTCAAATCCTTCATCATTATCAGAGGACCCTTCAGCAAACATAACCCTAAGCCACAATTTTCTCCTTGAAGTTTTACATTCTACAGATCTCCACCACATCTTTAATATTATAATGAGACTGAAAATGCTATATTGTGCCATCATGATTTATTAACTTTCCTAGAAAACCTTTTCTATAGTAGCATTTCATGTTCTGAATGATGTACTGATCCACTGGCAGGCAGAAAAGTGTTTAAAATGTTACCTGACATTAACTCTTACTTCGTGAGGATGAGCTTTACAATCTTCTAGTAGGAGTATAAAATGATGATGAAACCAATCAAGAAAAATCTTGTTATCCATCCATGCATTACTTTGGGCTTTGTAAGTCACAGTTAGATGGGTAATACCTTTAAATGCTCTACGGCAATATTTACCTATCACTAATAATTTAACCCTATGCATGCCTGCAGAATTTGCACAATTAAACAAAGTTACTTGATCTTTATTTTAAAACCAGCAGCACTAGATTCACTTAAACTTGTCAGAGTAGTAAGTAAACATCACCTTAAATAAATCTGCTTCATTTGCATTGTGTATCTGATCAGGTAATAAATCATGTTCATTGATTAATTTTTTTAAATTTGTCATTATTTACAGCAGACTTGGTCAGCTGATTTTTGTTCACCTGATATGTCTAGCCTTCTAATGCCATGAAGTTTAAACAAGCAAGTCAGCCAGCAGAGAACACACATGCTTCAGTCAATTTCATTTCTTTATAAAAGTCTTTGGCCTTTTCAATAACCGTTTGTCCAAATATTGATGCACCTTTAGACCATTCATACAAAACTGTATCAAGCTGTTCTAATTTAGATTTATGTAGAGTATGGTGTTGTTCTTCAACTTTATCTGATTCAGAACTAGCAAAAAATTTAAGAATTTTAAGTTTTGCCTCTTGATGTCATAAACTGTTGAAGAGCTAACATTATATTTCTTCATCAGGACATTGCAATTCTCACCTTTTCAAGTCTTCTACAAATGTCTATTTTCTGAGTTAAAATCAGAACTTTCTTGCACTTTACTCATTTACTTGTTGAAGGTGAGCTGCTCAACATATTTGATAGATAAATATAATTTCAGGAGGTATAAAGTGATTAAAAACACTGCACTATAGCAACAATGGCACAAAAAAACTGAACGAGGAAGGAAGAGCAGCAAGCAGTGCCACTGTTGGGAGGCAGCAGCAGCAAACAAAAAACAATTTGTATCAAGAGAGATTGAAAATTCTGGATACTAGGGTTTTATGGTTGTTGAAATGGTCGATAACATCTTTTACTGAACTGAACTGATAAGTAATTCCAACAGTGGTCTTCCCTCACTCAACAAGTGAAGCAGCAGTAATAAGTTTTATAAATAAAACCTCTATTTTAAATCAGTACATGAATTCTTATATCTGGAAAACTGTTCATGAAGAAAATACCTTGGCTGCATTGATCGACAGGTGGCATCCACCAGCTCCTCCATTTTCTCCACCACCTCCACTTCCAGGCTGTGTGGGAGATGCTACACTTCCATATGGAGCACCACCTTTCACATCTCCTTTCTTAGTGGATCCGCCTAATAGAAAAAAAAAAACTATGCTACTTGTAATATACATCATTAAAAGCTGACATGATATCAAAAAATTATATATATTACTGTACAGAACACACACACACACGCATGGATCAACTGCTAAAGTGATAGGCACTTTGCCATAAAAGCAAAATGCTGCTGCCTAATTGGCACTTTTCAGATATGAAAACAAACACATTTTTACAAAATACTTTATAGTATAAACACTAAATATGTAAGAACCAATCCTAAACAAAATTTAATTGAATGAGTTTTAAAAATTTAAGAAATGAAGTTTATTCATGAACTTCTTCAAAAATGAAAAAAAAAATAAAACTTCAAAAGTAAAACATGTTAGTTGAGAAACAAATGGATGTCAGCTGATAAAAATTATTATACTTTATTACCTGAGAATGCTATCTCAGTGTAAAACAACTGCTGTTTTCTAGTAAATGTAGATATTAAAAACAATGTTTTACAGGGTGAAAATATTTGTTTTTGAGAACTATGAAGTTTTTGTTTACAGGCATCAAAATAAATTTTAAAAAAACGTGTCTTTTTTGGAGAGACAACATGCTGAAGTCTTAGACAGAGATCAGATCATCATTTATCAGTAGTTAAAACCATTTTTCAATATTCTCTTGTTTTTTAATTATTTTCTGAAATGTTATTCTTGCACTCAGGAATGAACTGGGTTTAGTGTGAAGTTAAAAGAAGCCTAATACTGAGCAAAAGTATGCACCCCAAAATTACTATAAGATTTATAGGCTTTTGAAATTAAGAAAGTCCATGTTTGAGTCTGATGTTTAAAATTACATTTTAAAAAATGCACATTAATAATCCTAAGAATTAAGAAATAAATTTATAACTGTCAACATTATTATTATGGTTTATAGATAGTTAAAATAACTACCAGTGAAAGTGACCTTTGTAACCTGATTTAAACAGAGGTGACTGCAAGAGATTTTTTAACATTATGCCAGTGGTTTGTAATTAACATTACATAATCTGAATGAACAGTGTAGTGACAAATTTTCATTAACAACAAAGATCTGCCAAATAGATGCAATGCAGTACAGTCAAAGCTCGCTACTATGCCACCCGTTGGGACCGAGCAAAAGTGGCATAGTAGCGAGAGTGGCATAGTAACGAAGGTTTTTAAAAACGGCTTTATTGTAAGTAAAAAGGCTTTATTTTCGCACGCTATCCATCATCTCAGTCCAAAGCTCTCAAATATCGTCGGCTGGCGCATCTTCTTCCGGCGGATCTGGAGCAGCTCATTGTCTAACTGATCACAGGCTTGCATCACACCGGGCTGCCCACTTCTCTGCTGCATGAACTTCCGGACGATGCTCCATGCGCGCTGGGCTTCCTTGAAAGGAACGATTTCCTCCTCGACAGTGACCTCGTCATCTTCGTTTTCCACTGGCTCTCCTCGCGGCACAGTATCTCCTTCGCAATCTCCTCCAGCGTAAAAGACCCACCAGTCGCGAGGCGCTCGTCGGCTTCGAGAAAGTCAGACAGCTCGATCTCCTTGCTCTCGTGCATCTTTTCCTCGGCAGGCAGAGCTTCCCAGATCTCGAGTAGTTCCGCATCCTCTGGCTCAGTCTGGACCTCTTCTTCGACGAACTTTGCCTTCGCGAAACAGTTCCTGATCGTCGACTCGCTGACCTGCTCCCAAGCACACCGGCGACGTGTAGAGCGTCGAGCAACGTGAACTTGAACTCCTTTCCCTCGTCCATGGCCCCAAGCCGGCGGCTCAGCAGGAGCTTCTTGTAGTGGCGCTTGAGATTCTCTATGATTCCCCGATCCATTGGTTGCGAATTGGCTGTTGTGTTGGGTGGGAAGAAGACTAGTTGGAGTGTGTCCAGCTGGAGCTCAGGAGGGTGGCCAGAGAAGTTATCGAGACAGAGCAGCACTCTGCGTCCCTGCTGGCCGAGTTGTCCGTCCCACGCATGCAACATCTCCTCGAAAAGCTCCGCCGTCATCCATGCCTTCGAGTTCGCCTTGTATGTGACCGGGATTTCCTTGTTCTTGAAGGCACGGGGTCTCTTGGAATTGCCGATCACCAGAAGAGGGAACTTCTCGCTGCCGCTCATGTTTGCCCCGACCAGAAGAGTGATCCTTGCTTGCTTTTCTTTCCTCCAGTGCACCGATCTCCCCTGAAAGCCATGGTCTTGTTCGGAAGCAGCTGCCAGAAGAGTCCAGTCTCGTCCAGATTGAAGACATCGTCTGCAGAGAACTGTCTGAGCAAGGGCCGGAGAACCTGTTGGTGCCAATCAAGAAGGGATTGCGAATCCACCGATCCAGCTTCGCCTTTGCACTGTCTTAAACGTGATGCCGTGGCGCTTCCTGAAGTTGGCCAGCCAACCGTCGCTCGCCATGAAGTCTGAGATGTGCATCAGTCAGCAGCGTCAGTTCCGTTTCGTCGCCTTCTCCTTGATCAGATCGCCGCTGACAGGCAGATTCTGTCCTCTTGCTTGCTTCAGCCACACGAGCGAGCACCCCTCATCGAGCTTCGGGTCTTGAGCCTGCGTCAGCTTCATGCGCTTTGATGGAACTCCAGCTTTAATTGCACCCTCGATTGCATCCTTCTTGCTGAGAATGCCCTTCACGGTGGTTCTCTTAACTTCGACGCCCCATTTCTTGCTTATCTACCTGGCCAGCTTGGACTGATTCAACTCCTTCGTGGCATCGATGATCTCCTTCTCCTGCAGCGTAAAGTCTGTTCTCTTGCGTTTCTGAGCTGACATTGTTCACTTCAATTTTTCATCACTGATAAAATATGTTCGAGCATAACATAAAAACTAAACTATATAAAGTGCAGATGAAATATTCTAGAAGTTTTATAGGAGGAAATATCTTCATTAATTACATCATCCAAATGAACTATCCACTCTGTGCATACAATTTCCTCAAGCAATTAGGTCAGTCAAGCCAGTGCCAATGCAAGAGCCCTGAAGGAGTTAGATGAAGTTGCTGTAAAAGCATCTTGCTGGATATGGGTCAAGAGGGAGAATCCTGGTAGCTAGTAATGAGTCACAGAATCCCCCCAGTAGCTATGATAAAAAAAAGACCACATGGCAACAAAGGGACACTCAAACAAATCAGTTGTGTGATCCAGTTCCCTTAGATTGTAAGGAAGTTATGGGCTGAAACACTTGGTTAAAGGGGGCTCTCTTGAAAAGACCTCTTTTTGGTTCACTTCTGTGAGTTTCCTATCCTCCAGCCTATAGTATATCAAACAGTCGAAATAAATCAAACCATACAAAAAACATATATTTACATTAAAGTAAAGACAGCTGCCAAAAATTGATTAAATGCAGTCAGTATCTTAAAAGTAAATCATCTTAACATTAAAACTCTTTTTGCAAATATTTACCCTGTGATGCATAGCCACCTCCTGAAGCACCATAAACTACTTTTCCAGCCCCCTTTCCACTCCCTTTAGCATGTCCTGTACCAGTACCATCCACTACTGCTGATTTCTCGACAGTCATTGAGGAAACAGTGAAGTGCGTCTGTAAGGTTCCAGCTCGGAGTAAGCCACCACTGTGCACCGTAAGAATTCCTGCAGTAACAGTTGTTTCAAAAATTTGTTGCTGCAGTTTGAGGCTGAGTTTTCCATGATTGTTTATAGTTATTTTTGCAATGTTGAGAACACCAGGATTTTCTGTAGGCACAGACTCATCTGTGTACCACAGAACAAGAGAACGCACATTACTGGTGTGGGCAGCATTTCTGGCAACAAATTCACCACCACTGTTAATTTCCAGCTCCTCCACACCAACCATTCTTCCTTCTAGAATTGCTTTAGAAACCAGGACTACTGTTGTTGGCAGCACCACTTCCCCACCAACATTTACATGGAATCCACAGGGTGCGTCTAAATAAGTGTGGGTAGATTCAACAAAATTAATTATTATCTGCTGTCTGGACTGAGCTCGTACCATCCCCTTTTTGTTTCCGGTGAGCTCGTGAATAACAACAGTAACATTCACAGCACCCAGGGGGTGGTAGAAGTGGACGTACGAATGCCCTTCTACCTGAACTTCGTCAAACTCATAGTACACGCTGCTGTTTTCCATTATCACTGCAGGGCTGGCTGTGTGCAGATCTGCATTCTCGACCATTAACTTTGAGTGTTCGGGTTTTATTGCTGTGATGTTGAGTCGTGGATTGTATTTTAGTTCTCGATACTGGGGACCTCGCTGGGACTCATACTTATAAATAGTTCCAGGACCTCCAGCCAGACCACCTTTCCCCCCATGGCTGCTATACTGTCCGCCATAACTGTTTTTGAAGTCAATGTGAACACCTATTCTCCCCCCACTCCCACCACCAGCACTGCTGCCCAAACCCTCCCCTCCGCTCACATCAATCAATCCATGGCCAAAACAGTTAAAAGCATTTATCAGAACTGTTCCACCACTACCTCCACCAGAATTATCTGCCGCAGAGTTCCCACCCCTGGCACTCACAGTACCATCCAAAAACACATTTGTGCCCACCTTAATATTTAAATATCCTCCTCCGGATCCAGCATCAATTCCTCCCCCTCCACTACCAAGATGATAAGGAGTGAAAACTGAACCATATGCACTGCCTGAGTCAGGGCCACCTCCAACACCGCCATAGCTACCTCCAGAATTTCCATGACCAGCACCAAGACCTTGATCATGGGGATTTCCCCTTCCATCAAGGTTAACAACAGCTTCTGCTTCTATATCCATATCTCCTACTACAATAAATCCATGATTCATCATAATTTTTCCGCGAAACTTTATCTCAATAAATGCAGCTGTAATAGTCATATCATGAAGTATTTGTCTGAATTCTAATTCACCACCATTTTTTATATTTATTGTTGGCAAAGAAAAGTTGCCAACTCCAGAATAATCTACATGATTTCCATTTTCAAGTTGTGCTGTTTGTGAGGAAGCCGCTATAGTGATAAAAGCATTTTCTTCTATATACAAATGATGGACACCAGTCAGAAGGCCTGACAATGACATGTTTATTCCCTGGATATGCACTTCTGTTGGAAGAATAAGTTCTGCACCAACATCAACAATATAACTACAAGGTGCTTCAGTAATATTACTAACAGATTCTACAAATTCAACAAAACCTATCTGCTTGTTCTTCAGATGCATTTGTCCTGTTCTGTCACCCATCAACCTGTGAGCAGTGATGGTTACTACTTGACCAGCAGGATGATAAAACACCAGTCGAGAAAATCCAGTTATTTCCATTTCATCAAATACATATTCTGGTGTTTCATTTTCCATTATCATGGTTGCAACAGGTACTTGATAGCCATCATTGTCAATGTGAATGTATTTATGATCTACCTGAAAGTATGTCTCATTGGTTTCTTTTAGGTACTTCAAGGTGCGGTACTCAAGAGGTCGGTAATTGTTCTCAACATAGGTAGTTCCAGCAGCAGCTCCATAAAGCAGCCTGTAATCACCATCACCTAAGCCTCCTTTATCAGTGTATTTGCCACCATATTTGTATCTCCATCGACAGTGGACTGCTATTCTTCCTCCAGCACCACCACCACCCATCCCTGTACCAGAACCTCCCTCCACTGAAATTTCACCATGTCCTGTGAAATTAGTAGTTTTAATTAGCATACTCCCACCACTCCCACCACTGGCATCACCACCACTCCCATCACCACCTTTCAGAGACAGAAGACCATCAAGTTCCATGTTATGGCTTGCACTCCAGAACAAGAGTCCACCACCATTTCCTCCAATACCATTTCCATTTCCTCCTCCACTGCCTGCTTCTTCAGGTTTGTAAACTGATCCATATGGATTAGACAAAGTTGACACATCATTTCCACCACCATACCCACCATGGCTTGCACCGTTCCCTATTCCACCAATGGTAGAACCTCTACCTGGTCCTGTTTCAGCCTTATGTCCAGCACTGTTCAGATGAAATATTCCTTCACTTTCAATCCAGGCATATGTAGAGTAGACGGAAGCATTGTTCATATATAAGACACCCTGATACTTCACTCGAAACTCACTGCAGAAGAGAAACATTTCCTCTGTAATTTTTTTAAATATCATCAGTCCACCCTGCTTCACAGTTACAGAGTCAAATGTGAAGTTTCCTTGAGATGTAATTCTGATGTAAGTGCCATTTTCAACTAAAGCTGTGTCAGCAGTGGACAAAAATTCCATGAGTGCACCATTTTCCAAAAACAGATCCTGAACTCCAGTAATTCTACCACCTATTGTACTGTTTGTGCCATGAATATGAAATTCAGAAGGAAAAACTATCTCAGCTCCTGTTTCAATTATGTAACTGCATGGGGCTTCTGTGCGATTCAGAACAGCCTCCACAACCTCAACATACACTTTCTGCCTGTTTCGTAAATGCAGTTGACCAGTTTTGTCTCCAACAAACTTGTGTACAATAACAGTGACATGAGTGCTGTTATCAGGATGAAAAATAACCATTCTAGCTGACCCCGTCAGCTCCATTTCATAACATTCTATATGCAATTTCTTTATATGTAGCTTCAGATCAACTAGCTGCAGGGACTATTATTATTATTATTGTTGAAAAGTAAGTAAGTATACAGCTAGGATAGTTGTGTTGAGGAATTTATCATATTTCTTGAACCTGTATTCTAGTTCTCTCAGATTCTCCTCTTTGTATGTTGTTCCAGCTGCTCCAGCATGAGATGCAAACCTCAAGAGGCCTCCATCTCCTCCGTGATTTTTCAGATGACCACCAAACTGATAACGTTGCCGACAATGAATGGCCACTCTGCCACCAGATCCACCACCACCTTTGTTTATTCCATTACCACCAGTCACAGCTATAGTGCCATGTCCAGTAATATTTGTAGCCGTGATGTATATGCTGCCTCCACTGCCACCACCTGCATCAGTACCTTGACCATCAGTGCCAGATGATGACAGAATACCATTTAATTCCATCTTGTCTGCATTGTGCCAAATGAGTAACCCACCACCTGATCCTCCTTTTACTGCACCATTTCCTCCCCCACTTCCAATATGCAATGGATGAAAGACAGATCCATAAGGCAGGCCACCATACTGCATTCCTGGTCCACCACCTTGGCCACCATGACCACCTCCAGTACCCACTTTATCTGATAAGGTAATTCCTTTTCCAGGTCCTTCTTCTGCACCAGCACCATCAAGATTAATTTCTCCTTGGCTCTCAATGTGTGTATATGATGTAAATATTTCTGCAATGTTCATCAACAAAAGTCCCTGAAACTTGACTATCATTTTTGAAGCAGTAATGCTCAAAGCGGTTTGAATTTGTCTGAATTTGCCAACTGCATTCCTCATTATTGAAAGAGTTGAGAATGTAAAATTCCCCAGTGGAGAAATCTCTGAGTATGTGCCATTTTCAATGAATGCTGTCTGGGAAGTTGATAAGCATACAACACTGGCACTTGATCTTACATAGAAGTGATGAATGTTGGTTATTCTGCCAGCAATCCACGTCCGTGTTCCCATGATGTGGACTGTTTCAGGGAACACTACTTCAGCCCCTGCATCAATACGGTAGCTGCACGGTGCATAAGTTTCTCTGCTGATAGATTCTGCTACTTCCACATAAACTGTTTGATTTTCTTGAATGTGAAAGAGACCTGTGCGGTCACCGAGAAATCTATGGATGTGCACTTGGACCCATGGTTTGTTTGTTGGGTAGGCTATTCTAAGATTAGAATGACCAGAAAGGTGAGCTTCATGAAACTCGTATGTTCCCTGACTCCCTTCGCTTATTACAGAGTATAACCAAGGTTCGGCGTGATTCACATAAAGGTGGGCGTCAATGTTTTCATTATTTATCTCCAAACGTTTATGTGCAGCTACAGAAACTGTCTTATTAGCTGTTACATCATATTTTATGTCTGCGTACTGCGGTCCTCTCGATGTTTCCTCTACATAGACTGTACCAGCTGCTCCCGAAGGTACACCTTCGTGGCCCAACCCGCCGGCCACGCGTAAGTAGCCAGAGAATTTGTTAGCAAAGGCTATGTGAATAGAGATACGGCCGCCGCCACCTCCACCTGCCCGGCCTGTCTGAGAACCATTGCCACCACTGCAGTCAATTAGACCATACCCTGTGAAGTTCAATGTTTCAATGTTTATGCCGCCACCACTGCCTCCACCACCACCATTTCCCTGACCACTTCCCCCTCGGAGTAGTACTACACCATCAAGCCACAGGTTTTTACCATTTTTCCACAACAGAAAACCTCCACCTTTCCCACCAGATCCTTGCCCATTGCCACCACCACTGCCAGGATACCTTGGCTCATAAACAGAATCATATGGGATTCCACCCATATATGGATAAGGGGCGCCTCCATGACCACCATGAGCAGCGCCATATCCTATCAATCCTTTTGTAGTTGCTTTCCCAGGACCAGACTCAGAGTAAAATCCCATAAAGTCAACATTAAGTAATCCTTCACTTTCAATTATACTTTCATCAGTGTAAATCACTGCACTTTCAACTCTGACTTCACCAGCATACTTAATGATAAATCTGTTAATTGTTAGAGAGAGACCAGTTTCCACTTGGGTGATTTGAACTAAAGAACTTCTCTGCACAGTAAAGATGCTAAAGCTCACATTACCTGGTTTGGTAAGATGAGTATATGAACCATTTTCTAATAATGCAGTTTGACAGGTAGAGAAGAAAACTACATTGCTACCTTCAGCAACAGTCAAGTTTTGTACACCTGTTAGCAACCCCTTCACATTTGTTCTTGTCCCAAGAAGTATTACTGTAGAAGGGAGAATGATTTCAGACTCTTTTTCAATCATATAGCTGACAGGAGCAACAGTGTAGCCTGTTGTCGAAGCAACGTATTCAACAAAAATTTTTTGTCCCCGTAATATATGCATGAGTCCAGTTTTATCACCCAAAAACTTGTGAACAACCAGTTTAGCATTAGCTCCTTTGATCTGTAAAACAACATGGTTTCTAGCCTCAATTTCATCAAATTCGAATGTGTCAACCACATCTGAAATTATCGTGGGCAAATTGTGATTTCTGTTGTCATTATCCAAATATAGCTTTGTGTATCCAGGTTTATAGATTATGCCATTGGTAGTGTTTATTACTTGTCTGCTAGTTAGCCCTCGTCTAGAGTCAGTGTAGTAAATGGTACCAGCAGCACCACTTTGCGAATCTGGTTCTGTGCCATGCCCTCCAAAAGCTTGGTAATAGCCACTATATTCTCTTAGCCAAAGAACATTTACAGATATTCTGCCACCTGAACCACCATAGCCCTTTCCGTGTCCATCTCCTCCCTCAGCACCAATCAGACCATGACCAGAGAATTTTTTTGTTACTATGTAGATGCTACCTCCACTGCCACCTCCACCATTGTTTCCCATGCTGTTGCCTCCTCTGCTGCTGATAATTCCATCACAGTGGAACATACTACTGATGTTCATGAGGATTATGCCTCCACCATAACCACCTAAGGAACCACCAGCTCCACTGCCAGCCTGCCTGGGTTTCTGGTAAGAGCCATAGGGTTCACCTTAAAAGGGAATAAAAGTTAGGATAACAATTAAACATTTGACAATGTAAGAATTAAAAATAAAGAAACTAGAACACCTACAATTCCATGAAACTCAAACAAACATGCATATAATATAATATAAATCTCTTTACCAATTTTTCTTGCTGAAAGAAATGCAGTTGCTGATGCAAGAAAAATATGTGAAAAAGAAAATTTGAGATAAACTCTAATGTAGATATGGGAGGATTACACACTAAAGGTCCAAGTTATCTGACTAACCTGATGTACTAGAATTAAAACTTCCACCACCATAACCACCAAAACTTCCACCAGTCCCATATCCATTTTTATCCGTGCTGCCAGAACCAGTACCACTACCAGGAGGAAACCCTCGCCCTGTTGTGCTAAGCTTTGCCTCTCCTTCCAGGACAGCGCTATCAGTTTGTATGATGAGTGTGTCAGCCATTATCTGTGAGTTGTATTTCATAACCAGCTGCGCTATTTGTAGTTCCAAGCTTTTTTTGTGGTTAACAATGGAATTTGCTTGAAGAGTTAGTTTGTTCAGAGCCAGAACACCTAAGGAAAACAAACAAAAAAAGAGCTGATTACATTGCCAAGATTTATATGGAAACTAAAAGCAAGCATTCTTTTGGTGTGATCTGTTTATTGTACAAAAGTAAGACACCCACCACTGCAAGTTCATAAGAACCAGAATACATTTAAATCAAAGTATAATCTGAAAATACGAAGTTCTACTGATTATAAATGACAAGCAAATTAAATAGGTAAGTTTGTGTCATTCCAATGTAACTTTAAAAATGACCTCAAAAAGCTCAGGTATTGTTTTAATTTTAAACATGGTATTTTGTTCCAATGAAAATTGTAAAACTACACTGCCTTTAGATTAGTCTCAGTTGAAGATGCAAGTTATAGTGAGACTGACAGGTAATGTTGTTAAAATTTACAAATAATTATGATTGTTCTATGACATTAAGCAAATAGCCAACTTGCCTGGCTTAAATTTCACTTGCTTCCCTTCTACTTGTTGTTGACCATTAGAAGCTGTATCATCAAGAAACACCTTCCTCTTCTCTGCCACTGTGAAATTATGCACTCCTGCCAAATGTCCTGCAAGAGACAATGTTGGTTCATTTAGTCCAACAAGTCTGAGGTCTGTTGATAACCACATGATTCCATGTTGCTTGACCTTAAAGTTGACAGGCGGGGATGACCTTGAGGAACTGAACTCATCAAATTCCACAAAGAAGGTTTGGTTTGGTTGCACATTGATAAAACCAGTTCCATCACCAAGTATCAAAGCTAGATTGACTGATTTTATATTTGAACTGCTTTCAACAATTTCAAAGTGTGCCTGAAAAAACAAATACCTTTTAATTTGAATAAAGTTAATTAAAACAATGAAGATTAATTTCATCACCAAAAATAGTTCAGGATTTTTTAAAGTACAATTACACCATAACTAACCCAAGCATTTATTTTTGGTTCTAATTTATCAGTTTCTTAAAACAATATACTTCAGTAAAAAAAAAAAAAGAAAAGAAAATTATTCGTGTGTGAAATTTACTGTTTTATTACTCTTCAACTCCACAAGAAATTACTGTTATGAATTAGGGGCAGTATGGATGTCATTAAAAATCCAGTTTTACATGTATAATATTTGTTTTAAAATAATTTGTGCTGTAATAATTTTTTCCAGCACTGTAATATAAATATTTGTCAGACTCATACTTTTCCATCAATCAACTGACATAAAGCAGCTGTACTTGTGGCATATTTCAAAAGCCAATGTTAACGATGTTGTGACAGCACAGATTTTAGACTGATTTAAATCAAATTAGTTTGTTAATTGTTGGTGACTTAATCACTTCATCTGCAGAGCCTAGCACACTATATGTCTGTCTGCAGCTCAGATATATAGCAAACATTTTTTAAAAATTAATAGTACCTTATTCTTTAGCATGAGTTGGTCAAAGTTGAGATCTGCTGTGTTGTTATTAGTTACACTGGAATCTGCTACTCGTGGATTTCTTTCTCCAATCCTTACAGGCTTGGGTGATGCAAGAAAGTTTCCATCTAAATAGAGTCTGCTCTGCCATTCATGGTCAGACAGTCGGTCTTCTATAAATACCGTTCCTGGTCCGCCCATGTCCCCATGACCATGTTTAACTGATGCGACTGCCTCAAGTGTTCCACGAAACTGGTTTATGTAGCTAGTGTGAGCAGCTATCCGACCTCCTGCACCTCCTCCAGCACTGGACCACCCACCATTGCTGCTCACTTTGCCATGACCATAGAGTTTACCTAAGCAAAAAATGGTGCACAAATTTAAAGGAAAATATAGCAAAAACAACATGTATGACAAATGCCAAGAAACCCCAGGAATGGTTTCTTGGAAAAAAAATAAAATAAAAGCTTATGCAGGACTTGTTTGAAGAAAAAAAAAAATGGTGTGTAGAATCATAATTCTTAGATCAGTTAAAAATACCATTCAATCAACATCTTGAGAATCCTCAACAACTTTCAGTATTTCAAGAACACTTTTCATTTTATATTGTCTCTTCAAAAACTACAGATAATCCTCAAAACTTTATATATATGGTTATTAAGAAAGAAAAATACCATTGTAAATTACTTGACAAGCCATCTTTTAAGTATGATAGCATGCTAATCAATGCTAATCCCTCCTGAAAGCATCAAATAAAGTTAGTAGGCTCAACTATTAGAAAAAAAAAACAAAGTTCATAAAAAGATTTTTAAAATGAAAAAAAAAAATCTTTAGATAAAGATTATGTACCTGCAATGATCCACACAGATCCACCACTTCCACCTCCACTCCCAAAGTTACCATTACCACCATCCACAAGGATGTTACCATCCAGAAAGAACTCTGATCCAACAGTCACTTTTACATGGCCACCGCCTTTTCCTCCTCTGTGTTGGCCATTTGTTCCTGTACCTCCCTGATGTCCAGGTTGCACTGGTCTGTATAGAGATCCGTAAGCTTGACCGCCTTGGTTGGTTTTGACAGATCCTATTTAAAACAGAGAGCTAACTTTTATCCAAGAACAAAGAACCTGATAACCAACATACAAATATCTGGATACTATTAAAGATCTTCCCTATCTGAAACAGATGTGCCCAACTGTTAAAAAATATACCCAACAGTAGTCTGAAAATTTGGTTTCAGTTTTTTTCTTTCCAAATCAGCCTTATTCTGTATTAAAACTATTCACCCTCAAAATCTACAGTACACGCACACACAGGATATTCACATAAAACCTGCCAGTAACTGCACTTATCATATTAGCCAGATTTCATTTGAACATCTATAGTATATTTTTGTTATAAATTATAATTTATTAAGTAAACTGAAATGGATTAGCTGTTACTGTTTTTTTTTTTCCATTACTTTTTTTTTGTTGAAAATTATAAGATTTTGCCAATGTTTACTAACAGAAAACTGAGTCCAACAATCTTCAGCACAGCATAGCAAATGATTATAAAAACTAAAAATAAAATTCTCTTTTCTAGAAAAAATTATAATTAATATGAAAACTTTACTTTCCAATTTGGCAGTCAGACATACTGTGTACTTAACAGGCTGATATGTAACAACAGTATTCTAAAAGCCAAGCAATTAGAAATCAAACAATTATTTTACTGATTATGCTGGTCAGGCAGGTGAACCAAATTTGAAAAAAAGAATTGTTTATTCTAGAACTACACATAGCACTGGTAAAATATAGGGTTAACAGTGAGATGCAGCCGTTTGCCTTATGCGTATCTTATGACTTCTGGGACTGTAACCCATTCTTGACAAAATCTAGATTAGGGAATTCTGGGAAGCTAAGTGTTTGAGCACATTTTAGTAGGGATTAATTGAAGATAACCCATATATGCTCAATGGATTTCATGTCTGGTGATTGTCCAGAGCATTTGTAATGCCCTCTTTGCTTTGGACCAGAGGACCACCATCTTTCATAAGTATACAGATAACTGCAGGAATAGACAGAAAAAAGTCCCATCAAAGAATGTTGATGTATTGGATAGGGGGTTACTGTTCCCTTGCAGACCACCAGCTGTGACCATCCAGTAGCCCAAATTTTATTCCACAAAATGATAGTCAGGCCACCACATTTTGTAGCTTGTAGATGGTTCAATGTAAATTACTGTTGGACAGCAACACACCCAAACATGACCACTGTCTGAAAACCTAGACTCAAATGGATTTAAAAATGATAGCATTCCAAAGATAGGAGGGCACTAAATTTTCCCATTGCAGTTAACAACTGACAAAGGAGTAAGAAATAGTTTGCATCTTGCCACTCTTCTGTTGTACTCATGAAGATATTTGGCTATTCCCTTGGACTGTTGCATATTCTGCTACATTCACAACTGATTGTAAAGATTTGGTTTCAGTGATCTTCACAGCTCAGAGTTTCTGCTTTGTTAGCTTTGGTATCATTCAGTGCCTTGGAAAATTCCCACTGTCTTCTACTAATGCACAACTGCCAAAACAGGATCCCCTTCTGGTCTGCTTAAACCTCTGTTTGTACCAAGGTTGGTTACCTGCAGACTGAGAATTCTGGCCTGTACCTGTTCTCATAAGTTGTAATCATATGCTTTATCATGTGATTGGAATGACCTGTTTGTGTCTCGGGGGGTTGTCTTTTGTCAAGTCTCTGTATATTTAAATAAATACAGACACGTTGGTCAACAAAATTAAATGTATTATACTCATTATGAATGCAAACCAACTTTTTTAGACTAATTTTTCATGCTGATTTCAAAATTTCACTCCATTTGTATGCAGCACGTATCAGTTTTTCAGTAGATACATGCAAATATTTACATATTTGTATATATATGAAATCATTAACGTAATAAATAAGGACATATTATTTTTAGAAAGTAAATGAGTTTATTGAGTTAAAAATCATCACTATCATTCTACAAAGAGTGAATACACAAAAAATGGGTCAGACAAAACAGACAAAGTTAGAACAACAGAGTTAGAAACATTGTGATTTGGATTTCCTGCGGTGTTCCTGATCTGGTTGATCACGGTAAAGTGTCCAGCAATAGTCAGCCAGCACACTGTCATTCCAGAAGCCCTGGTACCGTTTCTCCATAGCACTAATGTCCTGGTGAAATCTTTCACCATGTTCATCAGACACTGCTCCAAGGTTATCTGCGAAGAATTCCAGATGGGAGTCCGAGAAGTGAACTTTTAGTGACATGTGACAACCCATTGCTGAGTAACATTTCAGAAGATTCTTGATGCCATCCTTGTAGTCCATTGCCTTCTTGTTGCCCAAGAAATTCTCACAGATCCATCTGAAAGCATTCCAGGCAGGCAGTTCCAGTTCATCCAGTGTTGTCTTGAAGTTGACATCTTTGAGTACTTCTCTAATTTGGGGTCCGACAAAGATACCCTCTTTCGACTTCGCCTGTGTGATTTTGGAAACTTTTCTACAATATACTCAAACCCTCTGGCATTTCTCTTCCCTAGTGTCTTTACAAACTGTTTCATCAGTCCAAGCTTTATGTGCAAGGAGGCAATAGGACATTACATGGATCTACAAGAGGGTATTCTTGACGCTAGACAGTCCTGGCTGGTATGATGTTCTTGTCTGCCAGTTTGATTCTGAATAATGTCTGTCAGTTGCCCGACTATCCCATAGACACAAGAAACAACAGTATTTTGTGAAACCTGCCTGCATTCCCATTAACATTACAATGACTTTTAAATCTCCACATATTTTCCATGAGTATCTTTCATAGGCAATGGCATGAAGTAAAAGTTCCATATTCTCATATGATTCATGAAGATGAACGGAGTGTGCAATAGGAATGGAGGGCTTCAAATTACCATTATGGAGAAGTACAGCTTTTAAACTTCGTTTTGAAGAGTCAATAAACAAACGCCACTCTGCAAGATCATGATTTTGTGATAAACATTCGAAAAGTCCATCGATGTTACTGCAAAAGCAAAGCAGGCCTTCAACAGAAAAAAATGTTTGTAGAACCACATTTCTCTGCCAAAAATAAGTTATACAAACACCGTGCTCTAACAGATACTTCTCCTTCAGTCTTGATGCCAACAGTTCTGCTTTATCTTTTGAGAGGGATAGGTCTCTGACAAGGTCATTCAGTTCAGCTTGGGAAAATTTCTGAGGTTCAAAGCTATCATCATCAGCCACGTAATCTTCCTCAGCAGCACTATCGTGACAGTCAGCATCATCATCTGATGTTTCAATACCATCATCTGGTGGAATTGGAATTGGCAGACTTCCATTGTGAGGCACAGATCTCATTGCAGAATCCAAATTGGGATACACAATTTTGTTTATTCTTCATAGAAAATCCTGTGACATTTACTTTGCAAAAATAACAGTCATTAAGATGGTCTTTCAGCTCCCTCCATATCATTGGAATGGCAAAAGGCATGGACTTCTTCCTCTTATTGAACCAGTCATGTAAGCCATTTGAGCAAGCTGAGCAGATAAAATGTGGTGCCCATAACTTGTCCTGATTTCCAAGAGGACAGTCAAAGTATAGCTTATAAATCTTCTTGATCTCTGGTGTTATTGTATGTTTTTGAGCTTTTGCAATAAATTGTCCACAGACATAACAAAACACATCAGGAGGATTTCTACACTGTCTTGACATTGTTAACATTGTAAAACAAGTAAGGAAATAGATACAAACGGTTATACTTATATTGAATTTGAGATGATGAAATGTTTCATCAGACCAATTATGACTGGACAATTTGAGATGTTGAAATACCTATTTTATCAGACAAAACTTGATTGGTTAATTTAAGATGATGAAATATTGCATCTGAACTATGCAGCAATGAATAATGTAGTTATTTTAAAGGTATGTTTCCATGATGTAAATGAAATACATGCATGCACGTCATTAATTGGAATTTCTATATAATGCATGAGCTAAAACCAAAACACTTCCTCATCTTGAAAACTGTACATGATGTCAAAAAACTAATTGTATATTTGAAATCGGCATTAAAAACTACACTAAGTACACCTTGACATATGCTTGATGAAAAACACTTCACTTGTTGACCAGTGTAATCATATAAATACTAAATATGTATTTATTTTGTGTAATTCATTAAAACTGACTTGTGTACATTTCTTTTTTAATATATGAAAATGGAAGTTGGTGTCTTATGGAATTTTACGTTTTACATAAATTAAACAATGAGTAAGTTTTAGAAGCATGTCAGTATGTGACGTGAATATGAGAATGCAAATTTAAGTTTGCAAATGCATCCAAAAAGTGAGCCTGGACATGCGATGGCATCCCTTCTGGAATATGTTATCTGCCAAAACAAGCTTTGATATTGTGAAAAAAATGTTTTCATTTTAAACAGAAAATATGAAGACTCATCGTTTTTTCTATGAGATTTATGTAAAAGACACCCTACTTTAGGATCTCTAGTGCAGTATACACAGCCAAACTAGTTTTTCTTGCCTACATATTTGATCAAAAACCAGTTTCACTACATTTTGACAGGCTGATATTATGTGCTGACCAAGTAAGATGAGCCAACATTATAACCACACACCTCCCATTGTGGCATGTCCAGCTCCACTTCCCACAGTCAAGTTTCCAAGACTGTATTCACTGTTAGCACTGCAATGGAAAGTTGCATATGGTTCCAGATAAAACCTGCTGCTCTCCACCAAGAAGTATTTGGCTTCAAAACTGGATCTGTATTTAATGTCCTGGAAGTGGAAAAAATTGATCTTTTTTGTTGTTGTTTCTTTAGTAATAAATAAAGTGGTGTTAACCATTCCAACAACTTAAATACATTTTAAAATCAAATTTTAACAGTTAAAGAATTAATAAATATCAAATAAATTTTTTTCCAACATACATGAAGTTGAGTAAAACATTTATTTCAATAAATTAAATAAATGCTTTAATTATCCAAATATAATTTTAAATGTTATACTCTTTATACTTGTTTAAATAAAAAATTCCCAGTTCTTATATTGTGAATATTTATTTTTTCCTTTAATCTATAAAATATTTAAAAGAATTTTAAATCACTCATAAATCTATTATTAGATTTTAATTCAAAACTAACACAAAATAAACATTTTCTGTTATTTTAAGATGAATATAAGTGAATAACTTAACCACTAGTCCAGTTACTCACCAATAAACTAACAGTCAGCTTCAAACCCAGTGGAGGAGGAAATATCATCAAAGAATCTGCTCCTAGTTCAAAACTTGCAAACCTGAACCATCCTGGAATTCCTGGTGTGTAAGTTCCATCTTCAATGAAACTCGTTTGTGCCATGCGACCAATTGTGATCATCCGACCAGGAACAATTCGTAAATGGCGAACTCCTATCATTTCCCCATTCCATTTGAGTGCCACTTCTCCTATTCCATATACGTAAACCATGGAGGATAGGAAGACTTTTGCTCCTTCATCAATCCACAGGTTAACAGGAATCTTGGTAAGAGGTTGCAGTTCCTCAATGTATCCAGTCTGATTTGCTTGCAGATGAATTCTGCCAGTTCTGTCTCCATGAACTTTCATGACTGTCAAAGTTTTACTAGTATTTCCAACCTTTATCTGAACTGTAGCATTATTAAAAAGATGTATTTCATTAAAGAAATAAGATGTTTTGTTTATTTCATCAAGTACATAGGTATTATTCCAGTTTCTTCCTCTATTATCTAACCTAATTTGATTATACTGCCGCTGGTAACGAGTATCCTGAATATAGACTGAACCAGGCCCACCATCATTTTTGTAAATTTCAGAGCCTTGACCTCCAGTAGCATCAAAAGTGCCATGAAAGTAATTTTCAGTGCCAGTAATGGCAGCAATTCGACCCCCTGATCCTCCAGCCTTCCCATCCCCACCAGATGCTAAAAACAATCCATTTCCAATCAGTTCGTGGGACCAAGTATAAATACTTCCACCACTGCCTCCACCTGCTGTTCCAGCACCTGGGCTTCCATCTGCTTTGATTTTTCCATCTATATACAAGCGTCCAGCCACATGCAAGTTCACAATTCCACCACCTTTCCCTCCAGCATCAGAAGAATAATTTCCCCCTCTGCTTCCACGATGCCATGGTTTATACAGAGTACCATAATAATGCCCACCTAGTGTGATCAGTATTTTAGATGGATTAAACAAGCCTCCACCATAGCTGGCATGTCCTGCTCCAGTTCCAACATAACCCTGCCCTGCAATCTCATCTAGTGTATCTGCAGGTCTGTCAACAGCTGATGTAGTAAGAGAGGCACCTGCTTCTACATTCACTATGCTAGACCTAAAAAAGATGCTCTCTGAAGAAATCACTGATTCAAACCTAGCGTTGAGTTGGCCCACACTACAGTTCATAATTCCATCAGGAGAGTATTTCAATACAGAGGCACTTCGAAGATCCACAGTACCAAATCTTATTGTCCCTGAATCATCAATGTAATCATAAGACCCATTGTTATACATGGCAGTGTGTCCAGAAGTTCCAAAATACAGCGTACTTCTCTGGCCTATGACCAGATCAGAAATTCCTGTTATTCGGCCATGCACCTGAACAGATCTGCTTTCAGTATAACCAGGCATAAGTATTCCTACACCATAGATATAAACTAGTGTGGGAAATACAATTTCTGCATCTTTGTCTATGATGAAATTAATGCCTGATGTAAATGCTTTTCTTGTGGACTGCTCATATTCTGCAATCAGTGTCTGATACCTGTGAATGTGTAACAAACCAGTTTTATCTCCGATGATCTTACGAATATCCAAAATTGTTTTGAGACCTGATTCACTGATGTGCAACGATGCTCTGTTTAGTATGTGTACTTCATCAAACTTATAAAGTGAAATACCACTTTCTTTTATAGTGGTATACTTCTCTATTGATCTGTTCATGTTGTTGACAATCAGTGTTCTGTATGGAAAGCTGTTTCGGATATCCTCTACATATACTGTTCCTCCTCCTGCAGCATAAGCTTCAGTTTTCCCAGAACCTCCATACACAGTAAAGCGTCCTTCAAATTGATTTGTGAGTCTTGAATACAAAGCCACACGACCACCAGCCCCACCACCACTATTACCAATTCCAGCTCCACCAAAACTGGAAAAGGTGCCATGGCCTTCTATGCTAAAAGCCTCTACCAGAATACTTCCACCGCTACCACCACCATTCACAGATGGGCCACCATTTACGGATATTTCACCATCATTGATAAGTTTATTTCCAATTTTCAACAGTATTCTTCCACCACCTTTTCCGCCGCCTGGTCCAGATGCACTACCTGGCTCTAATGGTCTGTATAATGAACCATATGGATTTCCAGCTGCATGAGATAACCCACTGACCTCACCGCCTATGCCACCATGCCCAGCACCACCATGTGTATTAGCAACATTTAATCCAGAACCTTTAGTAAAGTTCATTGAAGATTTCATACGATCACTGCTTGAACTGGACAGAATTGCTTCATGCTCCAAGTCAACAATTGAACATGTGATGTTGAAATAATCTGCAATCATTGTTGAACCAAATTTCATAGCAAGTTTATTGACAAACATTTCAGCACCAGTATTAGGATCATACTCAATGGTACTATTAGGACCGAGCTGTAGCAAACCAAATGTAACAGGAATTTTGTGCTTGAAGGCCGTATCTTGTAGAGGTAGGATTTTTGCATTGCTTCCAATCCTCATTTTGCGTTGTGGTCCAACAATCAAACTAAGTACACCTCTTAAAATACCGTCAAGATCTAAGGCAGTACTAGCTTGACCTAAGATTGTAGTCAATTCAGAGAGTAAAAATTCACCACCATCATGCAGTTCAAGATTGATTTCTAGCTTTGAATCTGTCCTTGTGTCTGTGAGATATCTCTCGAGAGTTCCCTTTTGGTTTTTCTGAATTCTTATCAAACCTGTTCCATCTCCATTAACTTTACCAATGTTTAGAGTTCTCTTGTGATTGTCAGGCTTCACCTGCAGTTTTGCATAATCAAAGGCATTTAAAGTATCAAAACTCAAATCATAGTGATTTTCTTGTAAAGTCAAATAGAAATGTTTCTGTTTGTTGTTGTTAGCAATCATGAGAGTGGTATGGCTGTGTTGGCCAATTCCTATCTTAGTGTAGATAGAACCAGGCCCACCATAGCCATATTGAGCAGGAGATTTTCCACCCACAGCACTATACTTTCCTGTAAAAAGATCTTTTGAAGCTACCACAGCAATACGACCACCGCTACCTCCACCACTGGTAATTAATGATGCACTTCCACCATCCACTGTGATTTTTCCTAGCCCTGAATTGCTTTATCACAAATAACATACACACTTCCCCCACTCCCTCCTCCTCCTTCAGTTGATGAATTACCTCGAGCACTTAAGATTCCATCAAGTAACAAGTAATCAACAAGCAGATAGATGTAACCTCCACCTCCACCACCTCTCCCCCCAGGTGAACCAGAAACTATGGGAGTGTATATTGTACCATACGGTTTTGTTGCTGTAGTCTCAGAAATTTGGTTTCCAACGCCTCCTTCACTGGCATAGGCTCCTCCATTTTGAAAGCTCCCTTCTCCTATTGCTGAGGATTTCAGTGCTTTGCTTTTGCCATCAGTATTCAGCTGAGCACCTCGTTCAAGAATCAAGGTACCAGCAGTAATGTTGATGAAGTCAGCTCTTAGAACAACATATCTTTTAATTTCCATAATGCCAATTTGCAAAACAAATGCTTTCTCCACATCAAACTTGGAGCCACTTTTAAGAGCAAGGTAACTTAAGCTGTATATCCCTGGTTCACTGGTTTGCACATATGAACCATTTGCATATGTTACTGTGAAAGATGTGTCCTTTACCATCACCTTGCCAGTGGTTTCAACAACCAAGTTGTTAAATGTAACTCGGCCAGCTAGAACAAGCTGAGTGCCATCAACAGTCATGTTTAAAGGAACATGTAATGTTGCATTTTCTGCAATGTTTAAATTGATGTTTGAAGTATATCGACCTGGCACTCCCTCCACAACTTCAGCTTTCAAGATCTGCTTCTCCCTCACAAACAACCATGCTGTTTTGTCTCCATGAATGGTAGAGACTTGAAGTTCTGTGAATGTTCCACTATAGTCTACTTCAGAGAAACCTGTAACAAACAAGAGAAACTTTGGAATTCCTTTTAAATAGAGCATCAATCAATGTCATCATGAATTCTGATCTTATGACTTAACAGCAAATTAAAAAATTTTTTTACAAGTAAAGATTTGCCCCAAATTCTGTAAATGGTGTATTTCAAAAGTTAACTTTCATGTCCAGAATTACAAAAAAAAAAAAAAAAACTCACCATACTTTCAAATCATTCCAAACAATTTAAACACCAAAATATAAATTAATTAATTTATGCAAGGAGAAATACTTCCCTTTATTCGTGTTTATTCCAATTAGTTACCTTAAAATTTTTAATGGCTGCCACAAATATTCAGATTTATCATTTCTGAAATGCCTGTATATCTAAAGTTGAGAAGTACATATGTGAGAAGACCGAGTTTGTATACTCTTCAAAATCCACTTTTATTCTCTTATATTTGTATAACTCAAATATGGTAATAAGTTTATCCTTCTCATTATTTTTTCTATTTTTTCTTTAATTCAATATACATCTGTCATCTATACTGAAAAATTCTTGATTTACCATAGCAAAAAACAGAAGAAATTGTTTCTAGAATTTTTTTTTTAAATCATAGAATTTCACCCTTTCTTTATATAGTCTCAAAACTCTACAATAAATAAATTACTTTGGATAGTTACTGATAAAGCATAGCACAGTACCTGTAAGAGTGATACTGTCATAATAGATCTTTCTATCAGTATGTGTTGTTATTATGGTGTGTGTGTGTTTCTGAACTGGATGCTGTGTGTTCCCAGAAACAGTCAGATGCTTGTGAGGTTGACTGAGTAAAAGATGACTTTCCTCAATATAAATGGTTCCTGCTCCAGCTTTCAGTGTTGTCAGACTGTTGTCGTTTCCTTGACCATAAGCTGTCAGTGTTCCAGAGAACGTGTATCTGGAATATTCCATTTGAAGAGATAACTTAGAAAAAGCAATAAAATATGAACAGTACTTTAAAGCAACCAAAGAAATAATATAGAAAAATGACAGAAAAATAACAAGAAATCATTTAAGTAAAAATGAATATTATTATTCACAATTTGTACAAATATCCAGATTGTATGAAGCAAGAACTACAGAAATAAAAAAATAAAAAATCTACTATGGTAAATTTAATGGTATTATATATTGTATCATTTTTACCATGACATTATATAATTTATTATAGTAAATATTATGATACCGGTCAGCAAATCCACATGTTTTAACTGGTAAGTAGCAGGCTATGAAACCAAACTATTAATAGTATTCTTTTAAGTAAATGAACTGGTTTGTTCCATGAAGTTAAATACCTAAAGCAACCAAGTCTGTCAGAAAAAAGTTAATGAAAATGTTATAAAATTAAGTGTGCAGCGTTTATTTAAAAAAAAAACAATAAGTTGTCAGGTTCACCACTTATTTTTAGAATTTTTACTGAACATAATTCACATTCAAAACAATTAAAACATCTGTCTATCTTGTTTAGTTCATAAATGCTCAACACTCAACAAAAGATCAAAGATAATGGCTAAAAGTGTCATGGTCAAGTGACAGTAATCCATTATTTTTGCATATCAATAAATAAAGTTACTAGAGGACAAGATTATAAATAAATTAAGCCAGTTTTAAGGCTTGATATTAGAAAACATTTCTTTAGTGGCTGCCATAATGAGTGGAATAAGTTAGAGTAGAGTCTAAGACATGAATCACTAAATATGAGGTCTGTTGAAAAAGTATCCGACCTTAGGCTAGGAAAAAAAAAATTACGCACTTGGTGGGGTTCAATTGCTAATCTCCGCCCAGCGATCCTTCCACTGTTCGAAGCACGTCTGGAATGCTTCTTCCAGAATGGTTCTCAGCTCCGCTGTCGCATTCCGCATGATGTCCTCTCGGCTCTCAAAGCGGGAGCCTTTCAGTGGCATCTTCATTTTTGGGAACAACCAGAAGTCACAAGGAGCCGTGTCCGGAGAGTAGGGAGCCTGATGAATGAGCGAAATGCCTTTCTTTGCCAAGAAACCTTGAATCAGCTGCAACGAATGAGCCGGGGCATTGTCATGATGCAGCTGCCAGTTTTGCGAGGCCCACAGATCCGGTCTCTTGCGCCGAACTGCATCACGAAGACGTTGGAGAACTTCCTGATAGTACTCCTTTGTAACTGTTTGTCCTTCTGGTGTGTATTCGTGTTGCACAACGCTTTGGTAGTCGAAGAAAACAGTCAGCATCACCTTGATTTTGCTCCAGACCTTGGCGACGTTGGGTGCTTCCACTGTGATGATAGAGCTTTGGTTTCTGGGTCGTACCTGTACACCCACGTCTCATCTCCAGTTTTCATGGTATTCTGGAACTCAGAATTCCTGTTGGCAGTAAGTATCCAGCAGGTCTTGCACAACCTCAAGATGAAGTTGTTGTTGTTCCTGAGAAAGCAGCTTGGGCACAAATTTCGCTGCCACTCTACGCAAACCCAAATACTCCTTTAAAATTGCATGTGCAGAATCTTTACTGATCCCAACCTTGTCACCAATTTCCCACACCGTCATACGATGATCCTCCATTAGCAAGGTCCGCACTTTCTTGATAACAACTGCATTGCGGCTTGTTGACAGCCTCCCAGAACGCTGGTCACTCTCCACTGATGTGAGGCCATCTTTGAACCTGTTGTACCATTCTTTTATTTGGGTAACACCCATGGCATTGTCATCTGTTGAATTTTGTGAATTGTTTCCACTTGGGTATCTCCAAGCTTTTGGCAAAACTTGATGCAAGATCGTTGCTTCACACGTTCTGTCATCAGAGGCGAAATGAAAATGCGATGAGTAAGTAGTACAGCACCTCACACGATGGCTGCCTGACGGCGACTGACGCATCCAGCAAGCCCGCCAAAAACCACGCATGTGGCTCCACTATGCACACTTTTGCCTCCTTAACGTCATTACTTCCCACGAGAAAAAATAAAATCGGATACTTTTTCGAGAGACTTATCCGGGATCTTTGTGTAAGACATACTGGCTTCTTAAACTAATCCATTATTTTTTGGATAAAATGAATAGAGCCTGTCTTTTTATGATCGTCTTTTTAGTACACTTTGGATGAAAATGTTCATAGAATCTTCACCACATAGGTCTGACCATCTGATCCAAACCTCTAAAACTGTGATGAATTGGACTAGAGCATGCTGGCCCATATTTACAAAGTTCAATGGAGATGGTCATTGATGAACTGAAATTGAGCCCTCTGATTCTTCAAGAAAACAGTTTTTTCCTGGTAACACACCTCATCAATTAAAAAAATCACAAAGCCATCTCTAAAAAGTTCTCGCAGAGATTAATAAGACCTTCAAATCCTTTAAAATATTAACAGACATCTTGTGCTGGTTCGTTTTGGACAGATTTTACGATTGGTCTGACTATCAGTTTTTGCAAGGTCTGCCACTTCTTTTGTATTCAGTGCAGCCATTTGTTTGTTCACAAAGCTTCCAAGCTATATAAAAACTGTTTCACTGCATTTGACCCAATCTCAGAATATGAGAGTTTTTCCTTGTTATAACTTCACAGTTTGAGCACATTTTGTTGTACTTAGATGGGATTTTTTTTACCCATTGTAAAATACTAAAAATTTTATGCATTAGTTTACTATATTCTACTTCTTGTTCAAAAATATCGCATCTATAAGCAATTGACATAGGCATTCTTAAACTTTTGTCACTATGAAATTCTGTGCCCCATACTGGAATATTTATTTTTAAATGTTTCACATGCCATTTTATATTTCTCCTGCCACCATTCCTAAATTTTGTTACTCTACATAGCATGTATGTTTGTGGTAATGGATTAAAAATGTTGGATTAGACTGTTTTAACATTTCAGCTGACAGCCAATTATTTGTTTTTTCTTTACTGGTATCTCCCAAGCTGCAATTATCAGTAGTTTTAATTTATGCATCAGCCTCATAGATACTGTACCTGTTTCCAAGTTCTATCTTGATTCTTCCTCCTGCTCCTCCTCCACCATTTCCAACACCTTTCCCTCCATCACATGACATCTGTCCATGTCCTGATAATGTCTTAGCTTTGATGGTAATAGATCCACCACTTCCACCTCCAGATGATAATCCGAATCCCCTTTCCCCATCAACAGCTATGGTTCCTGTAAAAACGTTTTACAAGCAATTAACATGAACATAATAAGCAGGCCAAACACAGATTTCAATTAACAGAAAGTCAAAACACAAATTTTAAATAAAATTAGCTCCTTTATGCGTTTTGCACGTACATGCAGATAGGAATGTTTTTAAATATCCTACTCAACCAATGCACTAAAAAGAACTGATACAACAAGGTGGTTACAGTGAAATTATATGCTGAAATCTCTAATCTCCATTATATTACCCTTGTTATGTGCAGGAGATGTGTCAGATTTGCCTGCTTCAAGTGTCCAATCATCAGACAACTTCTATATCGCTCAGTCCCACTCCTGCTGGAGTCATGATTTGTCACCATCTTTAGCCTTTTTTTTTTTATGACATGCTGCGTATATAAAATCCTTTGTCCTTTTCTTTATGAGTCTGTTTGTGCCCCTGATATCCATTCGAATGCGTTCTGACTGATCTGATTGTCCATGTTATTATCTGTTACTGTTATTTGTATCATTTATCATAAATAAAGGCCCTGCAAAAGGTAATTTCATTCTGTTCTATTCCGAACCTCTCCATCGTCTATCATGATCAACTCCACCTTATGTCCTTGAGATAAAACATTAGTCATCCGTGGATAAGGACAGTGGTGCTCATTATACTAAAATAAAACCACAGATATATGAAAACACACATAACAAGGGTCAACTGTACTTGGTATGGCAGTCTAAAAGTCATTACATACATATTATTTAATTTTCTAAGTAAATATATGAAGCTTCTCAGCTTAATAATAAATTAATTAAAAGTTATCTAAGCAACAAGAAATGTTATTATGAAATTACAAAATCTCAATTTAAAAATATTTAGAGAAAAGAAATTAAAATGCCAAAATTAAATTTTATTTATGCTATCTTAACTGACAAAAAAAAAAAAAACTGTTGGTAATAAAATAAAATGCTTAATACTAAAATGAATGTAAGTGATAAACTGCCCGGACCTGCTAATTAGCTCCCAAAAATTTTCAGCTGAATCTTTTTCTCATTAATTTATATTCTCAAAAAAAAAAAACAACAAAAAAACTGAATGCTCTAAATGCAAATTCTTTTTTCTTTTACCTAAAAATAATATTTGAGACATGTCTTACCGTATGTTTAGCAGGATTTCATTCTATTTTTAGGCATTCAGAAGTTTCTATAAAGAATCCTATTCTGCATATTAAAATATGGCTAAATATTCTGTAGTTTTTGACTATCATAACCTGCATTTAGTTGTTTGAAGATATCTAAGATGACATAACAGCTATAGATTTAGAAAATTATGCACATCCTTTACATAAAATATGCAATAAATCCCCGTTTAGTTCAGTATTTAGTTCAGTCAACTAATCATTGAGAGGACTAGAAAAGTAGTTTTAAAAAGTTGTGCATGCATGAAAAAAATGTATGCTACAAATCTCTTTACAGGTGCATCTCAAAAAATTAGAATATCGTGGAAGAGTTCATTTTTTCCGTAATTTAACTCAAACAGTGAAACTTTCATATATTCTAGATTCATTACACATAAAGTGAAATATTTCAAGCCTTTTTTTGTTTTAATTTTGATGATTACGACTTACGGCTCATGAAAATCAAAAATCCACTATCTCGAAATATTAGAATATTTCATAAGATCAATTTTTAAAAAAAGGATTTATAACATAGAAATGTCGAACCTCTGAAAAGTATGTTCATTTATGCACTCAATACTTGGTCGGGACTCCTTTTGCACTAATCACTGCATCAATGCAGCGTGGCATGGAGGCGACCAGCCTGTAGCACTGCTGAGGTGTTATGGAGGCCCAGGTTGCTTTGATAGCGACCTTTAGCTTGTCTGTATTGTTCAGTCTGGTGTCTCTCATCTTCCTCTTGACAATACCCCATAAAGGTCAGGCGAGTTGGCTGGCCAATCAAGCACAGTAATACCATGGTCAGCAAACCAGTTAATAGTAGTATTGGCACTGTGGGCAGGTGCCAAGTCCTGCTGGAAAAGGAAATCAGCATCTCCATAAAGCTTGTCAGCAGACAGAAGCATCAAGTGCTCTAAAATCTCCTGGTAGATGGCTTCATTGACTTTGGACTTGATAAAACAAAGTGGACCAACATCAGCAGATGACATGGCACCCCGACCTCTCCACTCTTCCTCCAGACTGTGCTGTGGGACCTTGATTTCCAAATGAAATGCAAAATTTACTTTCATCTTAAAAGAGGACTTTGGACCACTGAGCAATGGTCCAGTTCTTTTTCTCCTTAGCCCAGGTAAGACATTTCTGACGTTATCTCTGGTTCAGGAATGGCTTGACACTAGGAATGCGACACTTGTAGCCCATTTCCTGGACACATCTGTACATGGTGGCTCTTGATGCGCTGACTCCAGCCTCAATCAACTCCTTGTAAAGCTCCCCCAAGTTCTTGAATCGGCTTTGCTTGACAATCCTCTCAAGGCTGCAGTCATCCCTCTTGCTTGCGCACCTTTTCCTACCAAATTTTTCCCTTCCAGTCAACTTTCCATGAATATGCTTTGATGCAGCACTCTGCGAACAGCCAGCCCTTTCAGCAATGACCTTCTGTGGCTTACCCTCCCTGTGGAGGATGTCAGTGAGTGTCTTCTGGACAACTGTCAAGTCAGCAGTCTTCCCCATGATTGTGGTTGTGTGTACAGATTCATGGTATTTATACTGCATAAATAGTGATTTACTCAAACTCGAAATGGAATATTCTAATATTTTTTCTATTTTTTTTTAGCTGTAGGCCGTAATTATCAAAATTAAAATTAAAAAATGCTTAAAACATTTTAGTTTACATGTAATGAGTCTAGAATATATACAATTTTCACTTTCTGAAATAACTGACAAAAAATATTGAATTCTTCCACAATATTCTAATTTTTTGAGATGCACCTGTATACTACTATCTGATTGGTTTCTTGCTTCATGCTTGCACTTAAAAAAGGAAGAGCCCAATACTTTTGTCAAAAATGTAACTGGTCAATTATATTATTAGAAAAACTAAGAAATATTATTAACTAACCATACAGAATTGTTGTACTAAGCCTGACAAGACGGTTGCTCAGCGTTCTGTGTATATGAAGGAAATAATGCCTGAGAGTACAGTGTGTTTTTAAAATTATAATAAATGGTCATCAGGGAGCCCTTAACAGTTCTTCCTTCACGAAGCTCCATTTGTGTGCCTAGTCTTTTCCGGTTCTCAAAGACTTTCTGCACACAAGTGCACAATTAGAAATTATAATTGTGCTTCATTTTCTAGTACAAACATTTTTAAAGAGAGTATTCATTTTCATGTAAAACAAATCAAATTAATTTCTTTTAACAGTTCTGCTGTAAAATTCATTCCACTGTGACAGTGGCTGCCATACCTTCCAAAAATAATGCTTCACTGACAGTCAGATTGAGAAGACCACCACCTTTGCCACCAGTACCAAAGCTGCTGTTTCCACCACCACTTCCCAGTTCTGCAGGAGAGCTTGTTACTCCATAGAAGTTCCCCCCTTGAGAATCAACCAAGGATGAGCCACCCTGAGCTCCATGCCCAGCTCCATTGCCAACACTGTTGACCTGTGTTAAAGCAAACTTCAGTTTGTATCAAACATACATTGTAGATTCTCTTTAAACACACACAATATATCAGTCTCATTTTTTCTTGTTTTTTCAATTGTACTTTATTTTAGTTAGGTTTGACAGTGAATTTTCAATGCAAGATTATTATTAACAATCTAAATACTACAACTACTTTTAATTTATTAATATAAACAAACTAATATATTTATGTAAACTAAACTTCTCAATCCAACCAGAGATGTGAATTAAACCACCAGGAACTAGAGTATGAATAAATTCTTCATATATATTAAACAAAGGAGTAAAATTCACATTTTAAAGAAATAAATTTTGAATAAACAATGTTAATATTGTGTAGATTTATTGCAATTAAAATTAAAATAATTTAAAGACTATTTGATAGTGGAAGGGTACAGTGGTGGACTAGTGGACCGCTAAGGTCAAAAACGTGTTCACAAAATGATTTGGTTAAGTATACATGCTCAGCATAGTTTCTTCCACTCTTTATCACCAGCTGGCCATGTGGATTTCCACTGGGCTCTCCAGTTTCTTCCCGCATCTGCAAAATGAAGAATTCTAGTAGAGTTTTTTGTACCAGTCAGAAGTGCTGGGCCCCTCTCAGTGCTTACTAGCAGACAAAAGCATCACTACACACCATCATCAGAGTTTTCTCCCTTGTAGACAATAGTGTATGACACAACATAAAAAATTTATTTACTAAGAATTTATTATTATACTAAAAACTGTCATAGAATACTGAGTAGTTTCATTAACTATTAAAAACTTCACTTACCATGGAACCACTGCCAGGTCCTTTACCAGCTGAGTAACCACCTCCTGTTAGATTGAGAGCAGATCCTGGGTGTAGGATAACCTCATTACTCTGGATAGTTAGCTGTTCACCATAAAGAATTGCTCCGTAGTATAATTCTAGTGTTCCAAGTTTTAAAACCTTATCAGTTGCCAGAAATGTCACTCTTCCATGATCTCTAATAGTAAAGGTTGCAAATGTGTAGGCACCAGGCTTGGTGATAAATAAGTATTTTCCATCCTGGAAAGCTGCCGTGCGAGTCTTGGATGAGAAAGTTGCCTTTTGGTGAGAAGCAATCACCATATCACGAATGTTCGTAATGATACCTGTAATAATATTAAAATTTTGCTATTTGACAGATTCTCCAAAATGATCACATAAGTTCACCAGGCTTGTATACAACAAAAAGAATTTTCATTTGAGTATATATTACATGCATTAAAACTTGTAAAATCAAGGTAAACAAAATGAATTTAATTTTTCATGTGTACAAAAGAAATAGTAAAATAAGAACTATATGCATGGAAACTACAGTAAGCAGAACATCCAGCAATTAACTAGCACATTTTAGGGTAACCACAAATTGTGAATTTGAATATTTATATCACTTCAAGAAATAAGGAGCAATTGTATTTTTCACAAAATTACATACATAATAGACTATTGTGGTTGCATTTTCTCGACAATCTGTTTGCACTCAGATATTCAATAAATGAATGAAAATGTATACTTTAAATAAAGTCCATTTATATTTGAAAAACTACATAACAAAAACTAAATTAGAAAGTTAAAATTTATAACTTTTTGCCTGAAAAATCAAGTGGTTAAAAAAAAAAATTTTATTAGGAATGTGTGAAATCAGAAACAAGTTTCTATCTGCAAATAACTACGATGGTGCAAAACAATCTTCTCTTTCAGGAGTGCCTATTTGTTGCAGTTGCAGTGTCTGAGATGTGCATCATAAACTTTAAGAGGCTTTTTAGCAGATATATTTTAGTTTAATTTTACTAGAGTTGCAAAATTTGTTGGCTCTGCATTGGGGGACTGCTTTCTTAATTGTTTTGATGCTAAGTTTCCTCTCCATGACCTTATTTAGCAGTAAAACAATCAAAAACACTCTTTTATCAAGTTTTTTTGTATAAGTTAAGTTATGTAATAAAAAAACTGCTATTAATGAATCAATGTCCATTTTACAAGTTATGCAGGCCACAATGTTGGGCCTGCAGCTGCGAAACAGTTAATCATCAGTGGATAGTGGGTTGTTTCAGTGTTCATCACACAACATCTGCGTTAAGCAAGAAAATGAATAGATCTTCAAAGATGCTCTGTGCTCTTGCACAGTAAATCATATCAGGCATTAAGCAAGCTAAATTGAGGGAAGAGGGTGGTGAGCCCTGGTTACAACATTATACGTATTTCTTCCGCAATTCCTTGAAACCACAAAAATGTGAAAGTATCCACACCAATTAAGCAAAAATCTTGACTCACCAGCAAATTTATTATTAGCTCCTAGCAGCTCAACCTTCTGTGGCAGACGAATCTCAGCCTGTTGGCTCACATCAAAGCTGCATCTTATTTGGCTCTCAGCTTTCTTAGTCTCTGCTCCAAAGACAACTGAATCATAAACACGCACATCACTATCACCTCCACAGTAGATGCTTTTAGCTTCCACAGTCTGATTGAATGAAACAATATGAAGATCAACATGAGAACCAAGAAAGAACTCGTCGAAGTAAATCCCAGCTTGTAAGCTTTCATTTAGATATGTTGGAGCAGACGATGTCTTTATTCCGGTATTGTCAGCTCTAAAAACACTGTACCTGAGGTTGTTGCGTAGGTACTGGATGTATGCAGTCCCTGATCCTCCAGATATTCCATTCATGGAAAGTCCACCATGAGTGATATAGCTACCTGTGAAATTCATGCAGTGAGTTACATGAACAACAATTCTTCCACCCCCTCCCCCACCAGCTGAGTTCCCTCCACCGTTGCCACCAGAAACTTGAATGACTCCTGTACCAGCCAGGTTTGCTGTATCAATGAAGACAGATCCACCACTACCACCACCTGCATTTACTGTTCCACTCTGTCCACTGGCACTAATTGATCCATGTAGTGTGAGATTTTGACAAATGAGTTGAATAATTCCACCACCTCGTCCACCAGGTCCCTCAGAAGAGTTGCCACCACCAGAACCATAAACATCAGCTTTAAAAATTGTGCCATATTGTGCTGCTATGGATTCATGATGTAGGCCAGAGAGCCCTCCAGTTCCTCCATAACTACCTCCAGAACCTGAAGATCCACCTCCCATTCCTTGCTCAGCATAGTCACCCAAGTTATCAGCACTTAACAAACTTCTGAATGCCAAATAGATCACTGGAGAGTTAATTTGTACATAGCTCGCCATTACAGTTCCACCATAATGTACACTGAAGCTCTGAAGTATCACCAAATTCAGTTTTATTAACGATTCTGTACCAATCACCATAACACCAGTAGTAGTAACATTGAGTACGTTAAAGGACAATGTTCCAACAGAATCCAGATTACCTTCATTTAAACCAGTTCTACTTTTATGACTAAAATATGCCTTAGCTCCAGAAGCAACAGTTAGTTCTCTCACACCAATCACAACTCCAGACACCCTAAGATTGTAGCTGTCTTCAGACTCTAGATCTGGATCTGTCAGTAGTAGTTTAGAAGGTAATAAAGCAGTTCCTCCTTTGTCAACTAAAAGCTTGCATTTCAAAGCATATGAATGTTTGGTGCCAAATGTTTTAGCAATATGTGCAATCTGTCCTTGTTGTATTCTGTACAGACCTGTATAATCCCCATCAACTTCATCTATAACAACTGATGTCACATTTAATGGTGTCTTCACACTTGCCTTTTCTCTGATGTCTAAAGAAAATGAATTCTTTAAGTCAGAAGACAAATCTGTTGATGCCTTTGTATGTAAACCATGATTGTTTATTTTGATTACCTCCTTGTAATTCCCAGACTTAAAATACTTAAGATAGATTGTTCCAGCAGCTCCAGGTTCTGTTCCATTTCCACCATAAGCAGTTATCTTTCCATAGTAAGAATCCAATGAGTTTGCAAAAACAGCTACTCTTCCACCACCTCCACCACCTGAAGATATGCTACTTCCACCATCTACATTAATGTTTCCATACCCCTGAAAATATGAAGCAGACACAAGGATGCTACCTCCACTACCTGCTCCACCAGTAGATGAATTGGCTCCCTTTGCAGAAACTATGCCATCTAAAGTGAAATGCTTAGCAGCATGAATGGAAATTACTCCACCCCCTGAAGATATACCATTTCCACTTCCAAAATTTCTGGGAGAAATTAATGAACCATACGTAGTGTTCTGGTTATAACCACCCTCACCACCATGACTTGCTCCTTTATCTTTATCACCAGTTCCTCGGCCATGTTTTAGTCCACTGTAATCAACTGATAGCTGAGCACCCTCACTGACAATAACATCTACTGACTCTATGTGCAACTCACTAGTGTCTGAAAGGAAGTGCAGAACTGCAGCTGATCCAAGTTCTAGTTTATGTACATTAAACGTAACATTTGTGTGAGTCAAAATCACAGAGGAATTACAACCAATAATAAAACTGGACAATGAAACCACATTAGTCATGTGTGAGCCCACTTGGCTACCATCTTTGATGAGCAATTGGCAGAGATCTTCTAAATATACTGATTTTGCTGTTATCACTGCTGAAGAATCTATTGTTAGATTACCTTTTCTTCCCATTGTGATTTCATTAGCAGAGAGCCTACCTTTCACTAATAATATAGGAGATATTTGTGTTACCATAAGGTTCCCATGATAAATCAGTTCAGCTTGTTTTTCAATAATCAAGTTACACTGAGTTCCCAATTGTTGGACAGAAACATCAAGAATATTTATTCTGGCGCTGTCTGATATTGTCAACATCCCTGAACCATCTCCAACTAATGTGTCAATAGTGATTGAAGACTGGACTTTAGCTTTAGACCCTCTCACAATAAGCAGTTTGTTGAGATAAGATGGAAGTTCAATACTACCACCAAGAATAGAGTCATTCCAACCACCTCCAGAAAGAATCAGCTGGTTGTGATGAACACTCAGTTTTTCAATTTCTTCTATGTATATTGTTCCTGTAAAGGAAGATATGAAGTTACATATAACGAGAGCAGCTTTGTTTTTTTTTTCCTTCTATTCCTTTAGCATATATAATTACCAATTACTGCAATGACCAAAATTTCTTTTTCTATTTTTTTTTTTAAAATACAACATCACTTATTTACTGATGCTTCAACATTTTACAAATATAATAAGATGTAAGATAATAAAGAGGTTACAAATCAAACAAACAACTTAGCAACTAACAAGTCACAGGTTGGAAGCCAGCAAGCACCACTGTTATGCATGTCAGCTGCATGTAAAGTCAACACCAACCAAAGTCCTTTTTAAAGTCTAACCTGATAACTAATAATAAAATGGTAGGAAAAGCTCCAAATAATCTAACTTTTATAAATAACACCATAAAAACATTCTGTTCTTGAAAAATAATAAAAATTGTAAGTAATAGTACATATACCATTATAAAGTTGTGGTTCCAAAATGAGATTTAGGTTCCAATAAAAATGTACAAAATAATAAATTATATACATGGTTTTTTATTTGAATAAGTTCCTGTTTGCACTCCACTATTTTATCATAATAAAAACTATTCCATTTTCCACTGAACACAGTTCTTTGCTAATTATTATTTTGCATTTCACAATGTAAAAATGAGCTATCACTGAAATATTAGTGATGTTTAAATTTCCTTGCAAACTCTATATATACTGTGCATCCAAAACTTTCCAGACTTAAAAGGAAATATACACTTGTTTACAAGATATGAGGGGGATAATTACAATATTAAAAGGCTCAATTACATTACATTTCAAATTACCTGTGACACCTAAACATTATATATATATATATATATATACACACACACCACAGCCATGGCCAAAAGCTTTGCATACCCTAGAAATTTAACAAAATCTGCTCAAACAGCTCGATACTGTCCTCATGACCACTTCCAAATGTCTGTTTTTAAATACTTCTAATTGACTCACACTTCTCATGACTTACATGTCCTTTTGAAGATTATGTATTTAAAATTGTCACATTTTTCAATTATGGTAATTTTCCATCAAGTATGCAAAAAACTACAATGCAGAATGAGCTTCAATACATTAATGTAACATTATGATGCCAATTCAGCAGGTTTAATTAAATTTTATTAAACAAAATTAGAAAATTCTAAGATGATGCAAAACTTTTGGCCATGGCTGTATTTAATTAAATTACTTCGCTATATTGATATATTTTCTGATTGCCAAACCAGAATTACTGTCATTTTGAAAAAATGAAAAAAAAATTTCAAAGCAACAGACCTGAACTTCCTCGTGTTTTGGTTGATATCCCACCTTCTGTAGATAGTCTACCTTCCCAGTCAAGCTCACCACCTGTAACGTTAATAGCAATGCGGCCACCACCACCTCCACCAGTGCCCCCGTCTGCTCTCACAGTTCCCTGTCCAGTTAGCCGCGATGCTTGTATAAAGATGCTACCGCCACTTCCTCCAGATGTTCCATCCTCTCCATTCATATCAATAAGTCCATCATGGATAAATGTTCCAGTGACAATTAACTCAATCTGTCCTCCTCCTCTTCCACCTGCCTTGTTGGCACCATATCCACTGCTACCATAGTCCCTTGGAGCAACAATGCTACCATATGGAGCTTTGGAACTATTAACTCCTGACCCCCCATGGGATGCTCCATGGCCATTTTTATCTGCTGAACCTGGACCATTAGTTACATATCCAGAACCTACTCCACTTAGAACACCCCCTGGTTTTATTAATAAGTTTTCTGCATTTAGCATGGTCTTATTCACACCACTGGGGTCTCCCTGAACCTGAATCTCACCTCCACTCTCAATAATGACATTTTTATAACTGTAAACTTTGGGCAGAAGGCAACACTTTTGCTGTCTATATATGTGGAGGACATCAGTGTCTTCTTGGCAAGTGATATTGAGTAAAGCTGGCTTCAGTGGAGAAAGTATCACTTCTTGAGATCCTTGGGACAAAATAAAATCAGAACCCAGTTTGAAATCTGCTGTTTTATTAAAATACAACACCTGTAGATAAATCTTTGACAGGGAAGTACCACAGCTGGTTGATTTTTTAAGCTTTCCCTTGTAATCAACAGCCAAGGAATACAAACTTAATTTACGCTGATTATTCATATCAGGTAAACCAGAAATTGTGAAAACTCCATCTGACCTAACAAGGACATTTTGGACATTAGTCAGCCTGCCACACAGATTTAAACTGCTGTTATTCTGTAGAATGAGAAACTCTGGAAGGTCAAGAACACCTGCTGGTTGAACTGAAACTGATATCTTTAATTTCAGTTTTTTCACAACAGGTTGTGTACGTGTCCCCAGGTATACTTCAATTTTGTCATCAACAATTAAATGTGAGTTAGCTGTTCCCTTGAGAAGCCCAATCTGTACTCGTAAAGATGGTTGAGTTGCACTTCGAGTAACAAAACCAACAGTTGCTGATCCCTTGATTTCAATCTCATCGAGTTCAATTAAGATCACTTCTTCAGGTACACGAATATTTGACACTGCAGATGTCTTTAGTCCATTATTGTTCACAGATACCTAGATTTAAAAAAATTATAGTGTAAAATAATCCACAAAAGCAACAAAATCGCTTGCATATTATTGACATATTTTATAAATTTATGAGTTTAAATTGACAGGTTCGTGCAACATTTAGACAGAGCTTCGGGAACATGCATAGATACAAGATCAGAGTTTTAGTAATATATAGATGGTAAAATTAACAAAACTCTTTCAAATAAATCTGAAAAATTATCAAAAAAAAACTAACCTAATAAAGCTGCCTTGACAGGCTCCAATGAATGGCAAAGGGAGATCACTATGCAGTATCATAGTTGTAACTGAGTATTCGGTTGACTAAAGTACCTTAAATCCAATTATAGAGAAAAATTACTCATAAAAATTCAGCATTGACTCTGAGAAAAACATTGGGAAGACAACACAGTCAGTGTGGTTAATGATACCTGTCAAAATTTCTTTTCTCACTTCAAACAATTTTCATACAAAGACCATTTTTTATGCTGCTTTTCACCTCACCTTTCTGTAATAATTGAGACCAGTATAGTGGAGAGTATAAATGATGCCTGCAGCCCCAGCTTCATGGCCCCTGCCACCATAGGCTGTCATCCTGCCCGACACATGACCAATGTCATATTTGATAGATATGTACCCACCACCTCCACCTCCACCAACTGCTTTACCATTGCCTCCATCAACATGAATAAAGCCTGGAGATACAGAAACATAGCAGAAAATTCAGCAGCAGTCTCACACACAATCTTTAAACAATAAAAGAACACCAAATACCAAATACAATGTTACATACTTCTGTCATCTGTCTATTCCTAATGCAAAATAATGTAAAATTTACTTTATTGTGTAAATAGTGTTTTTCATCTATAATATGTTATTCCAGAAAATGAATTAAACTAATAATGCATAAAATATTACATTTCTTTTAAAATTTAAACTTATGGTTGTGAATTATACTAATTGTGTACAAGACTCAAAGGCAGAAAAATTAATTTTTTATTCATCATAAATAAAAAGACTTAACAATTCTTTGACTAAATTTTTAAAATATTTTTGATTTGTTTTTATAATAATTAAATGTAGCAAATCAAAATTATAAAATGAGTTATTACTCTCAATGAGATTTATCCTCTGAATTTGTTAAACAAAAATTACCTGTCATGTTGATGCTTTTTCCTTCAATCCACACACTACCTCCTGAAGCTCCACCTCCTGTAGTCGAACTGCTTTCACCTCTAGAATTTAAAATAAAATAAACTATTTTATGTAAACAGCATGGTTGTCATTAAATATGTGCAAGCTCTCAGGAGAAACTAGACAGTATGATTTGTTTTACATATACATTTATGTAATGCAACATACACAAGATCATTTATCAAATAGAAAAAAATTATAATATTTTATCCAGGAAAAACACCCTGCAGCAGTTCAAGCATTCTTTTCTATATTTTAAAGTAATACCGTGCAGTAATTATTCCTTGCAACAGCAATCTTCTTCCAGTTATAGATACAGCTCCACCTCCATGAGTTGCCTTGCCACTGGATCCCATTGATACTGGTTTTTGAAATGAGTCATAGGATGATCCTCTCACCCGGTCCCCTGATGCTAACCCACCTTCTCCAGAGTGCCCAGCTCCAGCATTGTTTACTGAAGAACCTGTCAGCAGAGAAATTTATTTAATTTATTCTTAATTCTTATGATTATGCAATTCTTCTAGTAGCACATCCACATTTTCCCTTATTTTAAAAATTGACTTTTTCTTTATAGTAAAAAAAGTTAATTAATTAAAATAATAATCATACTATTGGCGACATTACTGAGAGGGAATGTTTTTTATGTACATAAATGAATACACTGATCTCTTAAAAACACACACGAGAAACAATCAGTCACTTCATTTTCTCTAGTGATCCACAAATATTCTATCATAAACCAACAAAGGCAGGCAGTTCTGCTGCAAAGGCCAGTTGTGATGGCAGACATGCATTCGATAAGAAAATGTGCCACAGAATTGTGCATGAACATCTTTCCAGCCATGGCAGCCTAAAATAAAATATTCCATCCAAAAACTCATGGTGACTTTAAATATTTTTGTTTGTTTGTTTAGGGGAGGAAAGGGTAAAGTAATTGGTTTTCATAAAATAACATAATAAAAACCATACATAATCATTTATGGTCACTTGGAAAATTGTTTCTAGCGCCTGAGAATTATTTTTTAAAATTATTTATAACTTGTACAACAGATTTCTCTCCAGTTTAAACTTGACTATGGCACTCACAATATAACTAAATGATGATATTTTCACTTTTTATCAGTAGGAAATATAGCAATCATTAACTGAGATCAGTTCTATCTTATTTACTGGTACTGACATTTTTTTACTGTAGTTTACATACCCTGGCCCTTCTTGATCTCTCCTTGAGCATCCAGATCAATTATGGCCCCTCTCTCCATTGTCAGTTCCTGTGCCTCAATAGACAGATTTCTTCCGAGAAGACTCCCTTCTGATGCCATGTATAATATTTTGGTAATAAGACTGTAATTTTTAGCATCTGTCATGATAAACTGGCTGGCAGACATGATGGAAACCATGGAGAATATGACCTTTCCAGCTTCTCCACCACCAACAGATCTTGCTTTGGGACCTATTTTGAGAACTGCCTGTACTAGAGTGAGTTCTTGCAAACTGCCTATATATCCATCAATGGTGTTTCTAGTGTTATAAAATTTCACTTTCTCTGGTAGATGTAACTCCCCAAAGTCATAAACATGAATGCTTGCTGGAAGATAAAAGTCTGACTGCTGTATTGATACAACATGATAGGGACCCACATGAAGAGAACCTAACAGGGTAGACTGCTGGATGTCACTACCTCTCAGCAACCTCACATTTAGTCTCAGTATTCTGGTTGTGACACTGTTTGGTTCTAGAGCCACATGTGCACCATTAAGGATGTGAAGTTCATCCAGATCCAAAACTTTTAACATGTTGTTAAATGTTATCCAGCTACGCCCACTATCAGTATGTTTTATAGTGTCCAAATCATACTTTTTAATTAATTCCTAAAAAATAAAAACATAAATAAATAATAATTTTAACATAAAATTATAAAAGATTGTATAAAAGAGCAGCAATGTGTATGACTTTAATGTTACTTAATGAATGAAGATTCAAAGTAATAATAAAACAACCCAAATTATTATCCTTAATGTTATATAACATTATGTGTTGTACATAAAGAGTAAAGATTAACCCTAATTTTGAGAGTTTTTTGGGTTCACATGTGAATCCGTTTCAAATTGAAATCTTGCTATTTTTTCTCAATAATTAAGAAAAAAAAAAGAGATATGTGTTTAACTAAAATGATGTTTCAGCAAGTAAAATTATGAAGTATAACAGATACCATAGAGGGATGTGGTGTGTGGTTATCAATGATGAGGATCTTCCAAAGTTTCTGTTGTCCAACCTGTTGCTGATATACTGTTCCTGCTCCACCTGACCCATGAGTAGAGTGTCCACCATAAGCAGTAAATCTGCCAGTAAACTCACTTTCTGCATAGTAAAAAGCAACTCTTCCACCTCCACCTCCACCACTCCCAGAGGAACCTAAAAACAGTCAAATAAACAAAATAAAATTAAGTTAAGTAAAAATTAATTCTACTGAATTTACACTGTACATGTGAAACAGTTAAAATAACTCATTTCGGAGTCTACCTTTCCCACCATTAGCCTGGACAGTTCCCTTTCCAAAGAGTCTTTTGGTTTTCAACAGAATGCTCCCTCCACTAGCTCCACCTGCTCCCTTTTCACCATCTGCCCCAGAACAGCTAATTGTTCCTGTAAAAAAATAAAATAAAAACAAAATTTTCACCACAAGTTTGATAGGTTTGTTTATATTTATATAAAAATTACTTCTGAAATATATACAGTACATTTTGCCACTTCCAGTTAATTTCTTTAAATATTGAATGCTACATTTTGCAGTATTTTGGAGATTGCTTCCTCCAGTTTTAAACTATATATAAAGAACTTATGGTATACTGTTTGTCTACATATACTGCATACCTTAAACATTCATATGCATTCTACAGTTTGACAAACTCCACAAGTGGGGCATTAACCAGATTCTTAGAATCCTGAACAAAGATGCCCAACATAATTAGCCAGATATTATTTCAGATATCTGACTGTGAGCACAAAATAACAGAATGTAGCAATCTACATTATTTACAGAAAGAGCTATAACGGAAGCAACTAAGCAAGGAGGATATCTTGAATTTAAGTCAAGCTTACTCACCATCTAGCCTAGTTACATTTCTTACATTCAAGGTAATGATGCCTCCACCAAAAACTTTAGTAGTTCCATGATAAGTACTGCTGCCTGAAGTTGTAGGTTGGATGGTACTCCCATAGAAGAAACCACCAGCATGGGCAACTGATCCCTTACCACCCTGCCCACCATGGCCAGCACCAGCCCCATTCTTCCCAGAACCATATCCAGGATCAAACAAATCAATCTGCAAGTGAACAATCACATTACTAAGAGAATAAAAATCAGTTATACGGTTTTTAATTAATACAAAAACACATGAAGATTAAAAACTCCCCAGATCAAATGATTTATAATCCTCACCCCACTTTACACTCTTCTATTGTTTGGAAGTGTCTGTACATCAAACCATTATTTGCTGTCATCATTTTCAATAAACTGGAAGTTTATAGCTGAATTCTAGAAGCACTGCAAATTTTTTATGTTGTGAACTAGAAACTTTCTATTTTGGGGGTAAAGTAAAGACTAATATAAGTACTTATTGAAACTTAGAGAAACCATTTAACTACAAATTTTTAAAATTCATCTTTTGGGGGGCAGTTTTAAATGAGGTGAAAATTACATCTTAATAAAGTGGTATGGTGAAGATTAAATATTCATTAAAAAACTTTGATAACTTTAAAATTACTGACAGAAAAATTCTACTCTTCAATTTTTGTTCTCTTAAACCCAGAATGGTTAAAAGAAGAAATGGTTGTTTCTTTTTCTACTTTTCACATTAACTCTACCTTGGCATTTGCATGAATCAAAGCTGAATCATCAATGATGAGCTGCTGAACCTCAATGTGAACCCTGTCCACCTCCATGACACCACCACTTTCAACATGAAGTGTATTGCCTTTTAAAGTCAACCCTTCCCCAGTGCTCTCAATCACCAGTTTGCCTCCACCTTTGATAACCACCTGGCCAAATGTGATATTACGAGAACGACTTGTTGATGAGTTACCTGATGGTCTGAAGTGAGAATGGAATATAAAAATATATTTGTAAGGTCTACAAACGTAAATGTGAGAAAGTTTGACCAAACTTCAAAGATTCAAGCAGAATAAAATAAAATATTACTAAAAATAGTTAAATATGCTAAGCAATCAAGGAACAAGATTTCAGCTCAACAATATAACTGGCCTTACATATGACAGTTCTCTCATTAAGAAAATGCTTGTACTAAAATGCTTCCTACTATGATCTTCTACACAATAAAAAAAAAAAAAAATCTTTCTCACAAATTCTAATTCTCAAACTAAAACTAGAGATAATTTTTGAATGTAAAACTATTTTGATCAAACAAACTGTTCTCAATTTTCTCTCTAGACCATTTACATACCAAACGACCATCACTCAACAATAGTTCGGGACCTTCATGTATTCGATTATAAATGCATTATTTAACTTTATTTATTGGTGATCCCTTTTTTAACTAATAAACTGGTGAGTGTATTCTGATAAACATACAACCAAAGCAATAAATATAACTAGTACAGATAAAATAGACAGAGTACCTTATGAACGCTACTCCATGAGGTCCGATAACAAGGTCTTCAACACCTGACAAGAATCCCTCCAGCTCAACAGTGATGCCATTAATGTAAAATTGCTTTTCTGTCTTTAGTCGTCCCCCAGGATAGATGAGGAGACCAAACTCAAGATTTGGATTTTCAGGGGGAAGGTCTACAAAAAGCTGCTGGTATGGACCTATATGAAGCATTCCGCTTTTGTCACCACTAGTCTGGTGCACATATATTGACTGGTTAAAAGTGTCAATATTTCGCCTGTGAAGTGCAAGCTGAGCACCACCCCTGAGCAAAATCTGATGAAAATGGTGGATGTGACTAATGAGTGAATCAAAGAGCCATGTGTGAAAACTATGCTCACCTCGGTGTTCATCCATCAAAATGCCATAATCAATTCTAGAGTTTTTGGGTGTGCAGAGATTATCATTGTCAATGATGAGGCGATTGTCTTGATTGGTCTTATCAGACCACAACACTGTACCAGCTCCACCACATTCATAACCACCTCGTCCACCACGAGCATGGATTTTCCCATTAAATGTGTTGTTTTTATAATAAATAGCCACCCTACCACCTCCTCCACCTCCACCTGGACAGCTGGTGCTACCAGAAGCTACAGACCCACCATTCACCTCTATGCTACCTCTTCCTCGAAGACTGTTTGTCTGGATGTAGATACTGCCCCCTGCACCTCCACCTGCTCTTGGACCAGAGCCTGGCTGGCCATCACAGTACAATGAGCCCATAATTTCAATCTCATAAGCTGCCTCCAGTTGTATAATACCACCACCACTGCCACCAATGTCTTCTTGATGAGGGCTGCAGTGTAAGTTAGTCTTTGAGCCCCCTCCAGTACCACCATTGCCTCCATACTCCCTTGGTAGATAGATGGTCCCTGTGCTTGATGGGGATCCTGCAATTTTCTGATGTGTTCCCTGTCCCCCTGCAGCTCCATTACCTCCACCACTTCCTCCTGAAACATAAAAATTTCACATTAATTTTTATACCATGATTACTTGCATAATGATGGTATCATTGGTGAAAAAATGGGGAAATATCACCCCCCAATCTTTTTTTAGGTAATATTTTAAACCAGTTTGTTTGGTATTAGTTGTAATAATCAATTAAAAACATAACTGTGTGTGGAGTGGTCCAAACTACAATTGTTCATTTAAAATTTAGATCTTTATACAGCTCTATCTCTAGAGTAGTATGCATGCAATGGCACATGCACATCATGGTGATGATAATGGTAGCAGAAGTGCAATTTAAATTTAAAACTGATTTGGTATAATGTACAGTATTCAAACAAAGATGATGCATTAAAATAGGATTTTTACCTCCTGCTGGAGTATTCACACCACTTTGCTTGATACTTCTTGGTGCTTTCCCAGTAGCATTTATCACAGCTGCACTGTCAATTTGAATCCGATTGGTCACAACTGTCAGCCAAGGAACCTGGAGTAAAACGTTGTTTACAAAGTTTTATTTTTTACAGAATTATATTAAACACATCTCTATTGAGGAACAAAATAAAATGACATGAGAGTAAACATGGTCATCATCTAATTTTTCTAAAGAAAGAAATGTGCATTACCTGGTCCATGAGGGGGACAAGTATTCAAACCATTTTGCTCCATGTCATGTTCTTCACAATTATTCTCCACTTTGAACATGATAATTTTCATTTTCATGCACAATGCAATAACTACCAGACTCTACACTTGTACATTCAAGGATAATTAATGATACCAGATAAATTACATGATGCATATCCGTAAGTAGTTTTAGTAAAAAACTAAATTTATTGTGCATTCTATCAAATTCTCATTAAAATCTGACCAGCACACATCATTATAGTGCATAGACATTTTCTAATGTTTCTTAAAATCTTTAAAAAGTGTAGTATATATAGTTATATAAATATGGAGTCTTCTTGTTTTAAAAGAAAGAACATGTAACATATAAACAAAAACAAAAAACTACAAAAATTTACAGACAAAGGTCTTAAGTAAAATCCATTAATATGAACTAAAATAAACAGTTATCACATGAAAATAAATTCTCACTTCTCTTCTAATTAGATGAATACTTTATTACTGCAATATCAAACACTGAAACTTTTGCATCAACAGTTACAAGTTAGATGCACTACACACAAGTGGTTAGAAATTTATATATAGTTTTCATCTATTTTCTTGCACAACTAAAACAACTTAATCTTCCATGAAAAGTACCTATTTCACATCATTCTTCCAACTAAGATGATGATTAAGTTCCAGAATTTTGAAGCTTTCCAAACCCATCCACTTGTGTGGCTGAACATATTTACTAAAACTTGCATTGGATTTCAGTCGTCTGATGAGGCTCTATATACAACTGCCCAGAGTTTTCTTTTGGTTTGATTGTACCATCATGGTCAGCACAAATCTCTTTACTTAACATCTGTTATAAAATACAGGAAGACCCCGCTGAGCGCCACTCACTTAAGCTGATTCATTACAGAACTCGTCTCAACGAGACATAAAAAAAATAATGCAAATCCATAAATGTAATCAAAAGTTATGATTTAAAAAACATACAGCTCACTGAGAGCGGGCATCTTTGTTTACATTCACTCAGTCAATGAGTGTGATGCTTTCTGTACATTCACAGCCAACCCTAAACCTGCCTGCCTTTTTAAAGAAGCCGTCACTGCATAAGGAGCTGCAGTCTGGCCCTTCCCAGGAGAGTTAAGACTGTTTGTGTTCATTTACTTTAATAAATAATATTGTACTGTAACAATCTATATTTACCAGTACCTAAATAAAGCACTTATACATAATTCATGGGTAAGAAACAATGCCTTCAGTTACATATCTCCATATATGTAATGTTAAAATGACTCCATTTAAAGCTGATTCGTTTAGAGCTCTGTTCTCAGGAACCCTAACCCTGAGCACTAAATGGGAGTATTACTGCAATTAGCTCCACCTTTATGCAACTAACTCCAGTTGCAGGTTGTTGCATGATATTAAACTATCATACACATAGTTACTAGTGAATTGCTGTTGCCACTGATAAGCATCAATATTATACATTCATGGTGAATGCATCCACAAATTATAAATGTAAAAAGATATTAAATTGAATTTTCACTGTTATATTGAGTGGAGGAACAAAATAAATTGAGTTAGTTATTCTCCTGAATTCTTTACATCAGCTTCTACAAAAACTGCTTAAATTATAGTAATAATGTTACCTGAATTTGGCTACCAGCATGAAGCCTCAGATGGTCAGTTAGATTCAATGTCAATGAAGGTGCATATTCATCAACAAAGGTTGTCAACAGCTTCCCATCTGCATATATCTGCAATGTTTTTAGTCCAATCTGGTGACTCTTATATCCCTTGGAATGGCCCTATGATTACAAAAAATATATACTGATATGATATGATGGTTCTCGAACAAAAATAAATTATTTAAAAAACATTATATTACTCACATTTCATAGAACATTTTTTTCCAGGGTACATTTTTTTGTTGCTCTTGTTTTTCAAACAACAGTACACTACTAAGCCATCCAGATTACTAATGTAAAAAACTAATATTTTAAAAATTTTTCTCAAAAGTTTTGTACAGAAATGTGTTTGAATTAAAAAATCTGACTTTTGTAAGCTATTGTCATGAAATACACGTGTATATATATAATTCATCTCTGTTTTTTTAGTAATAATAAAAAATAGCATTCAAATAAAATTTACATTTTTTTGTATTTTAGCTGCAAGATTTTCACTGTTGTGAACACACAGCTATACTTTGTAGAAACTCGCTATTTAAACAAAAATAGTTATGCACTGAGTATATTCATATGTTTAAATGTGTGAGTATTCTATTTTCTAATTTTACCATTAATTTTTCTGCTGAACTAGTAAATTTAATCTTTACAATTAACTGACATACATTGTATAAAGAAAAGGAAAGAAAAAGTTACAAGAAATAAATAAATAATAAATTAATAATAATAATAATAAATATTCTTTTACATCATCTCACTTATGAAGAGATTGATGCCCTCTCCAATGCTAAGATCTTGCAATCCACCAATAGTCCCACTTATAATAATTTCACTATAGGATAACCTTTTCAGGAATACCTCTGTATTAAAAAAGAAATATATATATATATTAATATTGACATTCACTATACATTCTCTAATACTGTTGTTTTGCCATAGCATTTTTACTCCTTTCAAAAAAAAATAAAAACAAAAACAAGGCTCACCATTTGGCAAGTTCACTTCAGAATCCTTATAGACTCTGAATGACACAGGAAAAGGACTAGCACTTGACTGGATATACAGTGGCTGATCTTTTGATGAGTGGATCATTCCAGACTGATCTCCAATCAGTTGATGGACAAAAAGGGAGACAACTTTCTTGGTAAGGTTTCTGAAGGCAAGATGACCACCACCTTTTATCTCAACACAATCAAAGTGCAGTTGGTTTTGATTGGTTTTTTCATCAGTAATTAAATATGCTCGTGCGCTATCATTGAGTCTCTCTTCAATAAAAGGTTCAAGGGGTTTGTAGCCTTGATTGTCAATAATCAGAGTAGATTTGTTGAGCTTGTGGATGTACACAGTACCAGGACCACCTTGCTCAAAATGACTTCTGCCTCCTCTAGTACTGTACTTGCCATGGAAGTCATAAGACTCTGTTGCATAAGCAGCAATCCGTCCTCCTCCTCCACCACCTCCTACTTCCTAAAACAAAATATTAAAATAAAACTTTAACTTGTACTCTACTTTCAGAAATAAATTTCTCTCTTTCTCTCTCTCACACTTTTTTATGTTATCTCATTCTTTTAGATTCTGGAAAAAATTAGATTAAAAACCTTGATAATATTAATAAAAATCAATTAATGGAAACTGAGCCACGAAGATAAGGGCAAGATTTAAAAGAATATAATGTAACAGTTTATGTAGGCTGAACCCACTCTGTCATTAGAATATTTGACTTCCATATTTATTTGCAAGATTTCAAAATTGTGGGTGTTGACTCACTCACTTGAATAGATCAATCTGTCCTTTTTATTGTAACACTCCATTAAATTCCATATATATATTAAAATTTATTTGAAAATATTTAATAATAATGAAAGAGCAATAAAATCTATGAACAAATTTTGCTGTTTGTTTTATTAAAATTTCTATCATCTCATAGTCAATTTTCTACATCTGATGCATATGGATCACATTCATCTCCATCTTCTTCCTTCCAATCATGTTTTTCATGAAAATTATCACAAATGCTGGCTACAGCTTCTGACTTGATCATCATTTTTAATGCAAAGAATCAACAAAAAATTCAATGCTATTTTTGTTTGTACCAACCTAATGAGGTGTCTTCAGTTCATTTAACTGCATTATATATTCATATTTTTTATCTCAATGACTGTAACCTTAGATAAGTCACAAGACTAAATCATGGAGGAAACACACACTAAATGATAAGGAATGTGCACATGATCAAGAAGCCAAACTGTTATCAGAGTTATTACAAATAGTGATTTGTAATCAGGGTGTCAAATGGCTAACAACCTGTGATTTATGTTTACTCTCTCTCACTGCACAAATATTTCTTTCTGGTGGTCTATAAAAATTAGTGATCTTTGTTTGTTTGTATTCTTTATTAAAAACTGCATCAATTAATTCAAACTCATAGCTGATGTTTTAATTATTTCGAATTATTTTTGAAAATGTATCACCATGTTTTTCCAACATGGAATGATTTATTTGGTAAAGCAGTCATAAATACAAGGAAACTTTATCTCATTTATCACCTTGTACAAGCATTATATAATAAACTTTTCTAACATTCATTACAATCTGCACAAATTATATTCATCCTCATAACTGATATCTTTATACTTATTTCAAATAAACTACTTTTAAAATAATTTGTTACTGGTATACTTCATACATGGAAATTATTTTGTAAATCAGTTATAATTGGAGGATAAATTTTTAATGCATTTATCTCTCCTGGACATTGAGTAAGTTATCCCATAATATAATAATTATAGTATGGAGGTCAAATGATGAAAGTTGCTTCTAATAAAACAGTGCATTCAGTGTTTAATATTACAATAGGTCAAAATAAATATATTTAAAATTAAATTCCATTGCTCCAAATATGAATTAATGAACAAAGAAAGAAATTAATGTGCTGGTAAATGTTTTTCCATGAATCATTTTTTGTTGAATAGTAATGAGCATTAAAATGAACACTATTAAAAATAATAAAACAGATTGTGCAAAGCTATGAGTAGCTTAGTATCATCTGTGCTGACTTCACATAGAAAGAACACAACTGAGGATCCACTGGATTATAGTCCCAAAAAGAAACTATGCTAGCAGACAGTCAATAACTGAACAATTACAAACTGGCTGATAGTACAACTAGTACTCAGATAAAATGATCAAGAAATGTGAGAAAATCATTTTGATTTTTTTTTATTTCTAGATCATGAGTAGTAAGAACCATTAATTTCTATATTTTCCTCCATACTTTTATACAAAGTTTCTGTCACATTTTCTTAACTGAGCTAGTTGTTGATTTGCTTGCTGAATTTGCATTATTTAATTATGTTGTTGGCATGGTAACACTATCAACTAATCAGTGCACATAAACCTACCTTATTAGAATTAGCATTATTAGTTTAAAAAGCTACCATATTTGTGACATGCTGGTGGTCATGTGAGAGTTCACCAGTGGAATATCTCATATATCATACATATATAATCAATTTATTAATGCATATAATTACATGTATATTAATATATCACTATTACAAAATAAATATATGACAGAATGTCATAATAATAAGGTTATGTTGGAAGTTTGATCATACAAGATTTATCATGAATCTCATCATGGATGTCAAAACAATATAACAAAATGACATTCCTGTGACTGTAATTTATCTTTAGTTTTCTTGATTATTCTGGGGATTGTTAATAATTTAAAATATTTCTTCAAAGGAAATCATCTCTTTAAACCAATTTTTGATGAATAAAGAGGTGGTGGACATTTATTCAAATAAATACAGTAAGTAGTTTTAGCTAGGTGATATTTTTTAAAATATATAAAGAACAGGAAAGATAAATGTAAGCTATAAAGAGACTCAAAATGATTAGGTCTGTTTAAGCATACTGCAGGTGCAAATTTTAATCACTTTACAAACCTTTTTAAACATGTTCTTTTCCAAATGACAGTATCGACCAACTAAAGAACAGTATTTCCATCCCCATTTGTATTTGTGCCACCAGGAATAGCAATAAGATCTTCGTGATGTACACTGTGATGGATCTGTACTATTCTCTAAACAATTGGCAAGAAACATGTTTTTACTACAGCACTGATTGTAAACCTTTTGACAATTTGGCACGCAGTTGTAATCAGTCCAAAAGTGGCCATCATTACACTGAAGGCAACGTCGCTCTTCATCACAAATAGCACAGTGAGGGACACAGGCTCCACTGCCACCATTGCTTGTGAGTTGTCCTCTACCTTTAAAGAAAAACGATTTTTAAAAAATCTAAAATATTCTTTAGTACAAAACAGATCAAGTAATGTTTACAGGGTGTTAAAAAAGTCAGAGCTATATAATTTTTATTGTAAATATTCAAACTGTATTGCATCTACCTTTATGCACTTGTTAATTCTGTTAGTTAAGGATGTGGTAACATTTTGTAAATGTTCTTGAGTGTTGCTACTGCACCATGTTGGACATTAGCTTTTAGCTCATCAAGTGTTCTTTGATTCTTGTTCTTGACGACATTTTTCAGATGACCCCAAAGGAAAAAAAAATTAATGGAGTCATGTCTGGGTTTCTAGAAGGCCATCCAGTTAGTCCTTTTTATCCTATCCATTTTCTGAGAAATATTGTGTCAAACCAGATATACACATTTAATGTAAAAAATACATCATTGAATTTTATGGAGCCATAATTTTGTTATACTCTGTATATCCAAACAAAAATCATTAAAAAAAATCAAGGATTCTTGCAGCATGTTTTTCCTGTATGAATGCTTTAAGAAACAACCTGTCAGCAATCAGTTCATGCACCATGTGTTTCGGTTTTTTTAAGTTGATACATTTCCCGGAAGTCAAGCTTTGACATATACTCCAAATCAACCTATCTATGGTAGAGTCATTGAAATTACTTTAAAATAAAAATTGACAAGATGTATTACTTTCTAGATGTAAATTGCACAATTGTTCATTTAAAACAGACTATGGAAATTATTACCAGGAATGTTTGCTAACTGGGTGGGCAATTCACTGTTAATGAACTCACTGAAGCATGCAAAACTATCCAGTTAATGATAAATGCACTCTCACCAATTATATTCTACTTATCCTTTCCACTCTTAATTATATGTATAAATACCCACAACAAATCCTCTCCCTTTTCTCAGAATGGCTCATGTAAAGTCACATAAGTTGTACACCATAGCTTTTAAGCTGGAAGTTATTAAGTTTGCTGAAGGAAATAGTGGTAATATGGCCAAGCACAGGAAATATGATGTCTGGAAGACTAAATGCCAACAAAAAATTGCAACTGATGATCTCTGTCTAAATTTCTCCCTATCTTTATTTTGCTGGCGTACAGTTTTTACCATGGTGGTTTCCTAGAAGTGTGCGCCATATTATCTAATCAACGAACAGATCGATGTGTTTGACCACAATGTTGGTCTAGTTGTTTACCTCGAATGTTTGATAACTTGAAACTGAGCTAAACATCAGCTCAAGCTATCAAAAATGAAATTGTGAATTGAATTTCTGAATTTGAGTGCTGTAATATCTCAAAATCCAATAAAACTGTCAAGGACAGATAAAACTGACACATTTAGCTTTATAAAGTAGACAATTCAACACAGCGCAAATGACATGGCATAACACTGATGATCATTGATGTGATGCAGTGACTAAAAACAGACACCAGTCTTTTGATACCTGAACCAATGACATTTGCAGTTTGTTTCAAATATCTCTCCATGATTATAAACATGTTAAAAAAATATTCCAACACCTTATTTATTCAGATTGTCTAAAAAAGTAGTTAACTTATATGCAAAACAGCTCATTAATATTCATGAGCCTGGAAGCACCAAATTAGTGGTGCATTGTGACAGCGTTATGAAGGATTGTTGAAAGTTTGGCTAACTACCGTAGTTAACCATCTTATACTTCAAATAGACTTATGTATAAATGCAGGATAGAAAAATATGAAAATTAGCCAATTCAACTTATACTCCACATTGACTTATAGACTAGAAAATACAGTAAGTACTTTATCTACATGTTGATAAAATATCAACTATCTCTATGTTTTTATTTTACAAACTAAAATCAATTTGGTTAATGGTAAATTATACAAATAAACTTAATAAAAACACCAAAATTAAAGACTAATAAGGAAACATTTATAATTATATTTATAACTTGAAGAAAACAGGCAGCATTATCTAAAACTTCAGCAAATCTATTTGTTAAATTTAAAACCTAACACCAGTACTAGATATTTTTTAAATTTAACATTGAATGCATAGTACTAGCCTGTCATGGTGAATGGGCCAAGATAATGGGGACTATGATAGTTTGGAAAACCTCACATTGCATAGTTTCTATTCACTCTTTTATACCAGTCCATCAGTTGGGGATTTCTTCTGGGTACTCAGATTCCCACCCATAGGTAAATAAAGAAGTTCTAGTAAAGATTTTCCAATAAATAATCAAAGTGGTAGTGCTGGAACTTTCCAATACCCCCCAAACCCCGAAAAAAAACCATGAAAACACGATTGGAAACCTTCACATTCAAAGTTACCACCTAAACGGAAAGGAATTCAATTTATAATATTATACATACAATCAATTTAAAAGTATCTTGATTACCTGCTGAAAAATGTTTTTTCTGAATTCTATTTGTGTAAACTGTTCATAAACGAGTAATCTTGCATTCCTGTTTTTTTTTTTTTAGTTTTTTTGTTGTTGTTTTGCTTTTTTTTCATTAACTCTTAGAGTTAATTAAGATTTTCACTATTTTTTCAGTATTCAAATCATGGATAAGATCTAAAGTGATAACATGTTTACATTTTTAAGAGGTCAGTCATCCACGACACATTGGAATGTATTGATTTCAAAGTGAAAGATCAAAACTAACCTGTTAAGTGTGCTGTTTTCAAAAGAATGCTGCCTCCAGCTGCTCCACCCATGCCATTTGACTGAGCAGAAGTTCCATCAGCCCTGACGAAGCCATCAATTACCATTGCATGACTTGCCTCAAGGTGAACTATACCTCCGCCTCTTCCACCATTTTCTAACATGCTCTTTGAAGATCCTCCACTTCCATAATCACTTGGAAAAAACACATTACCATATGCTAACTTAGCATAGCTAACATAACTGCCCTGCCCACCTAATCCTCCATAGGATCCACCAGATCCACCTTTAGCATGAAAAATTCCAGCAGCTGGTCCCTGTCCTATGTGCCAACCCCTCCCACTGGCATCAACAATACCTTCCGTGTCAACAGTGATGTTAACAGCTGCAAAATGAAAAAAAACGTTTTAATTTAGACCAGTGATCCCCAAACTGGAAGGCCTGTAGGAATTCCAGGCAGGACGTGAGGACATGAGAAAAAAAAAAAACTTTAATCGCTGATTAGAAGATTCTAGAATTCAAAGTCATTGTTGTCAAAAATTCTCATTAAAACATTATTTTGTATTACTTGACATTACCTTTTGCTAATTTGTACCTTTTTAATAAAATAAAACAAAATTAAATGTCTATATGAGAGTTTTTCAATAACTGAACTGCTAAATTTATTTCAATAAAAAAATGGAGGGGGCATGAGTTTGATAAACACCAAAGGGGGGCATTATGTCAAAAAGATTGGGAACCACTGATTTAGACAATATTTTCATTACTGGTTAATACTTTGACTAACTCTTTAATACAACCTTTAATGTAGTACTTTTTTTGTATAACTTTGACAGAAATTGCAAAAAAGAAAAGTCTGTGGTGTGAAATAGTGAATCACCATAAATGACAGTCAAGAAAAAACTATTAATATATAAATGATTCAACATTATTCATGAATTGTTCTTGAATTTAATAAATATAGTATGTATGTATGTTGGCTAAATTTTTTAAAAAATCTTTTGAAATAAATTAATCATTAATATTTTGTGCTTATTTAAGAATATGCCATGTGCATAAAGATAAGATTTCTCATAAACCAACATATTATGGACTCTGGTAAAAATGTTCAAGACTTGATGACATTATTCAGAGTCAATACAAATTCTGAATGTACTAATGATACAAATCACCCTTCTATAAAGATCAAAGGCATCTTCATACACATTTCTTTTTCTGTTTGTTTGCTTTGACCATTTTAATTTTTCTTTAAAACATGTAAAACTGAACATTTTAGCATTTATGTTGTGTTTTCCTTGATAAAGTTTAGCTGTGTTTTGGGGTTTGGTTATTTATTTACTCAGGTACCTTTGATTTTGAGGTTGTTGCCCACCATTTTTCCACCTCCTCTGACAACAAAACCACCATCCAGAATTAAGTTAAGTTGGTCATCTGACTCTGAATTTCCCTCATATACAAACATGCCACCATCAAGAACGGTAACAGTATTAAGATTAAAGATGCTTGCTTCACTGGAATTTAGCCGAGCTTTGGGGAAGACTGTGAATGACCCATCCAGAGATATGTTCAGGGTTGCTACACCTCTCAGAAGGCCACCATACAATGTAACACGAGAATCCTTCAAGTAAGTATCCTGTGGCATGTTCACTGTTGCATTCTACGAAAAAGATATGAGATTTGTATTTTCAAAGCCTGGATATAAAGATGGGAAAATTATCTTGATTAATAAAAAACAAATCACTTGCTACAACAATAAACAATATAGTCATAATAATCATTAGTAAGTAATATGAAAATATCAATCATATTTATCAAGAATGTATACCCTAAAGGTACCATTTAACTGTAATGCTATAAAGGCAGATCCACTGTACTTTCAGATTAAAATTAATATAATTGGAAACATTTCTGTGGTAATGCAACAATAAATTGATAGTTTCCTATGTATTGTCATCATTAGGATTAAAATTCAGATTTGCATGAGAAGCACATTTTTCAATTACCAGCATTAGATGTAGTATATTATAAGATAATACACCAACTTTTGTTTTAAAATATTAATGAATATACAAAACTCTTATACAAACTAAAACATTGAGTGAGCGCACCTGATACAAATTGCAACTAAAAATAAATTTCTTCAGTGAAACCAGTGTACAGAAATAGTAGCCAGCCACTTATAACATTTCAGTAAGTGATATTATCATCAAGTTATAAATCTGATTGCAACATTCATTTAAAATTTCAACATGCAAATTTTAATTAATACCAAAATCAATCAAAAATACAATGTTTCTTGAAATTTTTCAGTTAGTCTATAAGCATATAAATTTAATTTATTTTAAATTTTAAAATGAGAATATATTCTTATTTATAAACTTATCAAATTTGAAAGTTTTGGGCATTAAGTACATTCCATTTTTGATTTTATTAATTTTATTCTAAATATCAATAATTTAAGTTCAAGGAAAAAAATATGAACCACAGCAAAACATGCAGTCACAGTATCCCAGAAAGTTCTTAAGATATCCTACTAAATTTTGTAAACAGAAATTATATCTTTTGAAACTAGTATCAGTTTCCCTTTTAATGATTAAAAATTACTTCACTCAATTAGCAAAAACTGCAAACTTAAAGATTTTTTAAAAATTTTTTTGATACTTAAGCTCCCTTTCTATTTCTTTATTTCAGAAAGGTATTTCTCAAAGCAAAAGTTATTTTTATTATCTCTAGTATAAAAATTAAAATGTTGTACATTTGCATACTAACAGAAATCACCATGACAAATATTATTGATGCATAATAGTGAATGCGATTTACCTAAAACTTAATAATGATCACTATGGCAAACTATTGTGTTAATTACTGATTCACAATATTTATAAGCACCTAGTTGGCATTTTGTATCACTTATTTTTTACAATACATTTTGAGATTCATTACTGGTTAATTTGCATGGTGTTGTCATTTCAATCTGATATTAATACATGATTGCTGGAATTCATTTCAAAATAAAAATATTATCTACAAAGCCATTTTGAAATGTTAGTCGTTTTTGTACATCAAATTCATACACAATTCTAAGTACATTATTACATTTTAATGAATACAGAAAATATTAAATCATTTAAAATTATATTGCTATATTTTTTGAGATATGAAAGATTTACAAGCAGATTCTCCATCAAAATTTGATAAAGATTTAACTGACAGAATCAATCTTCAAGTTTGACCAACAAAAAAAAAAAAAACAATTTTTTAAATCTACTAAAGCTAGAAACTTTAGAATGGTTTTTTGAGAACTATCCTTCATAACTGTCCATTTAGAATATTTGCTAATAGTATAAAGCAAATAACAAACTACTTTTAAATAATTTTGCATACATTCATTTGAATTACTTGTTACAGTTCTGAACATTATTTGTAGCACACTCGAAAGTCTCGCCTCAACTACTATATTAATCCATAAATATAATTTTGCAATTTCAAGATTTCTTATTTTTGTTTTTAACTTTGTTAAATATGCAGAAAACAAAATCAGCACTTGCTTATAAACAAATAACTTAATCTGATTTTCTGAATCATATTCCTTATTGTACTTTTGTGATAACTCCTGAAATACAAAAGATAGTTAATGGTATTAAGGTAGCAAACCACACCAGGTAGTGTACTTGTCACTTACTTCATATAATGTCACATCAAAAGACATAACTGCTGTGGAATTAAAGTCAATGTTGAGCCACATGTATGGTTCAATGTGGACAACTGCTGTATGGTCTCCAGCAACATGTATCAGTGTCAGGTCTCGGGATCCACTGACAGGAAATCCTTGTGAATCAATAGCCATTAATCCAACTTGTGCATGGTCACCAATGTCAAGGACATCAATGTTATGTTCAGATGTTTTATTTTCTGGAATAGTTATTCTTGTTTTGCGTTTCTGCAAAACATAGAATTTAAAAAATGCATTCTTTAAAGAAAGATGCTAAAAATAATAAAGAAATAGAATATTTACTCAGGGAACATACAATAATGAAATAATGAAAAGTAAAAGACCTTAGCATAATGGAAAATATTTTTAAAAAATAAAAATCACAATATTGTACAATTTCTAAATCTGGCAATCAATGATTAGCAACCTAATGACTTAATATTTTTTATTTACTTGTATGTAATACTATTTACATCCCATTACATACCGTATTTTTCGGGTTATGACGATTAGGTCAATTTTCCTATTTTCAAAGCCTTCATTCACATATAAGTCGAAAGTACAATCATACTTTTGTACAATAATAACAGCATAAAATTTCTGTCAGGGTTATAAAACAGCAGTGGTGGATCACATCAAAGCAAGAGATTTGGGGAAGGAAAGAGTTTTAGGCGAAATAAAAAAGCTTTGATCCGTATGGGACACAGTTTGATATGATTTTTGCCTATCAAATAAAAAGTTGAATCATGTGCATGGTGTTACAAATTATGTAAACCCTTAGAAATAGTTCTTATAAATTAGTGAGTGTAGCAGTATAGTCATTTAAACTCTGTTATTTGTGCATTCATGAAGTGATACAAAAACCATTTTTGTTTACAAATCGTCCTCAGAGTAGAACGACGACGAGATCTCCCAGGTCAAACAGAGATCTAAGGGAGGTAACTGAATCTAGGTCAGCGCGTGCACACAAATTTCCCCATGGTACTTAAGAGTCCCATGTTCCTAGTATCATGATTTCATTCATATATGTCGAAGTGGAGCAGAAGTCAATGGTCAGGCCCTTGCAGAAAAAAGTATTGACTTATACGCCAAAAAATACAGTAATTATCTGTCTACGTTTTTCAAAATTCTCTACAGAAAATCATTAACTTTAGATTCTAGAAAATTATTAGCACACAAGTTAGATCTAAAGATTGAACTTTTGAGAAATACAACAGAATTCATCTTGATAGGCACATTTAATAAAGGACCACCTTTTGGAGAGAGAGAGAGAGAGACGAACTAAAGCAGTCTCAAAGAAAGCACACCAAACCCTTCAAAGACAGGTACTAAGATCAACACAAAAATCAAAAAGGCTATTTAGTGTCCCAGACATGTATTGGATATCTATTTTAACTGTCTTCAACAGCAATGTCAAGTTATGTGCTATGCTCAAGACTTGATAGCGTCACGGAATAAAGATCTGTGTCACTTAAGTAATGTTCTAGTTGTTGTCTAATGAAAAACAGCATAACTATCGTATTTAATGTAAGGCAAAGTATACAAGATTCTTACTCCAATTCCACCTCTGTTGTATATTTTCAGGGTTTTTTTCCCATCAAAGCTATCTATCAGGTTCTTGGAAAAGACAGTACCAGCAGCTCCATTTTCACCAGAATAACCCTGACCCCCCATGGAATGATAAGAACCAATATAGTTGTTAACTCTGTAAATTACAGCTATCCTTCCACCAGCACCTCCATTTCTGCCAGATCCACCTTTCACCTGAAATAGAATAATTTTTGTAATTTACAGTTTGAAAATAGTGTATAGAGTGATAACTTATAGCCAGCAACTCCAACTGACACACCCTCTAATAAATTAGAGCATGCAATCCAGAGTTTTTTTTTTAAAATTACAGTTTCTCCAAAATATTGCACTGCTTCTGAAATATACGGTAGCAATATCCAAGCTTAAGAAAGAGGACAGACAAAATTAACTGTTCCTTTTTTTTGACTGACTGACTGACTAATTTACCTTTTATTTGGGATAAATTGATTTTAGTTTGATACAATATATATACGAGGTCTGTCCAAAAAGAAACTGAACTTTTAAAACAGTGTGCCAACCAGCCAGCACAGCGTGCTCGCAACTGCAGTGCTGTGTATCAGTGGCCTTGACCTTCAGTCTAATAATAGCTGCATCACGCCACATCAGTTAGTCATCGATCTACGCGCGCTAGAGTGAATGTGCGTTTAGTGCACTTGGCGATTTGTCACAAGTTGAACAATGAAGGATCTTGAAGAGCAATGTTTTTGTGTGAAACTGTTTCAAATTGGTAAAAATTTTTACGGAGACTTTTCTAATGTTGCAACAGGCCTATGGGGAGGATTGCTTGAGCTGTATGCAATGTCACGAGTGGTACCAGCATTTCAAATCAGGAAGAACATCCACCGAAGACAATTCCAAATCTGGATGACCTTCCACGACAACGGACGACAATCACATTGAGGAAGTGCATGCTGTGATCCATGGAAATCGTCGCCTGACTGTCCGTGAAATTTCCGAAGAAGTAGGCATCTGTAAAAGTTTGTGCCACATGATTTTAAAATAAAAATTGAACATGTATTGTGTAGCCGCAAAATTGGTGCAGAGTCTGCTGAACAAAAAGAGAACTGAGTCACAGTCAGTCAGGAGCTCTTTGATCGTTCAAATGCTGATGAAAGCTTTCTGAAAAGTGTCATAACAGGTTACGAAACATGGATGTATGGCTACTATGTCGAAACAAAAGGGCAGTCATTGCAGTGGGTTGGATCATTGTCACTCAAATGTGAAGGTGATGTTGATAGTCTTTTTTGATTGGAAGGGTATCGTTCATCATGAGTTTGTTCCATGTGGTCAGACGATCAATAAAGAGTTTTACTTGGATGTCCTGAGGTGGTTGACAGAGGTCAGTGCAAAGGAGGTGGCCTGAGGCATGGAAAAACAAAACCTGGATGCTGCACCATGACAACGTGTCATTCCTTATCTGTGACTTTTTGGCAAGGCAAGAGAAGATTCTCATCCACCAGCTGCCCTACTCTCCGAATTTGGTCCATGCAGACTTTTTTGGTTCCAAAAGATGAAATCCATCTGGAAAGGTCACCGATTTCAGACAATAGGAGAGATCGAAGAAAATTTGCTACAAGAACTGCGCACTATCCTTGAAAACGCATTCCAAAGCTGTAAAAAACATTGGGAGCAGTGTATCAACAGTGGAGGGAACTATTTTGAAGGAGACAAGTCTGATTAAATTGTACGTAAAGCAATAATTTTTTTGTTGAAAAGTTTGGTTTCTTTTTGGACAGACCTCGTATACAAATACAAAGATTTTTTTACAAATTACATAGGTTCTTGAACTTTTACACCATTTACAAAACCTTTAAAGAAATCCCTGGTGCAGTCAAAAAACATTTTAAAATTATTTATGCTTTTGTTCCTGAGACTTCATTTACAAAAAGTCTCCCATAAAGTTTACTGCTGCTGTTACAAATTGAATTTTGAACAGTTTATAATTTAAAAATTACTTTTAAAAATCTATTAATATTACCCTAAACACTGGATAAGCCAAATTCTCGTTGTCATATTACTGATGCATCTATAACAAACAATAAACTGAGCCAAATAAATATTCTGTACATGCATAACAAATGCCCTAATACATACTATATATGCATATGTTACATTCAAACTACAAAATTACCCATTTTATAGTTGGAGTCAAATGAATACACAAAAACAGAAGCTATTATGTTCAGAGTTCCACTATCTGCAGCAGAGTCACCAAACTTGTTACTACTGTTCTTCTGTTTTTGTCTCTTTACAGTAGTTTTTGTACAATGACAATCAAAGTAATTCTAGCTCACCTCAACTGTACCAGTGCCATCAAGAATGTCTGCTGTCACAAACACACTGCCCCCAGATCCTCCTCCACCACTCTGGTATCCATCTTGACCATTAGCTCTTACAACACCATCAATCTTTAGCATCTCTGTGACATTTAAAGTAATTATGCCACCACCTGAGCCACCTACAAAAAGAGGGGAAAAACCTGATTGTTTTTAGATAAAACAAATTAAGATAAAAATACAAGATTTAAAAAAATGTTTAATTAAAACCTAAAGCACTTACATACGAAAACATTGGTGTCAGTTTTATCAGCAAGTTAATCTCTCTAAATCATTCTCCTGTTTTTATACCATTGGTAAATGGAAACAGTGAAAATATATTATAAAATTATGTAAGTTATAGTGTGTTTTTCTATGCCTCTGATTTTTTAAATCCAGCAGTCTTACCTTTACCCAATGATGTATCAGATTTATTCTATGGGTTTACTATAAACACATGCATGCATTTTTCAGGATTACACTGGCAATGCTTTTTTTTTCCTTCCTCATACCAATGAAAACAAACCACCACCACCAGAGGTGCTTTAATATTCACAATGCAAAAAGTGTATACACATTAATTCATCCAACACCCAGAGGACAGGTAAATGGAAGAGCAAAGAGCAGATTTTATTAGTTTGCTTTTTTTTCATTTCACACCAAAGGAAATTCCAAAATACCAAAAGTTACCACTTACCTTTATGAATTATGTTTCCCCTCCTGCCATTGCCACCACCACTACCAAGGTTAGCTGGTGCAATGAAAGATCCATAAGCTAGTGATGGTTTTTGTGAGTTGTCTTCTGCTCCTCCCTCTCCTCCATGGCTAGCCCCTGTACCGTATGGACCAATACTATAGCCTGCACCAGGACCTTCTAAAGGCAAAAAAAATAATAATAAAAATTGAAAGAAATACTTTAAAAAGAAAAAAATAAAACAAAAATTATTTCCTTTCATTAAAAAAAAAACCAAATGAGAAACTTTTCTTTCAGAATTTAACTTTACTTGTGTTGAGCAAGTTGAGACTTAAATATAGCCAAAAGCTATTTGTTATTTTTCTTGCTAAATGCACTGAAATTGCAATATTTTAATTCATGTTCACCACTAAAGACTTATTTTAATGTAAAAATACATGTCAGATATAAATTTAAGACACAAAAACACCAAATTATCAGCACATAGCAGTGATGGCTTAAGTTAAGTTCAAATATCCTTGAAGAAATAGAACATACATCACAAAAAATTGAAACAAAGCAGCTGAATATACCTTACTTTCAATTTAAAATACCTTCAGAAACTCAAAACAAAGAAAAACTACAAATCTAGCTATGATTTAAATAAATAAATAGAGAAAAATCAAAAAACAAACAAAAAATAATGGAATGTAGAGATTACATTGTACATCTGTAAAGTTTCGAAACAACAAAACAATTAACTAAATGAAAATTGTCTTATTAAGAACCATAGTGGGGTTTTAAACACTGATTGGCCATCTTATTAAGACCAATAGACTCTTTCAGACTTAGGCCTGATCTGAGCTACAGATAAAAATTAGGATGATCACAATGTGAAAGATGATTTCTGCAGCACCATATATGATTTGGACAAACACATTTGCAGTCAGTCAAACTGATATAAGGTAAGGTAAAGACATCTTTGCATTTAAGAGAGGCATAATGGTAGGTGCATGTGCAGTATGTGTAACATTGGACAAGATAGCTTTGCTGGTAAAAGCTGCTCCAAGACATCAGGCATTTCAGTTCATCAGCAATGGAAAAATATGAAGGAATGTCTGCTGCAAGGGGGAATAGTAGCTGCAAAGACAAAGTAATAGAAAAAGAAGAAAGGTGGATAGACAGAATAGTGAAGTCAAACCATCATCAAAAAAAGACCAATTGATAGACACATTCAATGCAGGACACACTCATCTTCAGTGATACCTTGCAAAGAATGTTGTGAAAAAATGGACTATGGCAGAAAACTATTGTGCAATTGACAAGACACACTTCACCCTTTTTCTGAACAGATGGAAAATGACAAATTTGGAGAAAGCCACATGAATCACTTTACCCCTCTTGTGTGGTACCATCTGGTGGTGGTGGAGTCATTGTTCAAGGCATGTAGGATGAGCTTGAATGATGCATTTGACATCACAATTCTCTGCCTACCTTATTTGATACTTTGTGTACAATGTCAATGAATGAATGGAGAAATATTCCTCAGGATGCCTTCCAACACTTTGTAGATTCTATGGCATATCATGTCATTGCTAGTATTCAAAAATGTGTGGCCCAACCCGTTATTAAGTATAGATCCTAATAAAGTAAATAGCCAACTTTTATAATAAGTCTTTCTAACAGTAGCTTTATAATTTTTTTGTAATTTTTCTTACAATTCAGTTTTTATTTTGTTTAATAAACTTTTTTAAGTAAACAACTAAGCAACTGTTAATTTTTACTTGGTGAAATAATAAACCGGGAGCATGCACACCAAAAAAACCCCTCAGTGATATCACTGTTGATAATAGATTTTGTTCCTTTAATACAGTTTTCTTTGATAAGAATAACATTTTTTGTCATTTTAAATGACTGAAAAAAAAAAAAAGATAAGGAAATTTCAATTCTTCAAAGACTGAAAATAAGTAAACTTTTGTTTTTGTTTGTGAACAAGTAGTACTGATTTATGAATGAGAAAGTTTTGCAGTCCATTTAAAACCTATTTAACATAGAAAGTTTACAGAGAAGACTTGTAGCAGCAGCAGAGAGAGAAAACTCTAGTTTTTAGTTCTGCTTAATAGTTTGAATTTTAAAACTTAGTCTTTTATTTTTGCTTGGAAATTCAAAATATTCTCTCTTAGAATATCTTTAAAATGCATTAGGAGCTAGTCTGCCTTTTAATTATATACTACATTACCTGCACTTGTATAACCTGCACCATCAGCATTCACACTTCCCATCACATCTACAATCAGCTCTTTCACATTAATTTTTAAGTTAGTGGTTTTCAAAATGCCACCAGGAAAAACTTGTAAATGATGGCCGTCCAGTATTTGAGGGAGTCGACCATTTTCTGCAATCATTGTACCCCTATTTCGGATGTCAATCCCACCAAATAGTATTCTGTCAATTCTTCTTCCAAATACATCAGTCATTTCCCTTACAATTAGGTTTCCTGAGCAAAAAGAAAGAAAAAAAAAAGTGGCTTTTACATATTCAAACTAAACTTTCCAGATATTATATAAATTTTGTAAACAAAGAAATTATCAGAGAGAATTTTGTTTTTAGGAGGTTTATGTACATTGTTTAACAGTTTAGTACATAGGTAGATATATTAAATTGGTACCTCCATCCACCACAGTCATGTTTGCGACATTCTGTAGAACTCCTTCAATAAGTATAGTGACTCCTGACACACGGAGTTCTCCTTGAAGAGTAGCTTCTCCTCCATGATATACAGAGAGATCCACAGGGAGTTGTCCACTGCCAATATACAAACTCTGGTTGAATCCTATATGTAGTTTGCCACTCCTATCTCCTTTAGTACATGCAGTATTCACTTTGATATTATCAAATGGATTGTCTGGATCCACAAATGCAATATGGGCAGCTTTAAAAATATTCAAACAGTCCAGATTAATAGAGTACTTATTGTGTCTGCCTTTCACGATGTCTGGATATGCAGACGGTATTACCCAAGCTGTAGCACTGCCTAATGAAAGGTTTGCATAAGATGTGGTAAGGTTTCTTTCCAGATTCAAAACTTTCAGGTTCTGGTTGTCAACAAGCAATGTCCGATTCCTTGTAAACTGGACATTGCTTGTATCAGCTGGAGGAAGTCTATGGAGGTAGATAGTCCCAGGACCTCCATTTTCTGCAAATTTACCACCAATTCCACCAGATCCTTTGAATGTACCTGTAATAAAACCAAAGAAATTGATTGTTTAACATCAGAAGATTACTAGCAAAAACTAAAAGCACAGAAAAGTAACAACAAACTTGATAGTATACAAATGTATAATTATTATAACTTACCAACAAAGTAGTTGTGTATATAATACATGGCCACACGTCCACCGGCACCACCACCACCTGCTAAAACATTGTTAATGTCACCATGGTAACCATCACCACCAGATCCATCAACTTGTCCAATTCCATCCACAGAGTTAGCAATGATCCAAATGCTCCCTCCACTTCCACCGCCAGCTTGGATGGATCTCCATGCACCACCTTTTGCACTGATCTGGCCATCTATGGTAAGGAAATGTGAAGTCTGGATTTTAAGGCGGCCTCCACCCTTGCCACCCAGATATGGAAATACTGAGTGTCCTCCATTCTTTCCAAAACCTGTGGGTGCGAGGAAAGAATCATGTGCAACACCAACATACACCTGATTTTGACCTCGACCTCCAGTCCCACCATGGCCACCACCAGAGCAACCATTATTTCCAAAACCTACACCATCACCTAAGAAAACAACAAAAAAATTTTTTATTTACACAACAACTAAACATTTTAAGAATGGAGTTAAATAAAAAGTAAAAATGAGAAAAGATATTTTAAAATTTTGGAGGCATGACACAACTCTGCAATTTTTTTAAAACAGTTCAAGGGAAATGTCTAACAAAAAGAGCTACTAAAATCTAAAATACTAATGTGTAGTTATTGACATGAATAATAAAGTTCATTTTCCTCAATGGTGGTTTTTAAACAAATTTAGAAAGCTAGTCCAACACCCACACACACACACCATCATATGCTAGCTTTATGGATTCATCATCAAATTTAAAATGTAAAATTATTACAAAGAAAAACTGGATTCATTACCTATGTCTCCTAGTGATTCAGGAACTCCTTTATCTGCTGTAATCTGCCCATATGGCTCCACAGTGACATTTTTGTAATCCAAGAATATGTCATTGGAAAAAAACTAAAGAAATTTGTAAAATAAAAGGTAATGTTTTCTATTTAACAGATAACCCTAGATTTCAAAAGAAATATTCTTACAGATTAAAATGCAGATACTGAATAGAAAATGAAATAAATAATGAAACAATTTGAAGTTTTTTGCCATTTTTAATCTCTTCATCATCATGGTTCTTTTGTGGACAGATCCTAAAAGCAATAACTAGAAAGGGTAATAATATTTGTGCAACACTTGAACATCAGGAATTTTAAATCATTGGAATATTTTCAGCAGATGTTTTATGCAGAGAAATGATACAAATAAGTAAAATATTAGCTGGTATTTTAACTGCATAGATTTAATTATTTATTAACAAAGACAGACTTACTTTAGCTCCACTTCTCACAGTTAAAACATGACCAATCAGAACAGCTGTTACTGGGTTTTCTGTTAACACACTAAATTCACCATATGTCTTGATGTCAAGTCTCTGCATGGTATATTTTACTGGAGCCTCATAAGCAATATTCATTGAGCAATTTGTATTGACAGTTAAATTTTCTAATGAAGCCAACTTTCCTGAAATTAATTTTAAAAAAAACAATATTTAATTCACTTTAAAAGTCTTAAAATACAATTAAAAGAGCAACTTTTTCCTACCTGAAGTAACAAGTTGAATAATGTGCCACATAGTCTAAAAGACAGATGCATGCACTAATCAAAAACTGAGAAAGATATTACTACTGAAACACTTTTGTATTCACCAAGAAATATGAAACATGCTGCTGTTGAAATAGTATATTTGCTGCCACTCAATAAAATGTCAATGAATATGCAGAGCAAATTTTGTGTGTGAATATTTGAAGCTGCTTACATGAACAGCTATAGATTTTTGTATGTGAAAATGTTTCAAAGCTCTACCCCAAAGTGTCCAGATGTCTTAAATGGAATAAGCAGATAGAAACAGCACTTTAGGCCTCTTCTTAAAGGTAGGCTACAACTAGACTGCGCATTCATACAGCCACTACAAGTTGCCTTGTATCCTATCGTGAAGCTACAGGCTACATCAGACACGGATCTAGGCATGGAAAACCCCATTGGGTGTACCACTGCAACCAATCACCATCCTCAAAAGTGATCTCAATGGATGTGTAGCTGTCCAAAAACCTTTGCAGAGGAAGCAACAAAATAACAATGCCGAAATGGGCAACAGAAATGAAAGAGTGGAATGATCTAACCTAGAAGGTGCTCTTCATAAATGAGTTTAAGTTTAAAATATTTGGCAATAATCAATGGCAGTTTGTTTGAAGGCAGATCAAAGAGCAGTATAACAGTTAGTGTACAACAGTATAGTGAAGCATGGAGGGGGTGGATCAATACAAATGTGAGGTTGCATATCAGCAAAGGGCGTCAGGGATTTGCATAAAATTGAAATTGTATTTCCTGCTGACTGGTTACAGACAGCTTCTCATCCATTATGCCATTCTCTCAGAAATGCATTTCAATGTACAGGGTTTCATCTTCTGTGACAATGACACCAAGCATACAGCCACTGTGATAAAAAAAACTATCTGGAATGAAGAGTTTGAAGGAACACCCACAAATTCCTGATATGAACACCATTGAAGCTACATGGGGTTGTATGGATTCTGAGAAAAACAGACACCAACCAAACACCTTGGATAAATTGTGAAAACTGCTACAAGATATTTGGAACAACATTCCACAGTCAAATATTGATAATCTGTATGGGAGCATGAAAACATGGTGTCATGCTCTGTGTAAGGCAAAGGGGCTCACATACCAAATACTATTGCACTGTACAATGTATTCATTTTTGTTTTTGTATATTTTCCATAATAATGCATTGCATATGTATTATATACATCTCACAATTGAAGTTGCTATGTGCGTTTCCATAATTATTTTCAATAGTGTATATATATAGAAACAAAGTCCTAATAAATACTAAAAAGTTAATGAAAATAACAAAAGGAAAGTCAAACAAGTGTTACTGCAAAAGGTAGGCTAAATCCAGCTAAAATAAGAATTGCAGAACACAGAATTAAACAATCCAAAAACAATAAACAAATGGATGTTGCCCAAAAGAATCTAGATTCCAAGTCATTTTGACCATGATAGTAATAATCTGCACAGATCCCTGGTTCATTATCATTATAAGGCTACAACAAACTCTGTACAAATGGATACTAATTCAACTTTAAGATCAGAAATGCAAGTACACAAAATCTGTCAAATAATTGGCTTTGGCTTAAAAGAAATAAATAAAGTTAAATAAGCCAAATAGTAATATTTCGTTACTTATAAAATACATAATCTACCAGATGGTCATGAAATTCAAATTTAAACATTTATCTGAAGTCAGGAAAACACAGCATCCAGCCTTAAGTAACAGATGTCAGTAAAAACTTAGGTACAAACATTAATCCAAGACAGCAGCATAAAGATAAACTTTCCAAGAAGCCTGCACTAAGTGTTCTTAAATACAAAATAAGAACACGTGCATAGGCTATGTCATAATTTAAAATATACATTGTGAAAGGTAAAAATATTGTATAAATACATTCTTCTGAGCATGAAAAGTGGCATAAAAACCAACAGAAAATCTTCACAAATGCCAAAAGCAGATAACAATAAACCACAATTGATTATTAAAGAAAAATACTTAAGCTAATTATTTTGTTATTTAAGCAAGATGGAATTAATTCTTTACCTCAAATATAATAATTGCATTTTCACATTAGCAATAGTGAAAATAAACTCTAAAATAACAATAATACTAGTACAGTAATGTTTACAAGCAAACTTTCCAATTTATTTACACTCTGAACAATAACTAAAGTTAATCAATTTATATTTATTACCACAATATCTTTATTCAAATAAAGCAGCACAAATTTGAAAAAAAAAAATGTATCACATGAAAAACTAATATGGTGGCAAAAAAAAAGGAAATTATGATGATTTAGACATTTGATGTACTAAGTGATGTGATGAAGTTCAAATTAATCTTTCCATTGCAACAGTTAGAAAATAATATAGACTACACAAGTTCTGCAACAAAAAACAAAAAAAAAGCATGAGTGAAATTCTTAAATCATCATTTTTGTATTCCATTTATTTATATATATTCATATTTTTGTTATTGTCTTTTTATCTATGATACTTACTTTATAACAAAAAATATTATTGCCTCTAATCAAAAACTTTTCCACTTTTGATGAATGAAGGATAAATACATAACAAAGTAATATACTTGTGCTTTTAAAAAAAGATTGTGGAAAGACAAATGTAATTAAAATATTCACTTTATTACATTTTTTTTTTCTATTTCAAAATTTTTAGACTTTTAAAAGCTTGGTTACTGATGTCTATTTTTCTTTTAAATTAAAGTCATATGTATCACAATAAATTACACAAATTTTAAAAAAGAAAAAGATTCAAATAAATTTTCACATTCCAAAGTAGTACCTTTAATAACCAAGTCAACATTTCTACAGTCAGACACCAGTGGAAGAACAACAGAAGAATTGGCATGAGTTAGCAGAGCAAACTGGATCCTTTCTCTCTGTGATGTTACTTCGAAAGACTGCTGTGGTCTAATGGTCAGTCGGCCAGTGTCATCTCCTGTCAAAGTTTGGGTCTGCAGAATAGCACCTTCCCCAATCATCTCAAGGGAGGATCCACCCAAAATATGAAGCTGGAAGACAAATTACATGCAATTATATTTATTGTTTCACTGTTTTAGTATCTTTGACAAAAAAAAAAAAGAAAATTACCTGTTTTCTTTAAACTGTTAATTCTTAATTTTCCCTAACTAAAATGAAATTTAAAAAACAAAAACAATAAATAAATAGAGAATCTTAGAATCTGCTTAATGACGATAGAGAAAGGTTCTACTTCTGTTTTGGATTTTTTTTTCTCAGATATAACATTTCTAGGGTAAATCCATTCATACCTCATCCAACTGGAAGACTTTTTGGGAATCCTTCTCAGTGCTCATAATCACTGTGGCCCCTTTGGCATTACTGTAAACTGTTTGTGAAATTCCTGTAGGGTCTTCCCTAATATAGATTTCTACTTCTGATAGTGCTGCATATGCTCCAAAATATTGCAGGTTTATTTTTACCTACAAAACAAAAAAATTCAAAAGTAGCATACATTACTAATATACAGTTTTTAAATATTATACTGCCAATTTAATAGCATGCTCTATTATTAGAATATAAACAAACTGTCCAGAAGACATGTTTAAGGATTTATTTATAAGGAATTTTTTTTTAAGTTTTGCATCTCAGTCTCTCTTGATGTCAATCTTTTAGTATGCAGTTGTAGAAATAATTGTTCAGCTGTTAAAAGAATATTAATATAAGTTTAAAATTATACTGATAAATTATAAATTAAAAAGCTGCAATTTATACTATTTAAAATTTTCAATTTCAATCAACTAGTATTGTCATTAGTATGATTCCACATGAAGTAGCACTAATGAACAAAACTGCAGTTAAAATCATTAGATTTTTTTTCAAATATTGATATTTTGGCTAATAGTATGAAATTTGACTAAAAATTATTTAAAAAAAACTTTACAGATGAAAGCATTAGCTAACCCTTTCGAAAACATTAAATAGAGGGAAAGCTAACAGGAATAATATCAAAAAGTGTATATATTACTGATAATAAAGAAACTAACCAAGTCTCCTTACATAACCAGAAGACCTAACATATCTGAAAAATAGTGCAACAAATACAAGTTTTCTTTGTTATCAAAGAATCAAAGTTACCTTTTCCACATTCTGACCGATGTGCACTTTCCCAAAGCTCCCTTGATGGCAATCTTTTGTTGAAACAAATCCTGTCGTATGTTGTGTATTTACACCTTGAAGCGCAGTACTCAAACAATAGTCTGTCCATCCATTGTACCTATAACACAAGTAGTCAGTACATTTGTTTTCTACATTCTAAAATATTTCTTATCACTTTCGGAAACACTACACATCTAGCTAAAAGCTTTTGACTTGAATACATTTTTCAGAATCTAACCAGCACCACAAAATAACCACAAGGTTTTATCCTTTCCTTTACAAGTCCTGGAAACAATATAAATAAGTTTGAAAAAGATCATCTGCAGCTTCATTATGATGCTTAAAGCAAATATCATGTATAGGTCGAACAAGCTTTCTTTATAAACAAGAAATTATAGCATAAAAAATTTTAATTAAAAATCATGCAACTTTTGCAGACATGAAGAGAGCTGTATTTTCTTAAACTGGATCACAACTATTTTTTCTTTCTCTAAATGGAATTTGAAAAATTATGCAAATTGGTTTTTTTTTTAAATTCTTCAAAATAACTTAGCACGAATGCATGTTATTATTTAAACAGGAAAAGAGAAAGGAAACAAATAAGTAAATAGACAATATAACTTGTTAGAAAATTAATGTTTATAAACTTACCCACAATAAGGATAGATAATAACATGATCAACAAATACTACAAAAGGTATGTCAATGGAGATGACTGTATTTTTTGATGTAGTCCTGTAGTTATCATTGAGACTTCCTGATGTTAGGTGAGACAGATAATGGTGGTATCCATAAGCATGTCCTATGCTAAAGACAGTAACATTACTGAGGGTAACATATGAAGAATAATCAGTGTTAATGGGCTCTAATGGAAGCTTCTCTAGTTCATTAATCCTCTCATTATGAGACTGTTTCTGATTATCTGTTATCAGTTTTCTGTATGGTGTCTTCTTGGAGTTATCTTCAATGTACACAGTTCCTGCCCCTCCATATTGTGCAGCACCATACCCACCATGCACCAGAAAAGAGCCAGTAAAATGATTCAGTTTACTGTGATACACAGCAATTCTTCCTCCTGCTCCACCTCCCCCATTGTTAGAAGCACCTTTAAAAATACATCAAAAGGAAAACATTTATATAATTTGTTTTTTTAAATTTGTTTCTAAATCATCAAGGACTTTCCCTCACATACACAATTTTACTAACTTCCACAACAGTTCTAGGCTGACAAATGTCCTACAATGTACAATACCAACACATACCTAGCCATCCAGTTTAGTCCAAATGTTCTAGAAACCATTTTGTAATAAAACTAAAGCAAAAAGAAAAAAAGGTGAATAAATAAGTTATTTAACCTGCCCCTCATGAGCCAGGTGGTCACTTTCTCGTTGGTACAAAAATCCAGGTCATTGCAGAAAAACAGATTTCGTTTTCATTTTTTGTTTGAGAATCTCCATGGGCAGAGAGAAAGTTTGCTGCCCTCTATTTCATGCTCGGTGCATCATGTGAGAAATTACTGAAAAATCTCTTCTCCAACTTCACAGGTAGAAACTCTAATGAACTGTTAATAATATCTAGTAAAACGAAAGAAGTACCTCAGATTACTATGTGATTAGTCCTGCAGCAGTGTTGGTGACGTTCAAGGAAGAGTGCAAGGAAGGCAGTCAGATGAGCAGCTTTCCTACCGATGATAAAGTTAAAACTTCATCAGTTCATTGAAGCAGAAGCACACAGCAGTAAGTCAGAATTGATCACATGGGCTGCCTGCTTCCCATGTTGTATTGTCTCGGGACTAATCTGCATACTTTAGTATACATTTGTACTGCATGGTACTGAAAACTCAAATGCCTTTAACCTTTTAATTTTTTTTTTTCAATTTTCACTCCAAAAGACGGTTTTAAATCTGTGTGATGCGATACATTCAAATATCACTGTTTCGGAAGCTTCTGCAATGATGACCTAGGGAATGTCAACAACCCCATAGAAAAGAGTGACTACCTGGCTCGTGAGGGACGTGTTAAAACAAATTTGCTTCAACTAAAAGATTCAAACTCAAAATTCAGTCAATCAATTATATTATCATACTTCATTTGTTAATATTAAATATGAAACTATCAAGCAAGAGCACAATGCATCTCCAGTCTATGTCCTGTGAGTCTGCCATCTTTGAATTAAGGAAAAAAGCTTTGATGCTCCTTTTATATATCTCAATTTTAAAATGATTACATTTAAACAATTTCCCTTATTTCTTCATTTGGTAAACACATTGAATGAGAATTCTGATACATAACTTTAGTAATATCTGAAATGACAGAGTTAAATAAGTAAAAAAATATGTCACAACTTCTCCCCCTCCTCAGTCTTGTAACATTTCAGTATCATTCACCTGAGCAAGATTTTAGAACGCTGTAACTGAAGCAGAAAATGAAAACCAAAGCATGTTGTAAGCTTGAAGATGGTTTCATAAAAATGAAGAAACAGAATTTTCTGCTCAGTGATTTTTTTTTCAAAAACTCTGAAGAATTACTTATCTGCAGACTTATTCAGCTAAGAAAAAAATAATATATATATACAAATTTTTCTTTATGCTACTTTTGATAGTATAGCTTCCTTATCTACTGAAAATACCAGTTTGAGAAAATTCATAATTCTCTCCTTTACCTAAGAATAATAAATAAACATAGTTGCATGTTTTCTTGTTCGCTTATTTCAAAATGAGGAGCTCATCAGAAACATCAGGTTTTTTTTTTTTCTTCCAGAACTAAAGCTACTGATTAGGATTCCATGATCAGTTAACTTTTGGCACTACCATGTGATTTGCATGTAACTGTTTCTTCAGCAGGTTCTAACAGCTGCATCAGTTACCATTTTTGGTGAATGAAAAGTTGTACAGACAATATATACAGATACCCAAACAGAAAACATCTCTGGTTTCTCATTTTATTGTTTGACCATCTAAATTAATTTTTCTTTATTCCCATTTTTCAGAAATTTTACATGCTTACTTGATTTGGTTTATCTTTATCTTGATCTGAATACCCATTGATTAAGTCAGTAAAGTGACAGGCAAACACACTACATTCTGGGCAGCACATTTTACAGCCAGTGATATAACCATAACAAAACCATTATTAAAAAGGACAACATATATTGTACCTAATTTCATTTTACAGAACTGTGATTAAGGAGGGTGGCAATTATTTCAAATTTTAGTGCGTAATTCATAGACTAAAAGATATATTAAAGCATTGAAAATTATCCCCTTTGTATGAATAAAGACACTTAAAAAAGTTTAAAAAAAGGTCTGCAGCACAGTGATTTTGAGAACATAAAAGCTAAAGCAGGATTTCACATAGATGGGTGACAAATGTGAAAATTGTTAGATGTTTGGAAAAAGTCTGCTGGAAATCCTAGTATTTAAACCCCCCATGACTGTTGATAAAGAAAAATAAAAGATTAAGGAGGTTACACGATGTTTTAGTTTCCCCTAACACAGATCTGTATTTCAATGCCATCCGTATATTCGTACACCTAAATCTCTTCTAGCCCCGCTGACTGATCCAAACACAGATTATACTGTACTTAGTCATACTGAATACTGATACAATAAAAGTAGTGTGAAATTTTATTAATTTTTTATGCTCAGTAAATAACATTAAAATCTGATAACAACCTCTGCCTCCAGAAGCTTCAATACTCCCAAAGCCATCCAGATGACCAACAGCAGCGTATATGCTCCCACCAGCTCCGCCTCCACCTGTTGTTCCAGTACCACCTCCGCCATTAGCATGTAATCGGCCTTCTATCCGTAAAACATCTTGCACCTTTAAGCTGATAATACCTGCAAAAGCAAATACCACAGTGATCAATCCCCTACAATAAAAATCTGAAATATATACTTGTTTCAGTAAAAGTTGGTGATATTTGTAACAAAATTAAACTAAAAAATAATATTTATTAAAGATACTAACTCTATGCTTTACAATTTGGTAAGTGCAAACATTTTTTGTCTGTAGAATAAATACAAACTTTAAAAAAAACAAAGCTTAAGTGAAGACCAACCATATAAATAACTCTGACCTTTTCAACGTTTTTGTTGTTTTTCAAAAATTGAAGTAATTTTTAAACCTGAGACATTTTTTTAACTCATGATAATCTGAAAGCCTGCAAACATATTATAACTCCAATACGAGTTCTTAAACAACGTGTCATTTAACCCCACATAACTGCCTGCCTTGAAGGAATTTTTCCTAATCACAGAAAACTGACATCTTTTAGCACTCACACAGCACATAACACAAAATGCACTGGCATCATCGGTGACCCACAAATTACTTCAGCTTCGTTTTTGTTTAGGTTTTAATGAAAGAGGATTCATTTCATTAATTGTTTGGAGTAGGTTATGCAATTTTTCACTGTATTCACACAAAATGTAAAGCAGAGTTTATAGAGAATCTTCATTTTCAACATAGAGGCTCGCCTGAGGAAAATGTGTGCCTGGCTTACATTAAATAAGTAAAGCCCTTTGATAACAATTAACTAAATTAAGTTTAGCGCAATATTGGTAGGTATACCTCCACCACTGCCCCCACGACCATCCTTTCCATTGCCTCCCCCACTGCCATATTTGGTAGGATGATACACTGAATTATAGGCAAATGCTGAATGATATCCTCCCCTGGACCGAGCACCTCGTCCCCCATGGCCTGCACCTGCTCCTCCACAGTGATGCTGTCCTTGCCGTAGACCTGCTCCAGGACCCTGACCAGCAGGAAAGCCACCTTCATTACCATTGATGCTTCCTGTGACAGAAAACAAGTTAGCATACGTAACAAACATGTACATTTCTACAAACATTGTCATTGTACACATATACATTTATGAAAGAATTTTAAAATAAATAAAAGGTTAAAAAAAAAAAAAAAGCTTTTGCTGATGGAATTTTACTCTTTGTCTCACCTGCCTCAACCAAATGACAAAAAAAAACTATCTTGATGGCAGCTGTAAAATAATGAAAATTTTCACTTTCAATCTGGTATTATTCACTAATGTAAATACCAGCTAGATAAACCATCTTCTGAAATGTAACCAACTACCAGGACCAAGCATAATATGAGTCATATTTATGAAACCAAACCCTTGTGGTGTCTTGGTGTAAGTACTTTCATTAGATCTTTTCACCCCCCATTTTTCTTTAATAAATGTGAATCAGACAAATCTAGGACCAGTCTATATCAGCTAAAAAAATTTTTTTTTTTTACTTTTAACTAACGTGTCCAATTAAAAAGCTTAATTTAGCACCAAAAAAAAAAAAATGTAAACATTTCAAACAGACAAAGATTGTCCAACATTCCTAGATAGCAATTAAGAAACTACAGGGCTCATTACAAAAAAATAATTCTCTCTCAGCCAGACAAACAGAGAAAGAGAGATTAATTATATATATTCAGGAAATTTTATTAAAATATTAGTAATTAGCATGAATTAATTTTAAAAATCACAATCATTGTTTTCTGAAAATATCTCATCATAGACTCAATGACCAGTTAAGGTGCATGTTGTATTAGCAGGGACTTTATTCAGAAGTAATGCTACTGTTAGTATAGTGAGTACAGTAAAGTCTAACTTAACACGATCAATCTGTGCCTGAAAAACACCGCATTAAGTGAAATACAATTTCCACTAAGAATACATGTAAATAGGTAGTGATGCATGCTGGTGGATAGAGAGAGAGAGAAAGAAATGAAGAGTAACATAACAATTAAGTATCATAAGCTCTAGGGGTCCACAGGATACACCATTAAAGGTTAAGGTTTAAGTCTCCTTCTGCATTGTCTCGTAATAGAAGAGTGCATTGATCTTTCGCAGCTTTAAAACTTGGGACGTTTTTTTTTTTTGTCTTGGGAAATATAGGTTCTGTTTGACATCTTCCAATATAATGACCACCTGCTTAGGGCTATAACCATCATCAGCTATAATTTGTACCAGCAAACTACGAAAACTTTTGGCTGCATTTTTATTGGCCATGGCTGCTTCTCCCATGACTTTTATGCTGTGTAGATTAAACCACTTAAAACGTAAAAACCATCCCTGAATCGCATGTAAAGGTTTCACATCACTTTCACTTTCATCCCACTTCAATGATTCATGCAGACTTAACGGAATGATTTTGCTTCGTTTGGTGCTCAATCCAAGTACCCAAAAGCCTTTGCATCACGTCAGGCCTACTATGACTGATTTTGGCGGCACTCACTGACGTAGCACACAGACCACTTGCTTTTATCTTAACCACATCTGAATGGATAGTCCGGCATGTTGCTTCGTTCAGACCCATCGTACATGAAATATCCATTAGTCTTTCAACTTTCTGAAATCACTTGATGACTTTTAATTTTATTTCCAAAGAGTGACTTTTGCATATCACTTTCATTGCTGAAGCACTAATATCCTCACTTTTTCTTTTTGGGCCCACTGTTATTAAGGGATAAAAACACAATTTGGTAAGTTATGGTTCACTAGCTATCACAGAAGGATATCAAACACCATCCCCTCTCGCTGCAGGATTGTGTTATAATGAAACATCGCCATGTAAAGTGAGTTTTATTCCCTACTTTATAAATTGTGTAATAGTGAAATCGCATAAAGTGAGACTTTACTGTATTTTGAAAGAAATGAACTATTCTTATAAATCTGGTTGTGATGACACTTGCTTTGATTGAGAAAATGATAAATGCTAGGAACAGACAGACAAATCAAATCTTTTTATTCTGAACCAAAAAACTCTAATGTCAAAAGTTGGAAGAACAACTGTAGCAAGCACAGATTCATTTTATTATTTTATTTTGTTCTTCTCATCATTTGTCACTTTTAAATATTTTAAAAAATATTTAAATTCTATTTAAATAATAAATAAAATTATGATTTGACTTTTTTTTGGTTTATTGAAAAATTTAATGATTGCAGTGTATTTCAGAATGATAGACTAGGATAGCAGAGCCCTGACTTTATAACATCAGTCAGTCAATTAACGACACTACCTGTCAAATATTGTATATGTTTACTTAATTGTATGATGAAATGTAAACAACCAATTCACTAATTCATTTTGATTTGAATATATATATTATGAAAAATTGATTGTACAAACCTATTTTTTTTTTAATTATCAGCTAAAGATCAGAATAAAAAGATTTCAATTTTTTTTACTTTTAAAAAATTCTGAATCTGCTGAAGGCCTCTTCCTTCAATAGCTGTATATTGTTTTTTCATATACCGGTGCTGTCTAATATCTACATTTATAATGAATTCTCCATTTTTATATGTTGTAATTGTTTATCTATCTATAAAATAAAAGTAAAAAAACAAAAAAAAAACAAGTGATTATACCAGTAAGAATTGTAAACTTAATTTTAAAGAATCATATAAAAAATTGTGCCCATTTTTCAATTTTTTTCTGCACCCTGGCACTATACAAAGCCCAATCACAATTTACAGTAAACAGAGTTAGCATAGCTCGTATGCTGATACACTGTCCCTGCTGAAATATTACATCCAGGTTTCTTTTCAAACCTAAATGAGTAGGGTCCATGTATACAAAAAAATAATATTTTAAATAATTTCTCTTAATAATTCAAAACATTAAAAAGAATGAAATAATGATATTTATAAACACATTTTTGATAGACAAAAAAATATTTCTATAAACCTCTTAAATGTTGAGCAATAATGATTTTGAACTTAGTCTTATTTTAAACTTTCATGTTTGAAAACATACTTATTTGTCAAAAATCAAGCATGAATTTATAAAAAATAAATTTTAATAAACTCTTCTAGTCAATTATTCCTACTGCTGTATTTTTACTTTTCCTTATTAAATGTGTACTTTTTCATTTGACATCTAAGATAAAAAAAATTATTAATTCATTTTCCAGAAAAAGTCTGCTTTTAATGCTATAAAAACTTTGCAGGCTTCTAACTCACCAGAGAGATCAATGGTGATGTTTATGGCATCAATATGTAAGTCATTGGTAGTAAGGGCTCCCTTGGCATTGACATTTAGCTGAGTCACATTGAGGTTCATCTGTGGACCACCAACAGATCTCCAGAACTTAAGAATACCACCAGCTCTGACACTGATATTTGACACCTGGAACATTCCCTCTGGGTATCCCAGGGTGTTGCAGTGGGACCAGATGAGACACAAGCCTTTATTCTCAACAACTAGAACATGGAGTCCTGATACTGTACCACTGACTTCCAACCAAACCTCTCTCAGTATGATCTCTCTTGGAATCTGCAGATGGCTAAACCTTAATAGCAATAACAATAGTAAGTTAAATTCTTAAATAAATACTAAACATCATCAATAACTTTTCATTTCAATCAGTGTTATCTACTGGAATCAAATTTATTAGTACAAGTAATCAAACAAAATCCTTGTATAAGCAAATCTCATGTTCATGGCAAGAAATTGCTCGCAAAACAAAATTTTGTAATAAAAAGTCTCGCTCACAGAAATGTAAAACTGTTTTTAAAGTGCTGAAAAGTTATCCACTTTCCGTTTTACTAATCTTTCACTTTTAGGTTATCAGTTTGTATCTCTTTTTACCAACAATAGACACTAATGCATAATATCTTACTGGGCCCTTCTTAAGCTTATACTGAGAAAATGTAAGCTCATAAAGAGAGATATATTGTAAGAATTTCTCCAGAATTTTTAAGAAGCTTAAGCATTTGGATTTTTCAGAATGGTTTAGAAGTGGCTTCTGCCTTGTACTTAGATAATCAATGTTTAAGAGATTTAAATTAAAATTATCAATGGTTTTATAACTAGGCATTATTAGAATTTCTTTCAACTACAGACAACTATTAAAACAAAAAAATTGTTATTTGGCTAAATCATACAAGAGATGTAGCATCATAAAAATGCTTTATTTCTTTAGGGCAGAATTGTTATAAAGTGGAATTCTTTTGCCATAACATTTCTTTATATTAACATTTATTTTTAAACTGTTAAAAAGGTACATTGTTAAATGTTTCTTTACCATAAGAGGCCATTCAGAATTCATTGCTATATCTTTAAAAAAAATTTTTTTTAACTAAACTAAAACTAATCATATGTATGAACAAGTTTTCCTGCAAGCTGTATTATAATATTTACTTGTTATTAACTTGTCTTTTATATTAAACATTTTAAATAATTTTTTTAAAAACATCAGATTTTATATTTATTTCCTTTCACCTATTTGCTTCCAACCAGGTATGATCACCTTTTAGTAAAACAGTAATTGTTATAATGATATTCAAATTTATGAGTATCTTATTTATAGACAATTTTAATGAACTATTCAAAAGTTATCTAAACAAAATGATGATTATTCAATGTATACCTGTAAGTCATTATGTTTACAGGCATATAGATATCCACTTTTTCAAAAGCAAACATTTGCTGCTTGCCAGCATGCAGAACCCCAGACCGATCTCCTTTAAGAACTTTAACCCACACTTTTATCTGGTCTGAAGAAGTGTTGCTCAGTATTGCTACATGTGCGTTTCCTCCAATGGTGACTTCATCAAATGTGTATGTAGAATTCTCATGGTAAAGCCATGTTATGCCACCAGCCTGGCTGATGTTCTCATATCTGCCTTCCAAGAGATTGCGCAAATTCATTTCTGGCGAGGTGACTTCTCGTGGATAAGGAAGACCATTGTTGTCAATTCTCAATGTTCTCAGCATCTTATTGCTGGAGTTATTCAAGGATTCCACAAAAACTGTTCCAGCACCTCCAGATTCAAAACTGCTACGACCTGAAAGAAAAAGTAAATAAATAAGATATATAAATATAAAGTTAATATATTACCCAAAGACTTCTGAGAGAAAGTAATATCATCAAAACAATAATTTATCAGGTGAACAACCACATGCCTAAATAAAAAACTGTGACTAGTTATTATAAGTTCCCAAATAGTATCATTAATCTGTTTTTAATCAATTTTGTAGTATTCGCTTCAAAATAATCCTAACACTGCATATTCTATAATAAAATATCCTTAGTTTTGACTGACCATTTTAGCAACTTCTAAAAAGTTATTCAGTTTTAGCTTAAGTCTACAAAGTACTCAACAATAACTGCTATTTTTATTAAAAAATAAAATCAGTCTTCTAAGATATATATATATATATATTTATAAATAGTATAAAGCTACAGATTGTTTAATTACATTAAAAAAATTAATATTTGCCTATTACCTGTTGAAAATTACCCCAGTGAAGAATAAATACATTTTTTAAATTATGTTATAGGGAGGGATAGTACATTTTTAAATTACTTTTCAGATAGACCTTACAAACCATTGGCTCATAACTGAAATGATATGATTACTAACAAATGGGCCAGGCAGGTGATCTTTTAAATTTTAAACATACAAAAGGCTTACCTCCAGAACACTTTAATGTCACATTCAGCTTGTTTGAGTTGTTACATTGGATAGAGATGCGTCCTCCAGCACCACCACCACCACTTGGCTGAGCACCTTGACCCACACCACTTCCACCATATGCAGTGATGGATCCATGCCCCACAATCTCTTCACATTTGATCCACACTGATCCACCAGCTCCACCACCTGAAGGTAAAATGAGAGTCAGGTATGTACAAACTGCTGATCAACTTGACAACTAATTTATACTGCAAGTATACACTGACATTCTGACTTATTAGAATACTCTTCTCAATATCAGTGATATTTTTCTTTTAAATTCATTTAAGCCAAGTGAAAAAAATTGGATTATCTGCTTTACTTCTAAAATATAAAATTAAGTAATTAAATTGATTTTCGTTTTTTAACCTCAAAGTTACATTCTCCTATGCGGCAATTCTTTGTCAACTGTTATTCTAGTAAATCACCTGTAGACGCTTGTAAAATGGCCTTAGAAAAATTTTGCTTACTGAAACCAAATAAAGTTTGTGGAAATGACATAATATTTTTTAAACAAACAAACATTGTTGTCATTTATATTTTTGCTTCTATCCTCCATTCTGTTTTATTTCAGTAAAAATTTCTGCAATCATGATACAGCAAATGATGTCACAACTTCAATGTTTTGTTTGCTTTTATTCTAAGACTGAAATAAACTGTTCTGAACTACATCGTTTACCTGCTCCAACACCATGTACAGCATCAGCATCATCTCCATTAACTTTAATGCTCCCATCCAATTCAACATGCCTGCTGTTGATGGTGATGCTTCCCCCGCCATTTCCCCCTAGGCCTTCAAACACCAGGTTGTTTTTGTAAGGTTTGTCACCAAAGTACAAGCTTCCTGTAAGTGCATAGGTGAGAACTGCTTTAAAAACTTGATAAACAAAAATTTATGTCGAAAAGATTTAAAAGAAATTCTTTTTGAAGATTACCAACAATATGGATAATTATAAAGGAAATCCTATTTATCAAATTAATTTAATTTATCATGATTACCATGAATAACTTTTGATATATTATACATTAAATGTTCAGCAGATGCACAATGTTTACACTTCACATGAACAAGTTGGTTTTGGCTTTTACTCTAGAGTAACTTTCCTAAATTCAGTTAACCTGTTTCATCAACTCAAAGTGCATAGTATACAATGACGATGTTAATTGTCTCTCTTGTTTTAAATTCGTAGGTCACTATCTTATAAAAGTGAAGAAAGGCAGAATTTACGATTTTAAATTTAAAATACAAGTTACATAGCAACTGTCTCATACTTGAAAGTTCTACAAGACTAAGCATTTAGATAAAGAAACTTTTTTTTTTTTAACACCACAGTAGGTGCTGCAGAACCACACACCCACCTATTTTTTCTCCAGAACCTCCTGGACCACCATACTGAGAAGGCATGTATATAGAGTCATAGCCCTGTCCAACACTGGTCAGTGCTCGACCACGTCCACCACTACCTCCATGGCCTCCTCCACTGGCACCTTTCTTTGATCCTGAAACAAAAAAAACATGTGCAGGAGGACCATGGTATGTATCACATAAAACTGATCTGGTATCTTTTTAAAATTGACACTAATTTTGGTTTTGTAAACTTTAATAATAATAAACAAAGCCTAGCTGAAAAAGTTTGCTTGTTTTTTTTTTATTTAAACTACCATCTTTGATTGGTTTGTTAAAAGATAATTTACAACATGTACAACAATGAAATGAGAAAAATTATTCTGCTCAGTGTGTTTATTTAACATTAAAAAATAAGGACCTCATATCCTACGAGATGTTTATGATTGGTTAGCCATGACATAGCAACTTCAGCCAGTGGCATAGTTTCTTCTTTACTAAACTTTCATTTCATCAGCATGTTAGTTTTGTTTTTGTTTTTTAGTTATGATCCGTCCAACCATTAAATTCAGTCAGTTAGAGTTAGGTTTTTCTTTAGGCTGGTTGTTCACAATACGAGATGCAAAAGCAGTCATACAGCTTTAGTGATGCACTTATAGTATCTTACCCTCTATTGCCACAAACTAGAACTAATCTATGTTAATTCTGAAATGTATCATTTGGCATGATTTTCTGGTTGCTTGTCTTCTCTCAACTATATTACAAGTTCATTCAATCACTGTAAATTTAAATAATTCTATTACTTAAACAGACTCAACAAGAGTGTGAAGCTAAACACAATATCATTATTTTAAAACAACTCTTCTTACCAATTCCTGCTCTTTTTCCAGCACGGTTGACATCAGTCAGAGCTGAGAATCCCCTACCACTCAGATTAATCAAACCACCAGAATGTACAGCAAACAGATGCTGAGTGTCAATATTTAAAGATGAGCTACTCTTGAAGAATCCACCACCATAAACCTGAAATTATTTTAAAATTTTGTCAGCTATTCTAATTTGAGAAAGTATATTTTGTAAACTATTAGAGGAAGTAAGTGATAAAGTGATAAATAGTTCTATTACTATCATTACCAATATTAAAAAAATAAACCAAACCAGCTGAATGTGATGTTGATGTCAGTGTAAAGCCTAGCCATTATCATTCATAAAATCAATTGTGTGTGCATGTGTACACTGAACATGCCTAACATCTAGTTTTCCTCACTCTCCCTGTACAGGAAATATTTACCAAATTATCAACATTATTCTAATTACTTTACTAAATATCATCTATGATTTTCCATTGAGGTATCCTCTACCTCCCCACTGAAAATTCTCTAGTTTAACTCTTGCAGCAAAACCTCCATCATCTGATGATGATGATGCACATTCCCAACTCCTTTCTGATCTGATCAGGATAAATCTCTGATGTAAACTTTCTCACTGGAAAACATTTGCTTTCAGCCATTTGTAGTGCTTGACCAGAATGAGGCTTTCATAGGATATCACAACATACAATACCACATATACCCATTTTGGTGAATGGATTACAGTTTACTAACAACATATAGTGCCTCACACACATTGAAGATCAATATCTCGGTCAATAGTATTAGAACATCTCAGTAGTATTCAGATAGCTAAAAAATGTCAGAAAATTGTGTTTTTTAAAGTTATTTCATGTTGCAGCCTATTAAGCTCCAAAGCTTGGCATCCTGAAAGAATACAACTTATCACAGTATTTATCCATATTTTAATTATTATCACTGGGGAATATTTATGATATTTTAGTATAACTACACACACTACCCACTTCACAAATTGCAACAAATATTTTTTTTTTTTTATTTTAATGAACAAAAATAAGATTAGGTCCACTTGCAGATGTATCCAGAATAAAATAAAATAACCAAATTTTCTCTGTAGATTAAGGTATTAAAGAAAATCAAAAAACATTCCACACATTTATTGTGATCCAACTAACCTTTTGCAGATTAACTATTAGCATTAGAAAGTAACCTGGTCTACCTGACAATACTAGTAAAAGGGTCAACTATCTTATAGCACCTTACTTTACAAAACACCGTGTTATTCTAACCTGAACACTGGTAGCTGATAAATGAAAACTGTGTGCACTTGAATATGCATGAAGCTCCAGCATGCCTTTGTCTTGTATGTGCAAAGATTTTAAAGACAGTTCAGCTGGTCTGGTATTTAGTCCCAAACTGGCATTTGTGTCCATATAGACTCCACCATTATTAAAAACATAGAGATCTTCAATACCAGATACCTGGAAAAACCAAAATATAAACAATCCTCATCAACAAATTAGACACCAAAATTTATTTTAGCAAAACATTTTTAAAAAAATAAAAAGTTTATTTTCCTTTCATTTATCAAAAGCTGAGTATATTTGATTTTTTTTGTTACATTTCTCTTTTGCCTATTGCAAATAATAAGTTGATGAGAAAATACCTTCTAAAAAAAGTGACAATATCCACAGTAATTCTCTATACTTTCTGTAAATAACACAGCACTACTAACTTTGTTCTTATCCTTTCCATCACAATCACAGGATAGCAACTATATAAATATATATTAATGTTTTTAGTTTGAAAAATACAAATTAATTAAATAGTAGTAAAAAAAAAAAAAGCACCTTTCCAAAAGAAAATAATTTGGTTTTTGTGAAAAAAGCTCGTGGTGGGTACTGGGTATGACCTTTTTCATAGACATGAGCATTAAATGGAATATCAGCTTCTGACTTGTTGATGGATATCTGCTGATTGTACCCAGTATGAAGGAAACCTACAAAAGTAGTAGATATTCATATAATCAGAATTTTTAAAAAGAAAACAAAAAATTAATGGTAATTTTTATAGGTGAAAACCAATTCTAAAAAGATCACTAAAATCACTGGTTGAAATAGATTGGTAAAGTAATTGCTCAACTACAATGGGCCTTTTAAAAATATGTATACAATGAAAAACAATTTTTGAACTTTAAAACATTGCAAGATACACTCCAAATGTTTCAATCTCTTTTTAATCTATCACTGCAGTTTTCATTATGTGGAAACATGATATTAAACATCTATGATACCTGTTTTATCACCTATCAGGTGTCCAATGTGCACAGTTGTCTGACTAGTTAAATTTTGTGACTGGATAACCAGGTGGCTGTTTCCTTGAATGAACAGTTCATCAAAGCTAAAATTTTCATTTTTCTTTGCAATTATCCATGTTGCAGCACCACTCAATTCTTGATATTTGTATCTAAATGAAAATATGACAAAAGCTGCTGAATAAAAACAGAAAAAAACATGAAAATCTAATCCATTTTACTGAAAGTTTCAGATATTTTTTTCTGTTTGTTTAACTGACTAGATGACACATGCAATTTTGGTTGATGAAATAAAATTCCATTTTCATTTCCTGTTTAGTTTTCCATTGTATTAATATAGCTGTTAATGGGGCAGCAGCACTTTAACACCTCTTTATTCAATTTAAAAAAAAACTGAACAAGCAATCAAAGACGTACTGTTAGTGAACACAGGAATGAGAGAAAAAATATACACAGAGCATCATATTTTTACTATAGCTTTTCAAAAAAACTGTGTCATACTCTAAATCTTAGCTCCAAAATAAAAAGCAATCAGCTATTAAATTAGAATGTCAATGTTAGTTTTATTTTTTTTCTTTTTTAATACTTCATACAAATTATTTTTTGGTAATATTCTGGAATTGATTCCGAATGTGATCATAAAATTTGTAATGATACAGATTTCACTGGCAAAGTCGTGATACAGACAGAAATGAACTTTATTCATTAAGACTTTGCAGAATACACTAGCTTAGAATAATTCTGGTGTTAGCTTGCTAATTAATCTAAATTTAAACTATGCATGTGATGTATGTATATATTGTAGCACCATATACATGAATGAACAAAGATTTAAAATTATAAAATCTAAACTTGCCTATCGTAAACGTTTTCTCCATCAACAAAAATCTCCAGCTCACTCAAAGAAGCGTAGTAGTTCACTGTGTTGGATGAAACTAAATTAATAACAAATTTATTTGCAGTTCTGCGAACAGGTAAATAAATGTAAGATCCCTGAATGACTTTACGCCTGGGTAACACATAATCATCAGTGATGGAAAAGGACAAGCTATTTTCATAACCAATGACCTGAAATTAAACATGCAAATCAAACAACAACAGACAAAAAAAATAAGAGAAAACAAGCAAAAGGAAGCAAAGCAGATAAAAAATTTTTTAATGATTTTTTAAAAAAAAACAGTTTACAAAAATAGTCAAATAGAATTCTTTGTATTCCATTATTTTTATTCTGCTTAAATTTTTGTAAATTTCTTATTAAGAGAAAAAAATTTTTTTTCCTTTTAATTGTAAATGTCATGACATGATTATCTGTAGCATGGAATTTCCAAGTTTTTTTTATTTTTTAATGTAAAGAACGGGACAGAAGTTCATATTAGTGAAAAATGTAAGACGTATTGAAGAAATAAGGTTTAATTTTTATTCAAGATCAGATAGTGGGTAAAATAAAAGTTAGATGCAATTAAAAGATATGTTGTCATTATTACTGTTATCCTCAACAATTTCATGCTTTCTAAAGTGAAAAAACTTTATACACAAAGGTTAAATTTTCTGAAGTTTCCATCAGCAGAACAAATTGTTAAATAATAATTAGTTGTTTTTTCTTATAAAAGTGCAATTTTTTTTTTAAATTTTAAAGTTAAAATATAAACAATATATGCATTTACTTACTTTAAATTTTGTTGGAAAGCGACTCTCAGGAAAGATCTTAATAGTGCTGACAAAGTATGTAGTGTTTAGTGTGATGGTGATAATCGTACTTGGTGACTGGGCCAAAAAATACTGATGTATGTCGCTCTCTAAAGTTTGATCAAACAAGTAGGCAATGGCATATGATGTTGCATCGTTTGGTAAGCAGAATCTGCAAAATCTGTTGTATACTGGAGAACTAGAAGTTACTGTGAATCCAGATGCCAATTTGTAGATTGAAGATTTGCCAACTTTAGAAGAATCAGCTAAGTGCAGGCGAAGACCTTCATTAAGGATCGCAGTGTCTTCTGAAACTTGTTTCCTTCCTTTGTTGTCCACCTTGAGTGTATTGAAACCAGTCTCGGTATTCTTTATGTACGTGGTCCCAGATGCTCCAGACTCTGACCCATTCTCTGCCAACCCTCCATGTGTATCCAGTGAGCCTCTGTAAGGTGGCATGCCTTGATGAGTAGCATGAAATATGGCAGATCTTCCACCTGCTCCACCACCTCCCTTTAATGAATCACCACGACCACCTAAAGCTTGTATAGCACCAGTATGACTGCCTGAAATATAACTTTTAGTAATAAAATGTTTTCAAAAATTAATTTCAAACAAGAAAATTTCCAAGTCTTTCATGAATGCTCAAATCACAATATACAAAAACAGAAAAAAATCTGATGTAAATTATTAAACAGCAATTTTACTGAAGGCTATGCAAAAAATTTTTAAATACTCTATATGAAACAAAAACAATACATGTTAAAAGAAACATGTAAGGTAGATATGTCTTCTTGAACATATTCACAATCCATATTTATTAACTTCAAAAAAAAATTCTAACCAGCTTCAGACCTTTCCTAAAATTTAATTTGACTATTAGTATTACAAAATAATTAAACAGCATTAAAGTACAAACCTGTAAAGTTAACTGTTGAAATTACAATGCTTCCACCACTACCACCACTGGCACCATCCTGTGATGCCACATCCTTGCTATTAGCCATTATGTAGCCATCAACTGTCAGAGTGTGACTGACAGCGATTTCAAGCTTCCCACCGCCTAGAGAAAACAGATGATAAAACGCAACATTTATATTGATTATTCATGGAGTGAAAAAAAAATTAAACAAATTAAAATTACAGCAGTAAAGGATAAATATTCTCATTTTTTGCCTTTTAATATAACCTAAAGAACCTTACAAATTAAAAGCACCAGGTACAACAGTGCAATTTTGTGATTCCTGTTTGGAATTTTGTGACCAAAAATATTCAAACAGTTTGCTAATTCATTTTTTCATTGCAAAGCTTCTTCACAAAATTACAAATGCCACTCCTTTTTACCATGAAACTGCATTTTGACAAAACTCCCATATACAAATATAGATTTCATTCAAGAAATCTCTTCGTAAAAACTGAAGATATGGTCAAACTTCATCAAATGATCAAACATGCTACAATAATTTAAAATTTTACAAAACAGATTTTAAGTGTGAAATCCATTTTTTGTGGATATACTTTTATATTTCATGGTAAAAATGAATAGCATTTGTAATTTCAAGAATATAAGCAAGTTACATTTAAACTTCTGTAGTGAAAAAAATATAAATTAATCATAAAATCACGATGTTGCATTTGATGCACCATGGCAAATGTGTAACAGATTTCTAAATACTTTCTTTTTACCACAAAAAAACTCTTGCTATTGCCTACAAGGGAGAGAATTATGGCAAGGGATCATATAGTGCCATGGTTGTCCAATGAAAAGGGCATCAAGAGGGGCCTCAGCAGTTAATTTTTTATAATCACTTGTATTTTTTTTTAAAAAATCAGTTGTTTATTCCCCACTCTTTTAAATGAAGGTTTAGTACTGTCCTAATCTCTATTTACAACAAAGACAACAAATTTATACCAACCTTAATACACTGTCATTTCATAATACTGAACATATTCAACTTTGAATAAAACAAACAAAAAACTGAAATGTGTTTAAATAATAATTTGTACCAATGACTTATTATGTGGAATATTTCCTGTGTGCGCACAAAAGAAATGAATGGAAATATTCAAATATTTGAGCAATTTTCATGTTTTGTTACAGTAGAATGATTACTGGTTTCCCATAAGTGGTAATCCTACAATCTGAGAGTCACGTTCATGGGTGTCTTAAATCACAGGGCGGTAAAGCATTTCTCTTTCTTAGCTAAAAGAAAAAAAGGTTTCAATTTCTTACCTATGCCACCAGTACTTCCTGCTCCACCACTTCCAAATTCTGATGGGTGAAAAATATCCCCGTAGGGAGCATTTCTTCTGAGTTTGCATGTAATAAAACTGCCACAATGACCACGTCCACCAAGGCCACCGTGAGAAGCACCACTTGATCCCAGTCTGTGTGCAATCCCAGGAGCTGGAACAAAGTGAAAGGAGAATGTGGCTTCACTTTCACAAAAAACAAAAGTGTTATAATAATGAATAACAAAATGTAAGTTTTTCTGACAAAGTTTAGATCATTTTACAAGTATAAAAAAGTCATTCTAAGCAATATTTGGTTTTTCATAGTCTAAATTTATCAATTTTAATTTATTCTGCCTTGCTGTTTCAATGAAAGTTTAAACTTAAGAGAAATTAAATAAGTTTAGTTTGAAGATATGTCTGCCCTTCTTTTTGCCTTTGTTTACTTCCAAACAGGTTTTTGTTTATATGCAAGGTCAAATAAACATCAGATACTGAAAAATGAAAACTCCTCCCTGATTAATCCTCATTATGCCTATAGTATTAGGTTGTTACAAAGGTTTTGTCATTTTTTTTTACTGCAACAATGAAACTTCATATTGTTGCAGAACATGAAGTTTATTAATCAAATTAAATTCCATTACAATCAATACACTTCTGCCAATGAGTTACAAGTGCATTTATACAATTTTGAAAATAATCTGGATTTCTGGAGTCGATAACTATTGTAAGGCAGTTTCAATTGCTGTTTGGTTGGAGGAGGAGTTCATACAAAGGAAGATGTCAGGGTGTTTGAAAAGGTGGTAGTCTGTGGGAGAACTTCGTACTCCAATGTGCTCAGTTTCTGAAAAGTCATGAGGACGAACATTGTTGTGGAGTAGGATTAGGCCTTTTCGATTCACCAATGCCGGCTGTTGTTTGAAGAGTTTCTGATGAACAACGTCTAATTCACGACAACACCTTTCAGCTGTGATGGTTTCGCCAGGTTGCAAGAAGTTATAATGGATGACGATAGTTGCAGTCCACCAGACAGTGACCATGACCTTCTTTGGGCAGAGGACTGGTTTTGGAATGTGGTTAGGCACCTTGTCTCTGCCAAGCCATTATGCTGATCATTTGCAATTGTAGTAAAGGATCCATTTTTCATCACACTTAATGATTCGGTCAAGAAATGAGTCATTTTTTGTTTCTTATGACAAGTGAAGAGAAGATCTCCAATCAACAATTTTGTTGTTGTCCATTCAACTCATGAGGCACCAACTTGTCAAACTGTTTCACCTTGTCGATTGTGTCAAGATGCTGGGAAACAGTTGCAGCGCTTAAGTCAAGCTCTTCAGCAATTTCTTGCACTGCTTTGCTTGAATCAGCTTCAACAGAGGCTTTCAGACGGTCGTCATCACAGCTGGAAGGACATCCACTTTGTTCCTTAACTTCGAGACTCACATTTCCTGATTCAAACTTTACAAACAATCATTGTACTATGCGCTCATTCGCTGTGTCCTCACCCCATGCTTGAAGCTTGCGTAATGTTACGAGTTGTCTCTCTCACTTTGGGGCTTGGTTTGAACTTGTGAAGCAAAATGGCACAAAAAGCTTTTCTATCCATGCTTCACTCACATATGCCTTCATAAACATGCAAAAGAAAGAACCCCAAATTAACATAATATAAAAACCGACAAAACGTTTGTAATGATCTAATACATAGTCATCAGAATAGTGCTGTTTACCTGTCAGTGTACCATTATCATATGACTATGGTAAAAATAAGTCTATAGTGGTAGTCCTTTACGTAGATGAATGACTATCAAGGACAATGATAGGATCCTATCAGTAACTAACTATCAAGTTTCGAGATGTGTGCATGTGTGTATTATACAAATTTTCACTTTTCTGTGCCTTTGGTTATTCTAACTAAATCCTAATAGAAAAGGTTATGGAAGAAATCTGTAAAGAAATCATGAAAATGGCTCATTATTAAACCTGGCTGTCATTAGTAGTACAACTACAACAAATTGCACTAGCTCACTACCCAAATAAACTGACAATCATAGATAATGGCATCCAAACTGTGCTACCTTAAAACATTTTTTTAAAATAATAATAAAATAAAAGATAAAAGATATATTGTTGTTGTTTTTAGTTGTCATAAATCTAGTTTTGAAAATGTTATACAATATAAACAAAAATTTTGTGGATATACTAACCTTTTCCCTGCCCTGCAAGGTATCCTCCATCAGAAACATCAACTTTTCCTCCATCATCTACAGTTAAGTCTGTAGCTGATATTTTGAGGTTTTTTCCATGTATGATACCACCTCCTTCTACAACAAGTGTGTTAAAGACTAGATAATACTGATCTGAATGAGCAAAAGGACTAGATGCATTGATAGAAGATCTGGCTTTGATGACCGTTGTTCCATTTATATGGTAATTTAGACGAGGTCTACTATTTGTTGATCCAGACTGAAAAAGTCTGAGCTGTCCCCCTGCAACAAGTGTGAGATTCACAATGTTATCCACTGTACCTTCTATATGTATAAACACTTTGTTCAAGTCTGTATCTGGGGCCAATCCCAAGTAGCCATTTCGGTAAACATAGGAGCTAAATGGTGTATCAATAAAAGTACGTTTAAGGTTCATTATCTGATTTGGCCCAATGTGAATGCAGCCTGTCCGATCGCCAATCATGTGGAGGAAGTGAAGGTTTGCACTGCTGTTTTCTGGCCCTGGCAGCACTGCTAGGTGGGCATTACCATAAATTTGTAGTTCATTAAATCTAAAGTCAAAACTATTTCCAGCAAACTTGTGTCTTCCAGCATTGGGTAGGAACCAAGCCTTGAAGCTGTCTTCTGAGAGATCAGTATAAGTTCTCACTGTCTGGACATTTTTGCTCACATGGTTGTTATTATTGATAAAAAGTGTAGAGTGATTCTGCAGTTTATGAAAAAGAAAAACAGTTCCAGGCCCACCTGGCTCTGGCCCTGATTCACCTGTTAGTGTCACATTACCACCATGACATTGATACGAACCAAGATATGTCTGGTTCTTCAAAAAGTAGATGGCTATCCGACCCCCACTGCCACCACCACCAGTGCCACCAGGAAACTGACCACCACCATTTGCTGTTATATTTCCTGTTCCCATAAACCAGTAACAATTTATCCATATGCTTCCAGCAGAGCCTCCACCTCCTGCTGTTGCCACAGCATCTCCTCCATTAGCTCTCACTTCTCCATCAATCAATATTACATTAGTCACATTTAGCCATATTCTTCCTCCTCCATTTCCAGCAGCATCTTTTCCACCCCCACCAGCACTGCCTAATGAGCTAGGTTCAAACACGTGACCATATGGCTGGCCAGTCTTTCTCATTCCTGCCCCACGGCCACTGGTACCACCATGACCAGCCCCAGATGACCCTGCTGTGTGAGTTAAACCTATACCTACATTAATACTAGCACTGACATTTTGATCATGTGTTGGCAAAAAGCCTAGGCTATCTCCATGAATACTGCCTCCATCATCTATTGTTATATTTTCTGCCTCGATCTTGAGGGTAGTTCCAGCAAATGTTCCTCCACCTTCAATAAAAACTGTTTGAGCACTAACATCTACTCCAAAACTCCCAGTGGAATATCGAATAGCTCTGATGGTTGAGTTGTCTTGTATTCTAATCCGAGTAAATTTGTACTTGTTTTCTTTCAAATGTTCTGTGTGGCCATTTTCTTCCAATGACAAAAGGCCATTGTGGTGCAGTGTAAGATATTCAATATTAGCCACGGTACCATGAAGCCAAATAGTGACACTATGAATGATTGTCCATGGAGCCAAGCCTAAGTATCCACCACTGTAAACACGGACACTAAATGGTAAATCAATTTCTTCTCTGGTTAAATTAAGTGTCTGATTATTACCAATATGAACTGTTCCAGATCGATCCCCTATCATGTAGAGAAAGAAAAATTCAATTGGAGAACCATCAGATTCAGGAAAAATGGCTAAATGAGCCCCTCCATAGATTTGAAGTTCTTCAAAATGGTAACGATAAGCTCCATCAGCAAATTTGTGTTTGCCTGATATAGGTAAAATCCATGTGCGACAGCTATCATTGGCAAGGTTTGAGTAATTATGAATGATGTGTTCTCTGTCATATGGATAGAGGCCACTGTTATCAATTATCAGCGTTCTGTGGTTCTGCATCATGTGATATATGAAAACTGTACCAGCTCCACCATTTTCAGATTTCTGACTATGTCCAGCTGGTCCCCCGCTAGCTTTGTACCTAAAGCTGCTCATTGTTTCATTCTTCTGAAAATACAAGGCTACTCTTCCTCCAGAACCCCCACCACCTGGATGAACAGAATTTGCTGAACCTCGCCCCCCATTAGCTGTAATACTGCCATAACCCTTGATTAATTTACAATGCATCCAAACACTCCCTCCACTTCCTCCACCTCCTCCACTGCTGTTGCCTGCATCTCCACCACATGCACTCACTTCTCCATCAATGTGAATAATCCCTGTCACATTCATCCAGATAACACCCCCACCAGTCCCTCCAGTTATTTTCCCAGGGCCTGCACTTCCAGCACTTCCAAATAATTGTGGCTCATACAAGTCATCATAAGCAGCACCGCCACTATTAGAGCTTGTCAGCATTCCACGTCCTCCACTTCCACCATGTCCTCCTCCAGAACCGATATGGTCAACTGGCAACCCAGGATTCACACTACCGTGAATGGATATCCTACCATGTGTTATGTTTCTATGCAAAGTATTATATCCAAGGCCATCAGCTGCAATTTTGCCACCAGCATCCACCGTGATGTTCACTGACAGTATAGTCATATGAGAGCCATGCAATTTCCCACCGCCTTCCACAAACAATGCAAATGTTTTGAGTACAATTCCAGGATCTTTGATTGGATCAGTAATAGCACTGACAACTGAATCATCTTGAATCCTTAAATGCTCAAATGTGTAATGACTGTATGGTCTATCTAATGTGTGACCTCCATGCTTAAGCCAAATAAATCCTCCATGATGAAGTGTTAGATTTTTCACATTAGCCAAAATACCACTAAGATGTATTTCAACAGCATGGATAAATGTTATTGGTGCTAAACCCAAAAATCCTCCAAAATAAACATGGACATTAAATGGCAAGTCAATCTCAGTTCTCAGTAGGTTCATTGTCTGGTTCTCGGCAATATGCAGAGTACCACTTCTGTCTCCTATCATATATTTATAGAATATGGTTACATTATTTTGGCTTATATTTTTGAAATTTAATGAGTGCTTATCTGTGTTGAGGATGCCAAGCTTGCTTGGAGGTAAGACAGCAAGGTGCCCATTTCCATAAATCTGAAGCTCTTCAAACTCGAAAAAAAATGACTGAGCAGCAAATGTGTGCTGACCAGACTCTGGCAGAATCCAGGCTCGACAGCCATCCTCCTCAAGATTCTCCCAGTCAATAGCTTTAGTTTTAGGGTGTGGTACTCCACTGTTATCAATCAGAAGAGTGCGATGATTTTCCATCATGTGGTATAAAAACACTGTTCCGGGTCCACCCCCTTCACACCCATTACAGGGTATTCCTGGGTGGCCACCACTGGCAAGGTACCTAAATTTACTGAATGTTTCATTCACCACAAAATTCAATGCAATACGTCCCCCACTACCACCACCTGCACCCTTAGCTAAATGATGGGAACCATTGCCACCTTTAGCAAGAATTGTACCAAAGCCTTTTATCCAGTAAGCATGCATCCAAATACTCCCACCACTGCCTCCACCACCTGCAACTCCATTGTTAGTCCTTCCATTTCCACCGCTTGCAGTTACTAGTCCATTTAGCAGAATTGTGTTTGTTACATTGAACCAAATTCTCCCTCCTCCTGCTCCTCCACCTGGTCCTCCTCCAGCACTTCCAAATCTCTTTGGTTCATACACATCGCCGTAAGGTCTACCAGTTTTCTCTATTCCTGCATAGCGATTAAAAGTCAATCAATCAATCAAACCAAACTCACTCACAGAGTTAGAAATAAAGTATTAAAACAAATAATTTAGTAAATTTTCCTTTTCCAGAAGAAAAAAATGAGTCGTCACTAGTGATTGTACCGAAAGTAATAAACCCTAATTACAGAAGAAAAACACTATTTAAATTGACACAGTAAGTTGGTTTCACTCATTAACAGCAGTAGTGTTACTGTTACTCCACAGGTGGCAGCACAGTAGCAATTCCAAATGAACTCTAATATAAATGGTGTATTTAAACAAAGCGCTGATAGTTTCTCACAAAAAAGCATCTAAAAATATTCATGTACTGCAGCTGCGGAATGAGCGTTTGGTGTAGGCTGTGCGTGAGATAAGTTTAGCATCAGCTATGTGAATGTGAACAGGTGGTCTAAGCTCAGTGACACTGAACAGGAGACCCATTTAGACTCATAAGCATCCAATGACACTGACAACAAAGTGTGTGTATGAATGAACCAATTCAAACAATTTCTTTTGGGTTTTCTATTATTTTTTTGAGATGTCATATTTTACATCATAATTTGCATAATTAAAATTGAAATTTTGTATGAAAAGTGGTTTTCTTGCAATTAATTAGGGCTCATTACTCACACTACAACAAAGCAAAATAATTTTTTCAGTAAACTGGAGAAAAAAAATCTAGCATTTTTCTTTTCCTTACAGAAAAATTCTGTGTTATGGTATTTATTATTATAAATACAGTTCTTGCCTATGCTCAGTAAAAATGTTATTTTCCTTTTTATTCAAAATATGCCAAATGTTTTAGTTAGGTTGCTAATGATAATGACAAACAGTCATTTTTAAAGCAGTTTAAATCTCAATTTTACATTTAATGAGAAGTCTTTTGGTTAAATAATCACTTTTAGATTTAACATTTAATTGTTATGAAATTAATAAAAATAGTTAAAAAGAGTTTTATTTAGTGATTCACTATGAATTTGACTTCTCAGGCATAATTTCCTAAAATGTTTCATTTTTTAGTTTGGGTTATTACTATAAATACATAAATAACAGTTAATAGATTATTAGATACTTATTTTTAAAGTAAAATAATTTGGAAAAAATTAACAATCTCAGGATGTCATACTTCAGTTAAAGATGCGATGTAAGCTGTATTTAAAGGGAAAACTAACTCATTCAAACACAAACACATCATAGAACCAACAAATGCTAGTAAAGTGTGTGATTTTAGAAAATTTACTACATTGTTTTTATTCAAAATTGCTTACCATCTCCATGTCCTCCAGACCCACCATGTCCAGCTCCAGATGCTACCAAGCCATTATATAAACCAATTCCTGGATTGACAATACCATGAAGTCCATATCTTGCTGAGTCATTGCTAAATTTTGGTAAACCATCCTTAACTTCATACCCAAGTTCATCAGCACTTACAATCCCACCAGCATCAACAGTAATATTCTGAGAGAAAAAGTAGAGGTTTGTACCTCTGACAAGACCCCCACCATCAACTGTCAGTCTGACTGTGTTAAATGATATCCCAGTTTCATTCACAGGGTCTGTTATCATATGCAAGTAGCCTTTACTTTTAACGTGCACAAAGCTGAAGTTGTAAAAACTGTCAGAGTTGTTCTCAGTCTTTCCTTGTCTGAACAGCATAAATTTTCCATTGTGCTGCAGAGTCAGGTTTTGTACATTAGCCAAAGTTCCATTCAGGTAAATGCTGACATTGTGAACAACTGTGTCTGCAGCTAGTCCTAGATGGCCATGATGGTAGACATGGACGTAAAAAGGAAGATCGATGTGTTGTCTGTTTAAATCCATAGTCTGATTAGGTCCAACATGAATGGCACCTGTCCTATCCCCAATCATATTGTCAAAATAAAGACTGGCTTTTTGGCCTGGTGGATCTGTCAGAACAGCCAGTTGTGCTCTCCCAAACATCTGTAGCTCATTAAAATGAAAATTACCATTGTTACCTATAAAAAAATTTTAAAAAAAGATAAATAAATAACTGAGATGTTTTTTTTTCATTTTCCAAAATAGAAGAATTTCTGTATATATATAATATTGAAAATTCTATGCTATAACACTTTTAAAGCATGTATTTAACACTAACCCCTCCTTTCACTAAATAAATTTTAATTTGGGAAATTTAAAGTACATAGATTAATCATAAATTATTCAGCTTCATTAAGTTTTTTTTGGGTTGATTTTATTGCATATAATAGTGTTTGTTAGAAAATCTAATAACATAATTTAGGTAATATTTTCCAACTTTTTGTGCCTTAATACTACCTAAATAGAATTCCAAGCATTTACAAAACATTGCAGCTAGTCTGAAAGATTTCTAGATAAGACAATATTGCCTTAAAAGAATTCTAATTTTAAAACGTTCACTTTTATATTTCAGTTGTTTTAGGATGCTGAATCTACACAAACTAAGTTTTTGTTTTTGTTTTGTCTCACGACTTCTGATTATTTTTACTTTTGAATAAGAATTCACTTCCAAAGACGCTGCGTTTTTGTTTGTTTGTTTGAATAATAATTGTGGATATAAGTTAAATTTGATTTTATCTTTTCTAACATAAATTTTAGATGGCATTGTGGCACAGTGGATAGTGAGTTTGCTCATCAATCCTTGTGTCACGTTTGATCCCCAATGGAGTCGGAGGTACATGCCGCTGATGAGGGCCAAGAGTCCAAAACAACTGTACAGCCCTGGACCTGAAGGGATGGGCTCCACCAGGTTGTAAAATGCCCTAGAAACACCTCTCAAGGTGCCCCAATGACCTATGGATTATGGGACAAGATGAAGTGAGGCACATAATTATTAGTGATTTTCAGATTCTTACCAAAGATTAGGTTCTGACCATGTAGTGGAAGAAACCAGGCTCGACCCTCATCGTGTGAAATCTCAGAAAAATCTTCTACCACACTGCTGCTAGCAGCCAAGCCTCTGTTGTTGTTGTTTAAAACCAAAGTAGAATGATTGTAGACTAGAAGAAAAGGACAGCAGTAATTATATCAGCATATGAGAAACAATATAGAAAAATAGACGCAAAGATATACTGGGACATTTACATTTAGACTAAAATAATGAAACATTCATTACATGTAGATACATTCTGTAAATGTTTGAGATCATCATTCTTTTACAACTGGCAATATGTAGTGGCCAGATAAAGAGATTTCCAAAAGCATTTAAAAAAGAAAAAGGTTGTAAGTACTTAAGACAGCATTCATCCATTTGGTGGACATTCTTTAATAGTATGTTTGACAACAGTGACCAGACCTGATCAAAATACACCCTCGTTTACCATAATAGGTACCAACAGCTACATTAGAAAGACCCTCACACATCCTCTTCTTTTCATGGATCCAACTATCTGTGAAACTATTGCTAAAGTGCAACTACCATATTTTTGCACTATACTTCACCTATGCATCCCACATAAAAATCACTAATCCTGAAAAAAAAAACATTGACTTGCTGATTCTGTAAGCTCATGACACTTCACTGAAAAAATTTACCATATTCTGCTTTCATGTGGCGAAAAAAGCATTCACAACAAAAGATGCAGATAATCTAGATGAATAACATTATTCAACTTTGTTTTAATATGTATATTTAAATAGTGTTCAATAAGATAATAAAGTTTTTTATTTATATTTAAGTAGTGTTAGTTTAATTTGTGTAAGAGACAGTGCTATAAAAGGTCAATGATCGATTGATTCATTCAATAATTTAGTTTAGGCTGTAATGAGGTTGTCTGTAGTTGTCGCCTTTTAATTTCTATCATTAAAAATTTTAAACAAATTTTGTCTTTAATTCAAATTATCAAATGTAAAAACAACACAAAATCAAGATAGCAAATGACTGCAGATTATGTAAAAAAAGAGTTGATATCAACTGCTCAAAATACCCCAGTGTGGAGTTTGTAAAATCCAGTATCACCCACAAGTGTGTGCATGAAAATTTGATATAAGTTGTTTTTAAGTGGCTAGAGCTGGTTTCACACAGATTAGGCGATACTAGAGTTTTGTGCAGACCATCTCAAAGATGATGCTGTAGAGTTTCTACTGAAAGAAACATTATTCTAAATGTCATTTTTAACTGTGTAACTTATGGTTGATCATAATGAATATATTCAAGTGATATCAAACAATGTCTTCTATGCTATTAACAATTTCTTTCTTGTCATAAAACAACCCATAAATAAAAGCTAAAGTGCAAACTATACATTTTTATTACACTTGTTTATTAATGGCAAATTATCCTGCATAGTGTTAAAATATAACTACATTTTTCCTACATAATTAGCAGAAAACTAAAAGTAAATGTGTTATTTCCCAAAAATATTTATAGATAACATATCTTGATGTAAACCAATTTTTTGGCTTAATTATTCTACAAAATTTAATTTATTATTTAATCCTTTCCCATTCAAGTTTACCTAAACTGGCCTGCCTTTTTGTCAGATGTTCAAGTCAGCTAAAACCAGCCAAGGCAAAAGGCCCAAAAACAGCCAGGTACTGATGAGTCATTTAATGACCACTTCAGTCTATACTATAGATCAGTGGTTCCCAACCAGGGGTCGTGAAGTGTTTTCTGAGGGAGTCACAGAACCCTCCCTAGAAGTTTCAATTTTTGTCGTATGACTGAGTCAAGAAACTGTTCCTGAGTATGTATTTGTTTTGTTTATATGTACCGTTTTTGCCGGCTCATAAGATGCACTTTTTTCCAGAAAAAAGTATACAAAAATTACCCTGCGTCCAATACACCAGTATCACTGATGGGAGGCCGAGCCACGAAGGTGTAAGGCTTGTCTCCCATGACAGGCACTCCCGGTTGCATCACAGGCCTCTGTGGTAACACACTTGCATCACCAGCACCCCCCCCCACGGCTTCCCATTGCTCTGTCACCCTCATAGAAACACGGACAATACACGTTAGCAACAAAGGCCAGACTCAAACTGTTACCACAGTAGGACTGACGCAATCGAGCCACGCTCCCATTGGCCAAAACCATTGGGGCCCGCAGCTAAAAGACTCTGACCACGACGCCTGAGGCAGAGCACGCTACAAGGACTGGACTGTGACTTTTCGGCTGGACGCACACTAGCCAGCTCGATTTTAGGCAAACTTGGGCACCAACACAACACGGGTTCACTGATACCAGTAGATTTCTGTTTAGCTGTTGTGAATTTACTGTATGTGCAGATGTTGTTCGCCAAAAAATCACTAAATTTTGAGAAAGAAAGATGTGTTGAAGGATGAGTGTAAAATGTTTTTTTCCTGGTGAATTTCTCTCAAAATTGTCAATATATTCAAATAAAACTTATTTATGTGATTTTTTTGCTAAATTTATTCTTTGAATTTTTTCCACAGGTCTTTTGAGTATTAGAAAAAGGTCCACGAGTCCAAAAAGGTTGGAAACCACTGCTATAAATGGTACATGTAGAAGGATGCTAGTCCACATTATCACTTCCTTTGGTTATTTATATCATTTTGTTTTCCCGTGAAAGTGATTTTACTAATGAAGCTAAACATAAAACACATGCATTACCTAGTTTATTTATGAAATCCAATAGCAAATCATTTCCTTCTAGTGATATGCAAGTCTTGAGTGTTCATACCCCAGATCCCTCATCACCCAACTGGCTGGACAGTGATGAAGAAACATCAAGAAATGCATCAATGGAGAGCAACAACAATAGAGAAGAGAACCGAGGGTGAGTCATGTGTGGCCAATCAACATGCCAGTGTTTTCTCAGTCCATCAGCCCAAAGATTGATGTCTTCGATATCGTAAGGCCAGTGGATTTCTTCTGAGCTAATATCAGAAGATTTCTTCCACCACATGGCTACGGAATCTAACTGCTACTATACCACATAGACTCAAAGAAAGGTAGGCAGGGCTAACAACATCTGGATGGACAAAACCAGTGAGGAGATAAAAGTAGCTGTAGTGATAAACATAACTAAGGTCTCCATTTTGTGCCATCCTTTGAGGATTATTGAAGTGAGGATGACAGAATTATTGTCAAAAGTAATGACAATGAAGAAATTCAACAAACCGAATCAGTATTTGTACCTCTGTAACAACAGTCAGGTAACTTTACTCAAAATTTTTGACTTAAGTTAAACTTTTGCTTCAGTTTTCTGAATGTATTTCTTTAGAACTGTGTGCTAAGTTATTTGTGCTATTTGAGTCATTCCAGCTCTACTTATGTTTTTAAATAATTTTAATCAGGTAGATGCAAAAAATGTACCAATGCTGGAAAGAGTCAGAATGTTTGTGCATATTAAATATTGCATTTTTTAAATGGGAAAAGGTTAAATCCATTTTGCACAACCTGTTTTGTAATAAGATAACACAATTTTTTTAAAGGATTCTCATTATACTTGAGGCAATAGCATTAGTAAGTAAATGAAAAACTCGTCTTTCTCAAATTGAATGTATAAACGCAAAAGCTATGCAACTTTAGTCATACACTTACCTGTATGGTAAAGAAATACTGTTCCAGATCCACCAGCATGGCTTTGGAGTCCCTCTCCTCCATAAGCATCAAAATTTCCTGAAAAGGTCTTGTTTTCCCCAAAGTACACAGCCATTCTTCCTCCAGCACCACCACCTCCACTTAATGACGTTTTTACAAGAGATCCATCACCGCCGATCACTTGGAATTTCCCAAAGCCCTAAAGTTCACAGCAAAACATTATTAGGAGACCACAGTCAGTAATCCATTTTTTCCCTTTATTTAATGTGCATGACATGCATCTTGCACCATCTTGAAACTGGTGCAATCAAGTCGCTTGCCATTTCTAGACGTCAGCAGATTCTTTTGAAATGTTTAAGAAGATTTGTAGGTTTATTCTTTTATTACAAAAAAAAAAAAAAGGCATACACTTTTATGATTAAAAAAGAAACACTTCTCAAATTAGTATAACTAACTGGCTCAGAAACAAACCAACTTCACAAATCATTAAGCATTTTAAATGAGTGAAATTATACTCCTGTGTAATAATGCCCTCTAGGATTATGCATGCAAAATAAGTGTAGCAACAAATTCACAAACCCCAGCAAATACTGGCAAAGAAAGTTCTAACTGAAAACTTACCCTGATCAGATCAGCAGAAACCCTGATAGTGCCTCCACTTCCACCACCTCCAGCAAATTTCCCCCGTTCACCATTTGCACTGATTTCCCCATCATTCTGAAGCTTTGAGCTAACTTTTAAAAAAATCACTCCACCACCTCGTCCACCTGAACCAGAAGACAAACCATTGCCTCCACGGCATCCCACATCTTGGGGCTCAAACAGGTGACCCCTGGCAGATCCAGGTTTTTGTGACCCCGTACCTCGACCTCCTGTACCACCATGACCAGCACCTAATTTAAAAAGCATTTCATGTGTTATATAGGAACACAACTTATTATTTCTTCATTTTCAAAGCTGCTGTTCAGGATATAGGAATTAATGCAGTGTTGCCAGAAGAGAGCAAGATTCAGAACTGAAAAAAAACTACAAGCAAAAATATTCTTGTAGCTTTTGCTAAAACTCAGGCAAGAAATCACCTAAACACTCTGGGCACTGTAAAAAAATTTAATTTATTCTGCCACTTTATATCAGTGCAATCCAACTATAATATGGCATTTGTATAAAGTAGGTAAAATATTGATGTTTTAAATAATTTTATTTATTTTAATAAAAAGCATTGTCACCTTCTTCCTATATTTAATGTATTTTAGAGATTTTATTAAAGTTTTAAAAAATAAAAGTAGAATAACATATGTTCTGAACAATTAGCATAAATCTAAGGCATGTCAAGCATAATGCCAATTTTTTTCATTTATTTTCATTTTTTTTACCATTAAATTGCAATTATACCTTGGTTTAATGTACAAAATTTATTTTCTTTCTATTCATTTCACCCATAAAATCACTTTTTGTAAAATTTCTAGCCATTCTTAGTTGAACTTCAGTGAGTCATCATGCCCACTAAATAACTAGAAAACCTATTTAAATTACTCTGCTGACAAAATGCATTTTTGTGGTGGTTCTGATTTTACATTTTGTAAAAGGACAAAATAAAATCAAGTTTGTGAATTTGTCATGGCCATAGAAATGTAAATAAATCATAAAATGTCTGTTACTTTTTAACATGAGATTCATCCATATTTATTTATTTATTTCTCTTAAGTTCACTGAATTTTTTCAAAATAACATTTACAATAATTATTTGAGTAACATCTTAAAGAATGAGAAGCCTGAAGAAACCTGATCCTAAATAAATTCATTGAGTAATCAAAATAATTCAGCCCATGGGAATGCATGTGGGAAGCTTTGTGAAGCACTTTTTGAAAACATTTATTTCAGCAGAGGAAGTCTCTTGTCTAAGAAAGTATATCATGTCAGTAGCCGAAAAAGCAGTGAACTCAAGAAAGAGGAGATTTTGTGGATTCCTTCAATTACAGAAGACGACCACTGACCAAAAAAACATGCACATTCAATAAGTATAACCACTCATCAGCTGTGCATATGAGTGTAGTCTTTGCCATTCCTGCCTTGTAAATGAATCAAAGCCCAGTGAAATAGTCTTTCTGTGGCCAGTTAAAATGCCTTCAAATCTGATCTTTATCTAAGTAAACAACATTGAAAATGCCAGGGTAACCATGTGTGTACTTTTAGTATGCCAAAAAGTATGTGCTTAGCCACAAAACCTAACAAGGATTGAATGATTCATGCCAGACTGGAGAAAACTGTTCCTCCAGGAATTTCTTAAGAGGTCAATTAAAAGGAGTGTTATCTCATTTTCAAGTAGTGAACACCAAGAAAAAAATCCAAAGTAAATATAAATCTAGTTGAGAAAAAAATTTATACAAGTAAATAATCAAGCATACAAAATAGTGTTTGGCATGCCATATAATTCTTCCAATATTTATTAATAATTGAAATTTCTAGAATATTTGCCAGATATTTCAATATGAAAAACAGATTCTAACTGGCATTAGTTTTAACTACTTTAACTTTGTTAATGCTCAGTCCTGAGAGAATTCATTTTGTGCTATTATCTTCTTTATCAATCAGTATAAAGTTAATACAACTATTCAGCTCTGAATAATTAACTAATTCCATCACTACAGACTGGGAAAAAACAAGGGTTACAGTTAACAATCAACAAGGAAAAAATCTCACCGGATCCGCCATATCCATCAAAACCTTCTCCGACAGAGCAGTTAATGTTGTGGTGATCTCCAGTTATCCGGCCCAAGTCATTGACAAGAAGCATGTCAGAAGTGATATTGACACGGACAGCATGGAGATGCCCTCCACCTTTCACATGAAGGATGTCAGCCTGTGTCATATTAATTTAATGAAAATAGACAACTTTCAAAACTGTTTTAAAAATATGTTAAGGAGACTATCTATTGCTTCATTTTTTTCTTAAATTATTCATTTTTAAAAATCTAAAATATCAAAATCATTGAAGAAAATTTCTTCTTTTTAATTTACAGATTTAGGTTAAAGTAATTAATCCATTACAAATACAACTATTTTTTTAATTGTGAAAGACAAGTCTTCTAAACAATGCAATTAGTGTCTAATTCTAACAGCAATTTCCTAGAACTTTTAAAACCAGAAAGATTTGTTCCTACATGTTTACAAACAGAGAATAATTGTAATAAAAAATAAGCTCTAAATTACAAGATTTATTTGTAGTGTACTGCATATCTTGAAGAAAAATAGTTCTGCTTACAAAAATAGTAAGATTCCTGTCCTCATCTTTTAGGTCATCAGTCACAGTGACCTCACCACCCGAAGTGACTATAAGGTGTTTGAAGTTATATATCCCTTTTTGAGTAGTCCCCTGACTTGTTTTACTAGTACCAGTAATGCCTAATTTCAGCCTGCAGCCATCTCCAATTGTCATGTCCTCCACACCTATCACTCCCCTATAATTACAAAAACAAAAAATTTTTAAAAATAAAATAAGAAATAATTCTGACTTTGTTTTAGTGGATTTATACCAAAACCAATGCAATGTTTAAGCAATTTGTTCTTAATCTATCATAACCTTTTAGAATAATATTCTTTAGTCAAAGCAACATAGCAGTGTATATTTATTCCAGTTTATTATTTTATTACTCTACAATGTTTGTGAAAACAATGTTGTTTAAAAATATTCATTTTTACAATTGCACATCCAATGTGTTTAAAAATGTAAGGTGAACAATAATTTTGGCCACCACTATATACGCACATCACACATAATCTCAGCATATAACAGTTTGCACACTCAGAATCTCAAAGTAGTGATCCAGATTAGTTAAAGTGCAAAAACATTAGATACAGACAATGGCTTTATCAAAATTTCAGACTGCTTATATTTACATTTGGTATTATCTTGCATATTTGAGTGAATTCTCATTTCAAATAATTTTAAAAAATGACTTTATTTAACCGTTACAAAGCTGAAAGCAGATGGCTGCTTTTAAATTTATAGCCATTTGATGCTGGAAGCAGATTTACCCATGGATTCAGAAAAACTTTCCCCCTTATTGCAATAAGCAGGAGTACTTTCACATCTCTGAAAGCCTCGCAATTTCTCTGATCAAATTCCAAATTTAATTTTTTGATGGATAATTGAAACTTTCCAGTCCAAAATGTAAGTACTAAAAGGGTTGAAAACACCAATGACACTGCATGTACTTCCTAAGTTTTGTATTTTAGTTTTAGCAATATCTACTTTACTTATACACTAGGGCTTTTTGTTTTTTTTTTAATCTACAAGTCAAGCATACAGCAGCTTACTTAGATAAGAAACAGCCAGTGTGCTGTCAGATAGTAATTTCATCATTTAATAAAAAACTAATGAAATTTCTTTTCTTTTGCTATTATTTTAAGGAAAAGCAGTAATAGCTGCACACAGCATATGTTAAAACTTTCCTAATTATGAATAAAAATTATAACTCACCAAACAGAAATGCTGATTCCATTACACTGGAAACTAGGGGGAAGAATCAGGTTACCTCCCTCATATATGATGATGTTAACCAAAACTTCCAGGTCATCAGCATGCTCAATCACAATTTTTTGCCCAGGAGGAACAAAAAGAAATCCAGACTTATCTCCCATAAACTTCAAAGTTTTTAACAGTCTGAAAAACATTATGTACATGCAATATATTTTTATTACTTAATATTAGTAATAATAGCATGAATAGCAATTAAGTAATATCAAAATAATGTTGAAGAAATTACGTAAAATATTTTAATGGGTTTATTAAGTAGACACGGGTAAATTGATTGTAGCAGAATCAAGAAAAACTAGAAATAAAAATTCTTTTAAATGTTTTTTAAAAATACAAACTGATTAATTCATCCTCAACTAGCTAAACAGCAAGCACAGAATACAAAAAAATAAATACTGCACAAAGTATTAAAAACATTTTAAATAAACAGTTAGAAAAACAAACAAAATTTAATTTTAAATGCTTTTATTATTATTATTATTACTACTATTACTATCTTTGCCAATTTTACAGTTGAGTATGAAAAGCAGCTGAATTTTCACTCATTATGAGCCAGATCTGCTTCACCAACCCAGCTTACACCAGAAGTTGAAACTGTGCAAAATGTCTGCAGAGCAATAAGCTTCATGGAGAGTATGTCAACAACCCTGCATAGTACTCTTCACCACAAGCCTTGTAATGAGGTGTATCCCAGTATATTCAAAATCTTGTATCTATTGCTTTCATTTTCCACTAGTTCCCAAAATGCACTTGGAATTTATGGAAAATTTATACAGGAACAAAATGAGAGACTGCCTACAATTATTTAGAATTTGCTTATACTACTAATAATATCCATGAAAAAAGCTGTTTGTGAATGACTATATGTCCAATACCTAAACCATCTTTATGCTACCAGTTTGTATCGGTATGTCATGTGTGCCACCTAGCCAAATGACTTACCTAACTCTGTGAAAACTCATTAAAAAACCATGTGTTCTGACTTGATCATATTCAAGGTTGAAGAAAGTAGAAAGTATGTTATATTCATAAATGATGCATCTCTCTCTCTCTCTCTAACACAAACCTCAGTCTTAAATCCTAGTTCTGCATCTGCTGCATGCATGGATTTTCTAAGTCACAGAACTATTCAGCAGAAATACAAAACTGCACTAGAATGACTCCAGCTGTTTATTTGTCAGATAAAAAACTAACTTTACATAGTACCTCGAGTTACTTGGATGAGGAGCCACATGAGCCATTCCAGTCACTTTAATAATGTCAAAGTATTTTGTGTCATTGCTTGTTAACAAGGTCTGTGCTGCTCCACCATTATAATACCTATCAACAAAGCTGATTGACACATCTTGGAATTTGTTGTCAATCACCAAAGTTGTATTTGTTTTATCGGGCAATGTGTCCTGAAAATAAAAAAAGTCAATAAAGACTATAAAATGAATTCATTTCAACTCTTTCTTCAAAATTAAAATGCCAAATTCAGCATAAATTCACCAAGCTTTCAATTGTATCATCTTTGGCTTCTTCACAAAAACATAAAATTTCCTTTTCAATGCCACAAAAAAATAAAGTATACGTTTACAAGGAATTTTTTTGTATGTAGACTTAATGTATGTACCAAACAAAACTGTCAACTAGAATAAATATTCCTGCAATGTGATTCAGCTTTGTACTATTTTAAAGTTTGAGAAGAAATAACAGTTTGTTCTTCTTTCACACTGGTATCAGCATATCAGTTAATACTTAACACTATCACAACCATTTATTCAGTCCAAAAAAAATAGAGAAGCTGTGCAAAATTAGCTGCTGATTTTATTCTTATTCATCATCTTCATTTAAAATTACCACCTCACTACATTTAACATCTCTTCAAAAACAAGAGTTGATCATTTCTCCTAGATAAAATCATTTTAAAAGCAAATGCTTTCAAAAAACTTGTCATTTATAAAAAAAGAAAACTGGAACATTTTAAAATAGTTTCAGCTATTAATAAATAAATGTAGTGATAAAAACTTCAGCAGATGCTAAACCTGCAAAAATACAAAAAAGTTGTTGTTCTCACCAGTTATACTGAACTGGGGAAGAACAATGTTTTAAGAATGAAACAATCCAGTTTTCGAAAACACATCTGTATTTCAGATTCCTAAATTCAGGGATATTTGCTTCTTTGATCACACAAGAAAATACTGCAAACTACAATGCAGTAATTATTATCTTCCTCTTGTTTAGAGCCACATGGAACCTGAGTTATCTTACCTGAAGAAAAATAGTACCAGCACCAGCAGGACCCGATGAGCTATATCCTCCGTAAGCCTGAAGCTGTCCAAACCACCATTTTTGTTTTCTGTAGTATATAGCCATTCTTCCACCTCCTCCAGCACCACACTTATCTGTCCCTGCTCCACCATTAACCTTGAACATAGTTGATTTTAAATACTCAGCACCTTTACATACTTATACATCATTACATACTACATCACTAATAAAAGTCTCTGTAAAATAAAAGGGAAGAAGATATTCTACAAATCTTTAAGTAATAAGTAAATAACTTATCATTTCAGATGTTTTTTTTTTTATATATATAGGAATTTTGGTTGTGAAAAGATTAGGTAAAAAGTTTTTTTAAATATCTTATTATTAGTTGTTCTTTTAATTTTCATATTTATTAGCAATTATTTTTGTTGCTTCTTTTGTGCTTTTGTGATTACAAAAATTTTTTATATTAAAGTACCACTATTTTTCTGACAATATTTCTGTAAGATCTGCAAAAAAAGCAGGTAAAAGTATAACAAATATTTTTAACAGGTATAAATATAAAAAATATACAGCATACCTAGTGTATTAATCTGGTCACCTTATAAATTAATATAATATAATTTAAATGTACATATCAAATGTATACTGGATGTCTGTGCAGGCAGATAATGAGCACACAATCCTAATGCCAAAAACAGAAACAAATCTGGTGTCAATTTGCCATTTACCCAAGGTCAAGTTATAGGTTGTTCAGTGTGTGGTCTGAACAATCCCAGTGGCATGGGCGTGCATTGTGGGTCCGGTCCCGCCCATTGAGTCAGCTTGGCCTGCCCTCAATGTAACAACCACCTCGTTTTATGCAAAGTGACCTGGCCTGGCCCACCTTCGTAAATCTCTCGTTGGGCCTATAGCCACCTGCACCAATTTATTGGGGCCCAAGTTGGCCTAAAGCCGAGCTGGCTAGTGTGCATCCAGCCCAAGTCACTGTCCAGTCCTTGTAGCGTGTTCTGACCACAGGCGCCATGGTCCAACTCTTTTAGCCGCTGGCCCCAATGGGAGCGCGGCTCAATTACGTCAGTCCTACCTCGATAAGAGTTCGAGTTCCAGCCCCTGTCACCAGTGTGTTGTATTGTCCGTGTTTCTATCAGGGTGGCAGAGTAACAGGAAGTTGTTGGGGGGGCTGTGATGCAACTGGGAATGCCTGCCATGGGAGACAATGGCTTTCTATTATGATTTTTCTTATGTTATGTTGAAATAAAATGCTTTAAATGATCTGGTCAGAATGTCTGGCAAGACTCAAGTATCGGTAGCACATATTCTTCTTCAATGGATCCAGGTTTCAGCAATTCTTGTCTAGAGGAACATCTGGATTTCAAAAAGACCTAACAAAAACCATCAACCTTAATGTCTTCAACCCACAGTCAAGTATAAAGGCAAGTGTCATATAGGAGCTGCTCTCTCTGGCATGGTGAAATGCCAAAAATGATGTTTGTTAGAAAAGGTCTAATTTTGCCAGGTACATCCTCTGTTCAGAGACATCACCTACAGTTGTACCAACAAAGTATACTGAGATTTGATGCCCATATTCTTCAGAAGAATGGCAGTGCATGGCACACCCCTCATGTGACCAGTCTGGAAGAGGAATCAATGCATTCAATTTCTTCCCTGGGTGCCCCAAAACCTTAATGTGAATTCTGTTGAGCACCATGGGACAATCTGAATTAGCAACTCATCTTTGTGCTGCCAACATGATGGAATTAAAGAAAGCTCTCACGCAATCATAAAAAATCTTGTTGATTCAATGCTAAACAGGGTAGAAGCTCTACATGCAGCAAAGTTTCCTTGAGTAAGTATTAGCATAAATAATTTCACTTTATCACTTGTCTTTATTTGATATTTTCTGCAACAAAGTAACATTTTGTAATAACAACAGATAACCAAATTATTATAGCATGGCCCTATTTAAGTAAGGATTTTTATCAAATATGAATCATTAAGACTGAATGTACGAAAGATACAAGCTTTGTATTTCCTATCAAATTTCACATGAACAAGTTTACTCAGTTAAAGACCAAAAATGATTCGGGGTTTTACTGTAGGCTCCAACGGCTATGGGTTTTCACCATAACTTTTTTGAACTAATTTCTAAATCTAAATATTAAAAATAACTTTTAATTATATCATTATTTTCCTTAATTTAATTATGGAAACAAAGATCACCAAAACATAGATAGAGATAATTCTAATGAGCAGTAATAAGAAAAATCAAACATTAAAGAATTCAGTTTAATAAATATGCTAATAACAAATTGGCAATCATCATTACACTGTGCATTCATAATTTAAAAAAAAACTATTTAGACAGAAAAAAGATTATCCATAATGTCAGTTATATAACAGAAAGTAAAACTACCTGAATTTTTCCATAACCTTCAAGATGAAAAGTGTCAATCCATATGCTTCCACCTGCCCCTCCAGAGCTGATACCATTAAGACCATTAGATCTGATTACTCCATCAACCAGCAGTCTTTGCTTAATATCTAGTTTTAAAATACCACCACCTGTCAAGGAAGAGCAAGCAACAGTTCTACAATGCTACATTTTAAGACTTCATAAAATTATAATTTTACATTTCAAAGAGAACCTGCAGATTAAAAAACAAAACAAAAAGCATACTTATCTATTTACAAACCAAACTTCAGTAAATTTACAAATATGTATCACAATCTGATTTATTTGTTCAAGTTTTGCTAAACTAATTAAATAAAAAATATTGTAAAAATTACTATAATTTAATTAATTGTGATTTTTGTTCTCAGTATAAGTAAATCAGACAGTATTTGTAAATTGTACCAGTACTATTGTCATCTAGAAAAGTTGATAATTCAAAGGTGTATTTAATTATTTTTGTAGTAGTGCTAAAATATCTTTTTGAGTAAGCATGCTTTAGGTATCCATCATTTTAAATTACATGATACTTTGCACAAGCATTCTTAAAGGCTATTTAAGCACAGAAAATAGGCTTCTAAGACAATCTACATTTGATGTTGATCCCTTAGGTTTTCATGCCTAAGTCTAACTTTACTTTAGTTAAATTTTTTTTCCTTCTTTTATGCTGTAATCTGACCTTACCTTTCATTACATAACTTTGTGCAGGATTAGTATTTACATTTTGTGCTACTGTTATTTTTCTATCTAATGAAGTTGATTTACTTATTAGACAGATTTTGAATTTGACTTACTGATTTTAACACTGGTTTAAAGATAATGCTTCTGGGCAATTTCAATGGACTGCACTTCACAAATGATATATATATTTCAATCATTTTATTCCTTTTATCTGAATTTATTTGAGTTGTTCACCTAATTGCTATAACTTATGTTAGACCTTAATTGTGATTGTTTTCACAACACACATGCACACACACATGATTAAAATTTCATAAATAAATTTTACTCATTAACTTATTTTGGTGTATCCAAGAAGCTATATTTTAAAGTCCAGTTATTGCAAAGGTTAGCTTGTTTCTTTTCTGATCATAGTTGTAACAATATTGACACTGAATTATTGTTGTGAAAAACTACTTCCCAAAGTCTAATCAGCTTTGATGTATGTCCAGTTATCTAATTTCATGCAAGAGGTGAATGTTGCTACATCAACTTTCTGAAATATTAAAAATTATACAATTTTTTTTTACATTAATCTTGTAAAAATTATATTTCTCAGATAAAATTTCATTAAAATTAAAGAAAATTCTATTTTTTTTGTTACTTCCTCTAATCCTATAACTTCTTTTTAATGTAATTTTTCTTATTGAAAATATTTGTCTGTTGACAGATGTTGAACTCTTTCAGAGATAACGAATAAAAAATTCCTCTAAAGTGAATGTCTTATATAATAATCTGACTTTTTACCAATAAGAGAAATTCCAAAAATTTAATTAAATTTTAAAAATATCAAATGATCAACAGGAATGAATGGAAAAAAATTAACTTACCTCTACCTGATGTATTTGTTGCTTCATCTCCTCCACTTCCATATTCAGCAGGTTCATTTGGTGAACCATAAACATGTCCAGCCATGCTTCCTGTTAATTCACATAAGATATAGTTTTAATCATAAATGTGGGTGAAAAATTATTCATTAACTTCTTCAGTCTTCACCTAAACAAAAGAAATATTTCTTTTTTAACAAAACAAAAAATAAAAGTAAAAGTTGAAAGCAAGTAGAAAATTAAATGGTTTCATATCTTCACTAATCTTCCACACCTGATTGCCAAAATTTTTTTTTTTTTTTAATCTAACTGTCACTGTGATCCTATAGTGAATCACAACTAAATGTTTATATAAGTTAATTTCAAAAAGTAATGGCATGAAAATCCCCTTCAACCATTATTAATATAAAATTGAATCACTGATAAGGCTTTATGTTCTAGTATTGCTTACATTTTTTTTGCCTGATAAGTCTGATGCCTTTATGTAGACAGTACATTTTTGCTTATATAAAAACTGACAGCAGCCATGAAATATAAACAGCAAAAGACCTGATGATGAAAGATGAGAGATTTCTGATATAAAGATGTCCATCATGGATGATTTTTAAATTAAAAGTTGTATTTGAAGAAAATATTATCTCTTTAATCAACTCTTTTTAATAGATTGCACAATTTTACATAATATTTAAAATATTCTGCTAAAATATTTTCTTTCAAAAAAGCAAAAGAAAAGTAACTTAAGAGTAAACTTAACTAAAAATTAAAAGTTTTTGTTAGTACAAATTATGTTTGTACTAGATAAAAAGAATGGCCCCTTTGATAATGAAACTGGAGTCAAACTATTTGAGCATGTCCAGCAAATATTACTTTCCTATATATTATTGTTCTAGGATTATAATTAGCATAAATATAAATACTTTTAATCTAATTCTGAACAACAACAGTAAACATTTTTCTTCATTGTTTTTTTTCAAAAAGATAACATAATAAACTATAAGAAATACATTTTAAGTAGTCCTACGTTCATACTACAACAGTTTCACCAGTGTACACCAATACCACATTTGGTTATTCTTCAGATATTTAGTTGTTGTTTTTTTTTAAGTTATCAAATTCTCTGATTAAATTCAAAAATGTTACTAATAAAAATCAAAATAATTTGTTTCAGGCTTACCATTCGTAGACCCCACAGAACCTATTCCTCCATGACTGGCCCCTCCCTTAGAATATCCTTGACCAGGTCCATTTTTCAATCCTGCTCCATCCAGAGATATTAAACCACCAGAATCAACATTCAGAAAGTCACAGTACAAGTGGAGATTTGAGCATTTCACTTGACCACCTCCTTCAACTGTAACAACTCCATTGTGGGTTGTATTCCGAACCTGAGCAATTAAGTCAAGTCCACAATTCATTAACCAAACATTTTTACACTTTTCCTTCAACTGCTAAGTTTAACTTGTTACAGAAAGCAATAATTTTGTGATATTTGGCAATTGTGATTATTAAAATCAAAATTTTCAGATTCCGATAGGATGCCGATAGAAACAAAAAATAAACAAAACAATCCACCTTTGACCACAAGCTAACAATCAAGCAGATAATAAGTTAAGACAGTTCATTTTACTAAGGAAACATCTGCAACTTCCTTGTACTTAATAGACATTATTAGACTCTTACCATCACCACCCGCTTATCATTTTCAATACCATAGAAGCTTTTGAGTTCAAACACTGCTCCATCTTGCACTGTTAGGTTTCGGAGGTTAAGATGGCGATTACTTGATAACTCCATAATCAAATAAGCACCTATAAGGAAGAAAAAAAATTCTCCAGTGACAATTGTTTACTTCAGCCAAAAGACTCAATACTTACAAACGTCTGCAGCCAGCCAAAATTTCATCCCCCAGAATATACCAAAGCAAAGAATTTCCAAATTGTGTGTTATGATTTCAAACCTGACATCAAAGCTCAACATGCATGTTAGATGTATGCAATGTAGTTTGGAATATAGAGGTACATAAAATTTTTTCTTGTATCTACATTTTTAAAAAATCTTTATCAAAATTTTAATCTTAACAGAAATAGCCTTTTACTTATTTATTTTAAACATTTAATATATCCACCATTGTCTCAATTTCCAGTAAATATTCTATGCACCCCTATCCAAGTTGTGCTTTAAACACACACACACACACACACACACACACACACACACACACACACACACACATAAAGGTATACAGGTTGAGTCAAAAGTGTTTTCAAATCTAATACATTTTGTTATTGCTTACCAATCAAAAACGGTAGATAGTATGTTTAGTACTGCATAATGCTGCTGACTATCAGATAATATGCTTTGCAGTAGTTAGTCATATTTCTTTCTCACTTCAAAATTTTTTCAATATATGTACAATTCTTATACTAATATCAGAGACAATAAGTAAAAAGAAAAGAACTAATTACCAGAAGCAACTAAAAGATGGCTGCTATCACCAATAAGATGACCCCAAATTTTAAGTATATTACTGTTCAACATATTATTTGGACAAGCATATGGGTTCATGCCTTGAGCTCTTTCATCTAGAGACTCTCTGATCTCTACAATTGCTGAGGGTAGAATCCATTCAGCTTTCTCGTAAATGAATGGCTGCCAAGTCACATTGGATCGATGGTAAAGTAAAACCTAGAAAATTGAACAAAAACTGAGGGTTAAGGAAAACTCTGAACTGTTTTAATTATATGATACTCAAATATTTATAAATAGCAGAGATGCAGCTTCAAAAATATGCAGTTTTATTTTATACATCAAGAAATTTCAACACTAAAATGCATTTTACAAAATTTTGCAGTAAATGGGGTGCCACCTGAAAAAAGAAAATTTTTATTTCTTAAATGAAAAGATAATTTCAAATTTTAATAAAACTGCTAATGCATTATCTTTTTGCATATCAAATGACCAAAAATTGAGAATGGATGGGAAATTCATTTTATATAGCTTATTTATGGAGATCGTGTGATTATGCTGTATAACAACTATTTAGTAATATTTGTGTGCATTCCAATGTCAGAAGAAAAACAAATTTATTTTGACTTTATACCAAGAAAATAGTTTTTTTTTTTAATTCATGAATTTTAGAATATTAATAGTCTTCATCAGACTTTTTTCTTTGATTTAATTTCAAATATTTTTAGTTTTTAAACAATTTCTAACCCATTTTTTTTAATTTTAAATGGTCTCAGTTGAAAGTTTTTCAGTACATATAATGACAAGTCAGCTACTCACATAAGTAAAAATAAATTACCTATCTAATTAACAAGATAAATAAATCAATAAAGTTGCTATAATTACTGACATTTGTTTATTCAGTTTCCAGTTACAGTAGAAACTCACTTATCTGGCATCCATTCTTCTGAAACTCCAATCTATCTGACTGGCCTTCATCAGTCATACACATACAAGAACACTGCAGCATGTATCCAACCTATGTAAGATGCCATTCTATTTTAGCTAGAGAGAGGGAGTGCACATTTAAACTTTTTACAGAGCTTTTCCTATAAGGAGTCTATGAGTAGCCAAAAAATAAAAAAGGTGGCTATATCCTTCAGAAACAAATTGGGGACCCTGGTAAGATTGGATAATTTTACTTTATTTTAAATGTATTTTGAACTTTGCTGCACGGACAACATGTTTTCAAACAGAGACAGCTTAAAATCAGGTATTTTGTGAGTGAGGAGCACATGACTGGCCACCATCCAAGTCCAAATCAACACTTCACTAAGCCGACATAGGATAGGTCCCTAAGATAGATAAATGAGTTTCTACTGTACCGATAATTTTTAGGGACCACCTGTACAACATAAGGTGTGTCTATGAAAAATTCTGCAAAATACCAGTTTTTTGCAGGAGGATTTAAAAATAGTTAATTTTTAATTACAACTGCTATAATGTTAACTATAGATGGTATAGCAGATGATTTTGATACTGTATACATCAGTTGATATAAATGAAGGTTTTAAGAAAGTTCTTTTGTTTAACTATCAGCTTTGTATTCTTTTAATCCTAGTTTTGGCTTGTTTTCATTTAACAACTGTCATTTAATTCAAAATGGTAACACCGTACCTCAGTCTGATGAAGAGTCTGATAAGGCCCAACATGAAAGTGGCCTGTATCATCACCAATGAACTGAATAGTTTTCAACTTAGTTCTGTTCCCTTTTAACAGTAAATGAGCTCCACCATATAGTTCCACAACAGTGAAGTCAAACACATAATCATCTCTTGAAGGGATTAGGTAAGCAACAGCTCCTGCAACAATATATATAAAACATGAGGATGAAGCAACACATGCACTCAGGCATGCATAGTTTATTCAATCAATCTTCTTTCTCACCTCCAAGTTTTAGAAATTCAATGCATTCAATCTCAGATATAAAAATTTTTAATAAATAAAAAAAACCAATCAATTAAATCTTCATCTCCAAATTCTTAAAATTCTTCCTCAAAATCAATTAATGGTCCATACAAGAAATAATTAAGTAAATGTGAGAGAACACTAGATGTGACTTCACATGGATTATTTTGAAAGCCAATTAGATCAAGTCAAAATCTGAAAACTAAATCACATATTACTTGAAACTATGTGAATTAAAATCCATTCTTCTACTCTACACAATGAACTGCAAGAGTACTAGGGATGTTCAAATGGAAACTGGCTAAATTTCCATAATGGCATCTGCCCGTGTTTCATTTGAACATCCCTAGTACTTCATATCATGTTACTCTACAAAACACATAAATAGCTATATTTGTACTTATTGTTAATAAATATTTTTTTAAAAATTTCACTCTGATATACAGTTATGTAGTATAAATTGTAAAAAAACAAAAAAACAACAACATTGTCTGCAAAAATATGCATGAAATTGTGATATGGCTAATTTGTATGTGCACAGTCAACAAATTCTAACCAAAAACAAAATTCTTACAGATTAATTTGTAATCAGCATAGCTGCATGCTTCAGGTCAGTTTTATTCTAGAAAAATAAACTTATGGAAAATGATTTTTAAAAAAGTTTAATTAATCTTCAGGAAGATTAAAATATAAAAGGAAAAAAAAAAACTATATAGCTCTATGTTAATGTGTCATCATACTGTGTGGCCAGTAAATACTTCAACATTGGTGTGTAAGCAAGAAAAGTTCTGGACAAGCATTCTGATTAGTTATGATTATTTGCATTTATAAAATAGACTTTATCTTAGTTTATATGCAAAATTCTGAAGGTTTGATAAAAATAAAAATAATTGACCTTGTTCTGATTCAGTAAAAATAAACATAACATATACAAACACACACACACCTGTTTCAGTGTAATCTCTGTAACTCTGTTCATTCGCATTACTCCCAGATGGTTCTTTTACCTATAATTTTATAATTGAAATATGTATTAATTATCCATTTATTTCCTGTCAAAATATGGAATAAATAACAATAAAAAGAACAAAATAACTACAATTGTACAAATTCAGTTTCTTTTTGGGTTCATTTATGTATTTATTTACTAAAATTGTTCAGGAATAAATTATTTAAGTGTACAACCATAAAAATCCCTTTAAAAAAATTTAATGGTTAAATCTTATTATTCATTCTAAAAATTGTACCAAATTTGGACTTCCCTGAGATGTAAAACAAAAATCAAACACTTTTTGTCAACTTTCCCAATTCAAATTTTCAATTATAAAAAAAGCAAAACAAATTAATAGAGATCTGATTCCAAGCTGCAAAATATAATCTATGTAAATGATTATATGAGTTTTATCACATTCAAAAAATTGCCGTTATAACGTATGAAAAAGTAATGGGAAACAATATCCTTAAAGACAGTCCAGCCAACATAACCTTTTTTTCTCAGTCAGTCAAATTCTTGCAACCCCAAATTCCAGTGCCATCAGAGCACCTAGCACCTTCCTAAAGGGGTCTGGAAAAATGCCTTCCCAAAATATTTTGAAAAAAAAAAAAAAAAAAACAGGTTAAAACATTGCAATTCCTGCATTCTTAGAATAAATGAATCTTAGGATATTTGTGAGAGGCTGAGAAGTTGGTATTGTGCATGCTATAGAAGAAAGGTGCAAGTTATATCATTAAAAATAGAGTATACATACATGAACAGAAATCAACAGATTAAATGTCACATGTAAATAAACACAAAACTGGTTGACTCTGCAACACTTAGTTTGGAAAAGAAAGCTCACTGCCTGGCATTTGACAGCTCAAAGCTGTGTAAGTACTAAGCCAACAAAAAATCTAAAATGAAAGAGAAGACGAATAAAGTGCTTATTTTTCTAATAGAGGCTCTTTGTAAACACTAAAAGGTACTACCCACAGCCTACCTACCTTAACACTGGATACTATTAATGTTGTTTGTTATTATTATTTTTATTAAGTTTCATGTTCATCAAATTTTCAATAATTCTTAGATACAAAATTTTATATAAAATATTCAAGAGGTTTACAAAGTGTTTGTGCACACCTGTGGGTATAGAGTTAGGGGACTGACAACCAGGATTGTTGTTTTTTTTTTTGCTTAGGCGAGATGTTAGATAAAAAGATCACTGAAAATCTATACCTGGCCACTTCAAAGCCATTGCCCCCAATAAAACTCTTATTTGACTGGCTAAAGGTAGCAACCACCCGGACAACAAACCAAATAACTTATTCCTGAAAAAAAAAATGCTACTACTATTAATTCTGCAGAGAATCACTTCGGAAACAAAAATTAATTCCATGACGCCATGAAAAATTATGGATACTTACAATAGGCTGCTGACATTTGTTGTCAATACGAAGATTGCGATAATCACCATTTCTTTTTTCTAGGTAAATAAGTCCTGGTCCTCCAGATTCAGCCCCAGAACCCCCTGAAAATAACCAATTTCCTTTTTAAGTCTTAAGTTTCTCATTATTTTTTTTTGGAAATTAAATAGCATTTATCCCAAGCATGAGCATTATTTTTTGTTAGATTAAAAAAAAAAAAAAACTGACTAAATGAGCTTATGTAGCCATTCAAATATCAAGATATTCTTCTGAGATAGACAATGCTATTGATTCTATTGTCTAATTTTCTGAAAACAAAAAAATTAGCTAAGAATCTGTTTTTTCAATGCGGGTCTATTAAAAGTCCTGATTTTTAAATTGCTTTAGCAAAACAAGATTAGAGAGTACACTACACAATGACAAATATTGATTGACATGTTGACAGTTTTCGCAGTAAGACCATGCTATAACTTAGCTACTTGTGATAACTGCTTAGAAGGAATAAAAAAAAAAAAAAACATATTTAACACATCTTTAAAAAATCTCATCAGTGTCTCACACTTTTACAAATATCACAGAATTCATTTTCTGTTGTTTTGGGTATTTGTTTCTCTCTATTTTTGGTATGTACAACCATGAAGTTTCATCTTTGCATTCATTAGTCACTAATCAATACATTTTAAAGATGCCTGGCAAGATATTCAGAGCAATCTTAACTTTGTTGTAAAAGGGTCATAAATATTAATACATTGGAATCTGCACACACCCACAAACTTGACCTAAGTAGCATTATTAAAAGTCTCTCTAATTCAGATATTAATTTAAATAGTGTAATTATTTTCATTTTTCAAACATTCAATTATTCTTTTTTTTTAAGTTTTAGAGATTCGTGTACAAAACATAATTTGTTATTCTAAAATATAGACTAAATTATATCATTTTGCATAATTCCAAGAGTTTTTCAATGAATGCCCTCAAAATTGCCTAAAGCTGGAAAAAGCAACCCACGGCCTGTTTATCTGACTATAACCCAGTATATTACTTTTATTTTACTTATGAATATATCATAAATATAACTCTGACAATTTGATTTTTCATATTTCGACAAGCATTTGGAAGCAGAGCTGAGATCAGTTTTTACTCCACTCATACCAGATAACCAAAACTACTTCAGATTGGCACTGAACTTAAATGACCATATTTATTAATTTCTCCTGCATTATTTATTATCCTAAACATAACAATTATTAATAAAGTATTAATATTTAATATGTTGTGTAGTATTATAGTTTTGTTTTTGATCTCATCATAAAGGAAGGAATAAAATTAACAGCAATTCTAAGAAAAATTGCTACATAAATGTATACCTATGTATGTATATCGCAGCTAAGGATTCAGATTATTCTTTAGTAATGTGCATCCCAATATAAACATTAAGTTAAATTATTTTTCTGGATATGCAACAAGGGATAACAGTTTGGTTGCGCACTATGGTATAATGCCCTTTGGTGGAAGGCATCAGTATAGTTATTCTTTTATCTAAGACAGTTATTTTAGTTATAAATAGTGAAAAAAACTCTTGAAGCTAAGCATAGATAATTTATTATTTTTAAAACATAAAAAATATTTAAATCATCATAATTTTCCTAAATAATTTCAAAAGAAAAGAATGCCTCTGACCTCAAACATATTATATTTTTAAAATAATAATCAGATAAAGGATTCAATACAAAATTACTTTGTTTTAGAAATCTAATTTTTAGTTTATTAAATACAATAGTCTTTTTATTCTAAGTTGTGTCACAGCATCTCTGGGATCAGGTTGTAACTAAGGGAGGTAATAGTACCATATACGAGGTGTAGTCAAAAAGTATCCGACCTTGAATTTGTTTGAACAAAATAATACTGAGAGAGCAAAATCCACATGGGTATTAGGTGGCCGCGTCCTTCCTGAGCATGCGCAAAAATTTTCGTGTCTGTAGGTTGCGCCAGTCGCCCGCAGTGACGCGTTTAGTACAGATGTGAAGAGTGTGCTGTGTGATTTTTATTTTTGAGTCAATATGACTGAGCGCATTGAGCAAAGATACTGTATCAAATTCTGCCAAAAACTTGGTGATATGCAAGCCAAGACTATCGAGAAGATTCAGAAGGCCTTTGGAGATGATGCTATGGGGAAAACACAAATAAAGGAGTGGTACAGCTGGTTCAAAGAAGGCCGCACCTCAGTGGACAGTGAGTCACGTTGTGGCAGACCATCGACTAGCAGAAACGACGAAATGATTGCAAAGGTTCAAGGAATAGTCTATGAAGACTGTCGTGTGACTATTGAGGAGATTGTTGCCGAAGTTGGAATCAGCCATGGGTCAGTTCAGTCAATTATAACAGAAGATTTGTGCATGAGGAGGGTGTCGGCCAAATTCGTACCAAAGTTGCTGTCTGACCAGCAGAAAGGAAATCTCCCAGGACATGCTGGAGTGTGCTAGCCAAGATCAAAACTTCATGAACACTATCATCACAGGCGATGAGACATGGGTGTACGGCTATGACCCTGAAACAAAATTGCAATCATCCCAATGGAAGCATCCATCCTCGCCAAGACCAAAGCAAGCAAGACAGGTGCGCAGCAATGTTAAACTGATGATGACCTGTTTTTTTTACTACAGAGGTGTTGTGCACCATGAATATGCACCACAAGGTCAGACAATTAACAAAGAACACTACCTGGGGGTTCTTCGTCGCCTTCGTGAAGCTGTGCTGCGAAAATGACCCAACCTGTGGGCAGCAAAGAACTGGCAACTCCGCCATGACTTGGCTCCGTATAGCTTTTGGCTATTCCCAAAGCTCAAAAAAACACTCAAAAGAAGATTTGAGTCAACAGAGGACATTAAGCAAAATTCGACGGCACAGCTCTACAGCATCCCAAAAAGTGATTTCCAGAAATGTTTCCAGCAGTGGCAGGAATGCTAGCAGAAGTGTGTAGACTCCCAAGGCGAATACTTTGAAGGAGACTAAATCAAAATGGTGATTTTTTAAATATTACTTGTTTTTTTGGCCAAAGGTCAGATACTTTTTGACTACACCTCGTAAACCATTTTACTGAAAATGTTATCAGAAACAAAATAATGCAAGGTCATCACCTCTGGCTGTTATATGGCCACTTTGAAAACTTCCAGAGCTGTTAAAGTGGATGTTCACCAGGCCACCAGCCCCACCACCACCAGAACTTATCCCACTGCCACCATTGCTGTACAAAAATCCAGCTCCATCAAGACTGTTACATGAAACATAAATAGATCCACCACTACCACCACCAGAACCAGATGCCTGGAAGAAAACTGACAATTACTACATTATCTGGCCACACTGAACCAAACACATTTTTGCTTATATTCACACTCCTTGAAAAATAACTCTCTTTAATATACCATCCAACCTACTTCCATTCTTATTTTACTGTGGCCATTATTCCAAAAAGTATAATTTAAATTTCCTCTGAATAATAAATTATTAATTATATATTCCACTCGCTCTTTATTTTCTAGTTCAGATATTGTCCTCTTTGTAATTTTTCTTCTTAATGTGTGCACATTTTAGTTTCTTTCATTTTAAACATTTTCATATTGTACACTTAAACATTATACTATGCGTACACAATTAACATCAAAATATTTAAAGCAAATTCATGGATCCAATATGTTTTTTTTTAAATTTTACACAAATATGGTAATAAAAAAAATATTCTTTAAAAAAACAACAACAACAGAGTAAAAAAAAAACAGTGCCAAAAGTAGGCAAGGAAAGGTGCTGATTTGTTTGCTCCCCTCCTTTAAACATATATAATTTGTTTTGACTTTTGAAAAAAATCTTATGAGCACAAAATATGTTGTTTAGTTTTTTTTATTGGCTTTATTTAGATTGCCTGAAGACAAAGACAATCAAAGGAATTTATTGTCTGACTTTCTGAGTGAATTATTTTTATATTAATTAAAATGTTAAATAAACAAGTTCTTAATATTGTACATCAGTAGTGACAAGAACTATACATCATTAAAAAACAATTTTTAAGCCTTTAGCAAAGCAAATTCATTGATTATTTTATCAGTCTATATTCCTTACTATGTCAAATGGAGAGAATTACCAGGTTTGAAAGCCATTTGTTCTTATATGGCCACGGTTACTGGTAAAATTAAATATATGCAAAGCTTTTTTCATCACCAAGTATTACTGACAAAACTTAGAATTAAAAACATTCATTTTCACTTAAAAATTCATAAGCATTCAAGCAAGTTTATGTCATATTTTAATGCTAACACAGAATCACAAAAGAAACTAAAATCAGCATAAATGCAAGTTAAGCAGCCTTCAGAATACAGTGATCCAGATAAGAATTTTTCCAGATAATATTTAAGCACTATATATTAGAATATAATGTATTGGAAATAATAATGAAAATACAAACAGGATATGCACAAATAATGAGTAATTGCAACTGAGAGATGAATATAGTATGTACACAAAGCATTATTACAGAAAATATAGAAGAATGAATATGTTGTACAGTGCATTTGTATTTGTGGACTTTTTGCTTTATATAGGGCATGACACCTTGTTTTCATGCTTCCATCAATGTAAGATTGGAATGTAGTTCCAAATATCTTGTATCACTTTCCACAATTCATCCAAGGTTTTTGGTTGCCATTTAACTTTCTCAGTAGCCATATAACCCTATATAGCCTCAATGATGTTCAGGACTTTGTGCAGTCCAGGACATCTTTGTGAGCAATCTAACAGCTTCTTTACATTCCAGATATTTTTTCACCACATTGGTCATATGCCTGGAGTCATTGTCATGTTGGAAGATAAATCCATGCCAAATGAGATGTCTTTCTGGGGGAATGGCATAATGCATAAGAACCTCCCTGTGCCTCTTGGCCGTCTGTATATCTTAAAATTTATGCAAATTTTTGAGAGCCTTTGCTAATATGCAGCCCCAAATTTGTATTAATCCACACCCCCATGCTTCACTGTAGCTGTTGTTGACCGTTATACTGTTCCCTATTTTGCCTTTGAACAAAGCATCATCGATTATTGCCAAACAATTCAAACTTTGACTCATTTGTAAAGAGTACCTTCTTCTAAGTTTGGTTATGCAATTGTTTCATTTTAGCCTTGCTGTTTGGATGCCTCTAATTCAGCAAAGATTTTCAAGCAAATGCACATTTATGAGACCACTTTGTGCTAATGTGCCTCACTGTTTTTAAACAAATATTAACATCCATACTTGTTGTTAGGACATTTGCAAGATCTCTATTGGTTCATTGTCTATCACATAAGGAACATACCCTGAAGTACTTAATATCACTTCCCTGACCATGTCTAATGTCAACAGTACCAATCATGCAAACAGGCTGGCTGCAATCTGTTGCACAGAATAGCTTTCACTAGCTAAGACTTTGATTTCTATAAACTCTTCATATGATATTTCCTTCCCAGGAACCATTGCATTCATCACGCTACAATATCAGACTGCCTATACTTTTGTAGTCTTTCTGTAGATGTGGCACTTTCTGATTGCTTGCATGACAACAAATCATAATGCACTATATCAACACATGACTGTATTATGCAATATTTCATTTTTACACATGAAATGTGATTCTCTCAGATCTTATTTGCATTTGATACCAAGTTTTCATAATTGTTTCCAATACTGTATATACATACATAAAATTCAACTAAATTTTACTTTGAAATTTGGAATGGAAGGGAGCAGAGGTAATGTTATTGTTAATGTAGCCTAACAGAATACAAATGTTTAATCAATACAGATGTTTAGCCAATCAAATCTTGTGTAAATCACTAAAATGTGCATATTTATGCATCTCTCATTGCTATATTTTCAATGCACTTTAATCTGCTTTTCCTGGTGTTACTTCCATGCTGGCAGCCATGGTGAACCAGAAAGCAGTCCGACCCTGTTGTTAATGACTGGCGGGGCTCACCATCAGCCTGTGCAGCCAAAGGGAAGGGGGGCACAGCATGAAGGACTGATATATATACGAGGTCTGGCAAAAAGGTATCCGACTCTATTTTTCCCGTGGGAAGTAATGACGTTAGGGAGGCAAAAGTGTGCATAATGGAGCCGCATGCCTTCGTGCACATGTGTGGTTTTTGGCGGGCTTGCTGGAAGCGTCAGTCGCTGTCGGGCAGCCAGCGTGTGAGGTGCTGTACTAATTACTCGTCGCATTTTCATTTCGCCCATGACGACGGAACGTGTGGAGCAACGATCTTGCCTCAAGTTTTGCCAAAAGCTTAGAGATACCCAAGCAGAAACAATTCGCAAAATTCAACAGGCTTTTGGTGACAATGCCATGGCTGTTACCCAAATAAAAGAATGGTACAACAGGTTCAAAGATGGCCGCACATCGGTGCAGAGTGACCAGCGTTCCGGGAGTCCGTCAATGAGCCGCAGTGCAGTTTTTATCGAGAAAGTGCGGACCTTGATAATGGAGGATCGTCGTTTGACGGTGCGGGAAATTGGTGACGAGGTTGGGATCAGTAAAGATTCTGCACATGCAATTTTAGAGGAGGATTCGGCTTCCGCAGAGTGGCAGCGAAATTTGTGCCCAAGCTGCTTTCTCAGGAACAACAACAACTTCGTCTTGAGGTAGCGCAGGACCTGCTGGATACTGCCAACAGGGATCCTGAGTTCCAGAATACCGTGATAACTGGAGATGAGACGTGGGTGTACGGGTACGACCCGGAAACCAAAGCTCAGTCGTCACAGTGGAAGCACCCACCAACGTCGCCAAGGTCCGGAGCAAAATCAAGGTGATGCTGACTGTTTCCTTTGACTACCGAGGTGTTGTGCATCACGAATACACACCAGAAGGACAAACAGTTACAAAGGAGTACTATCAGGAAGTTCTCCAACGTCTTCGTGATGCAGTTCGGCGCAAGAGACCGGATCTGTGGGCCTCGCAAAACTGGCAGCTGAATCATGACCACGCCCCATCTCATTCGTCACAGCTGATCCAAGGTTTCTTGGCAAAGAAAGGCATTTCACTCATTCGCCAGGCTCCCTACTCTCCAGACATGGCTCCTTCTGACTTCTGGTTGTTCCCAAAAATGAAGATGCCACTGAAAGGCTCCCGCTTTGAGAGCCCGAGAGGACATGATGTGGAATGCGACGGCAGAGCTGAGAGCCATTCCGGAAGAAGCATTCCAGACGTGCTTCGAACAGTGTAAGGATCGCTGGGCTAAGTGTGTGGAGGCACAAGGGGCCTACTTTGAAGGGGATTAGCAATTGAACCCCACCAAATACGTAGTTTTTTTTCTTCCCAGCCTAAAGTTGGATACTTTTTCGACAGACCTCATATAGTTGCCCATCTTGCTCTTGCAGATGTGTGGGTCAGTTGTCAGTTACTCGGTCAGAATTAGCAAGAGTACTAAAATCCCCTGAGTGGGTGCTCCTATATAGTCTCAAAGAGATTGGTTTAGCAGTGGTCAGTTTAAGAGATTTCAGTAAAAAGTTAATATTAATAAACTTTTAGGCAATTTTTGTGCCTCCTCTGCCAAATGACTCTGTACACAAGTTGGGTTTAAAGTGTTGTATTAACTACCTCAATTTTTTACTTTTGTAAAATTTCTTAAGATTAATGGATTTTTAATCCCCTTTACAGACTGCATCTGGAGAAGCTGCGATGGTCACCCATCCCTAGTTATCCTACTGAACAAAAACTAGGTAATATACTTCAATGCACAATGCTGGGTTTTTTCCTTGCTATATCAAAACAGAGAGAAAAGGAATGCATATTAAGTTAGCAATATATATTATATTTATAAATAACTTCCAGTTTATGTACATAAAAATATCCAAAAATAAAGACTAGTAATGTTGCTTTTTCTCATTTTTTAAATTGTACTATGTTTACTCTTAGAACCATGCAATGATTTAAAATGGCCTCTGATTGTACTGTAAAGCTTACTAAATTGTAAAAATATTATATACTGTTTGTGATGTTAGTAGCAGAATTGACAAAGTAGCTACATCAAGAAAGAGACCACAAGAGTTGTGTAAGTTAAACACTCCTCTTCCACAAATAAACAAAACAAAGAATGTTGAATATACAGACAATAGGGATGCTGTTGTTAGGGAGTATGCATGATGTAGAGCAGAAAATGACTAGTTAAAAAAATTGCGATGTGGTATCTATTATCAAAGAAAACATGATATCCACAGTATCTAAAACTTATGTACTAGAGACGTTCAAATAAATCCGGCCATATATCACCATAACAGCATTTCAGCCAGGTTTCAGGTTTCATTTTAGCATCTCCGGTACATTTCTAAGATTGTATTTAACTAAAATTAAAATATCAAAGTGAAGGTAAATAAACCTCAATAATCATTTGAAATTAAATCGTTACAAATGATTTGCTTTATACATTTTTTTAAAACTTTTATTCTTGGAAAATAAATTAAAAGATTATTAATCAATTAACTTTTGCCTACCTTGCCAGTCTCACCATTGGCAATTAGCTGACCATTGAGAATGCATCTACTAATCACAGTAACATGAATCCTTCCTCCTCCATGCCCCCCACTTTTGCTACTGGAGCTGCCCCCTCCACTGCCCAATGAACCAGGCTCAAAAATATTTGCATACGGAAGATTAGAAGCAACTGTGTAAGGTGTAGAATGACTGCCTCGTCCACCACGACCTCCATGGCTGGCTCCACTTGCTCCATGAAGTGAATGGATTCCAGCTCCTACAAAGTGTAAGATGCACATATGAAAATTTGTTAGCTGCAACTTATTAAAAACAAATGCATTAAAATGTCAACTCCAACATCCTAATGTATGTTTCTATTCAATAATCAAAAAGTACTCAAAATGCATAATACTATACATGTTATTTTAAGATTTTCAAAATGTTTTGGTCAAATCTTTCATCAGACCAAACCTCTATAGACAGAATGAGAACTGCTTCATCAATTAATGGTAGTGGGTACCAAATCTGTGTGGTTACTTAAGTTCTATATAAGAAAATAAATTTAATGTGAACTACTAAAATATGAACACAAATATTGCCAAGTATTTTTTTAACCCTCTCTTGTGACCATGTCAGTTAATTCTGTGGTCTGACAGCTTGAGATCTCACAATCTGCCTCTCATACTACCAACACTCTGACAGGCCAAAAGGAACATCATGAGTATTAATTTACTTCACAATTTTTTCCACAAATGAAATATTACAAGATGCTACTACTGTACTTAAGGGTTTAGACTATTCAGCGCAGCCAGTTCGCCACAAAGGTTACTATACATGATAGACAGTGTGGCCAGTGCTTAGCAACCCTTTAGGAATCACTTGAAAAATAGTGGATCTGTATTTGAATTTAAATAAACAAAATGAATTTCAAAGTGAAAAAGTTTATTGTATTTTTTAATTAATTTTACACAAATTTAAGTCACAAATGTTACTGCATACTGTAATTGTATGCTAATCCTTAAGATATGTTGCAATGTCCTGCTATTATAATCTTTAGTAATTTTGAATATACACTCATTTGTGTCAAAATATTTTTTTTCAATTTTTGTGGTGGATTTTGACCTGTCACTAATTGTTCCTAATATATATATATATATATCAAGCCCATAATGCACTTTAGACTTTCCATATTGCTGGGTGAATCATTTCCAATTTGGTTGATATCCCTCAATGTGCAGCCTGTGTGTGGATGTTGGTTCTGTCTTCTTTGTTGAGGACCCTGTGGTACAATGACCACATTTCCAGGGGGAAACATTGCCAGATGTCTTCCATTTTCTCGGTGAGCTGGGCGGCCTGCATAATAATTTTCAAATCAAGCAAGCAGTGGCTGTAGTTCTTCTGAAAGTTCTGGCAATCTGTCTATGGCCTCATCCAAATTTGCGATAGGTACAAATGAGCACAGTGGTCATTTCTGTTCTCAATGCAAAATCAGCATTGTTGTTATACTTATGGGACAGCTACATTTAACATAAATGTTTTTCATATTTTGATTAAGATGGGAAAATCACATTGAGATGCATATCAGAAAAGGTAACCTTTATTGCAGTGAATACTGCATTTTCAAAAGCACACAACAAATTCTTGGAAAACTTCAGGTTCAGCTGTTTGATAAGTTGGAAGAGTCTTTCGTGTGTATTCCTTTGCTTGTTAGGTAACAGAGCATAAAATACTGGATGAACACCACCAAATCTTTCTGCAAATATGATGTGTAGCTGTGAAAATAATAATTCCTTACTCTCTCATGCTTAATTTACTCCCCATTATCCACTGTTCTTTGCTCTAAGTCCACATGCCATCAAATACTGGTCAAACAAACTCAGCAAACTGGCCTACAGTTAAATGGCTCATGGAAAATTGTCTTTGTGGCAAACTGACTGCAATGAATCAGCCATGGCAATAGTCCCATTCCCTGCACTTTATACACCTTTGAATACAATGCATCATAGGTACATTGTTTCACTATTTAAAGTGTTGTTCAAATTATTATAGAAGGGAACTAGAGCAGATTTTCCTCAACAGAATCTCACCTAAAAAGAATTTTGTAATGTCTTAATGTAAAACCATGAAACCATTTTTCATTAGAGACCATTAGGGGGAGGGTTGTTAATAAAGATATTGGAAACAAAATATCAAAATGATCACATCTAAATAAGTGACATTAATGAAAACTGAAAATAATAAAAACAAGCAAAACATGTTACTGGCAAGAATATTGCATTTTTCCTCTTTATAGACAACCACTAATCCCACACACACGAGGACTTTAAAAAAAAAAGGATAGTACTTAATCAGGTGACCCATGTGTGCGCATGCGCTAATAATACCCACTTTTCTTACATGCAAAACTGTAAGTGTTATCATTTACACCTAAAAGTAAACTTACAACTCTTTCAGAATAGCAAAACAAAAATAAATATAAAGAGGAAAATCCAAAATATCCTGTTAACATAAGGCACAAATTAAGATTCTTTAACACCAGAGAACATATTGCTGCCCCCAACCAAAGTCCCATACTCTAAATGTCATGATAAAAAAAGATTAAAAAGATTGATGCTAATAATTACCCGGTCCTTGGTCAAATGCATATCCTCCACCCTCAACATCAATTTTGCCAGTTTCAGAAAGAATCAGCAGATCTGTCTGGAGCTTAAGAGAACCTGCTTGAACAAAACCTTCCACTGTGACATTTGCAGACATATTAATAAAAGAATCTGTATGAGTAATATTTTCTAGCTGTTTCTTGTAAGCCATATTAACTATACCATTCTCATAGATGTACAGAGTATTTCCCTTGAGTGTAGAAGGAACAGACAAGTTTACTAATCCAGTCTGCGTTATGTTGATATAGTCTGCTTGCATCATAACTGATGATGATACCCATAGATGTCCTGCTATAGTCATGGATTTTAAAACAAATTCTGTGTCCCCAGCTTTAAACTGCCCACCATGTTGTATCAGGAGCATGCTTCCTTTGTAATGCGACTGCCCAGACCATGGTCCTAGAGAATGTGAAGACAATGAATCAAAAGTCACAATTCCTCTATTACCAATTATTAAATTAGTATCCTTTTCAAAGCCATGAACCGTAATGGGAAGGAATGATTCCAGTTTTCCAAATATCTCAATGTAATTACAAAGAAAATCTCCACTAGATTCAAACTCCATATTTCCACTGTCATTAATCTGAAGGTAGTCCCATCCAAGTAGAGAGTTTCTTGATAAATCTGCTGTTTTCTCCCAACGGTTTATAATCAGTCCAGTTTTGAAAGTACCAAATATCACAATGTTAATAAAATTAGCTACAGAAGCTTTTGTCCAGTTGTGGTTCTTTTGAGCATGTGCATCTAATGTCAAATTCCCATGAGTTCCAATTTCTAGTAAATGTGCTCTTCGGCGGCTTATTCCTCTAATGTTAATTGGTGATAATGAAGTCATTTTCCCATTAATATATAATTCATGACAAACAAAATCAGAATAAGGCAAAAAATCAAAGTTTCCATCTTTTCCAATCCTAACTATGTCAATTCCAAAGCCAATGCTTAAACCCTTAGCATCTAAATGTCCATTTACTGTCAAAAATCGTGCCATGATGAGAGAGTTGGAAGTATTCTCAAATGTGCTGTTATTTTCAAGGTAGGGATTACTTTTTGAATCAAGGAGTAACTGTCCATCTGGTGAATGAATAACAAAGAGTTCCACCCTTTCATCACTTCTATTTGCTGAAGAAAACCGCACTTTATTAAACACAGTCATTTGACCTGCAATAGAGATGCTGTCTGAAAGTATTGGGCTTCTGGCAGTAAGATGGAAAATACCATGTGGACCCACTAACAAACTACCAAGTCCAGGCTCAAAGGATACTATACCTTGTGGAGTAAATACTCCATTGATGATTACACTTTCACATGATAGTTTAAGTGAATCAGAGCCATTCATTTCAAGAAGTCCACCTTCAATCAGAAACTTGTCACATGGGCGAAGAATAGAAATCACTCTGCCAAAATACACTTTGCCTCGTATATCAATCAGCTTGCCCAAATATAAATCATGAGAATTTGGAGTGAAACTGACATAACCACGAGGACCAACATAAAAATGATTCCATTGTAATGCTTCTATCTCAGATGCAGAAAAATTTCCATACACTGCAAACTTTGAAGCCTGAAGTGGAAATGGCTGGTTATTATCAATCACAGAAAAATTTCCATTCTCTCTTACTTCTAATTCTGTGACAGTAAAATTCTGGGAGTAAATTTTAAATATTCCAGAAATGTAAACCTTTATGAGTCCCAAAAAATTCAGATAACCTTCAACAAATGTCCATTTAGAAATTTCAACTGCAGCATTCATGCCAAATGAGAGTGTTGAATTATTGGACACATAACACTTTGCACCAAGAGTTCGCCCAACTGTTAATGTAAACTGCTGATCAATGCTGACAACAGAGGAACCATCTCCAAGGATTTCGGATAATGAAACATCATTTGCAATTACTAAGTGAGCTCCATTTGACAGACTTATTTTATCCAAGTCTAAAGTGTCATCAAACATCCAAGCAGCACCACCTTCAAAATAATAAAGTTTGAATTAGTAAAGTTTCAAAATCTAACTTAACTAGGCAGTAGTAATTATTTTAATTTATAAAATGTGTCAATTTTATCTTTTTAAAATCATAATCACAAAGTATGTTCAGAAGATATGAATACAGCTGTCTCAGTTTTCTTTATCAATAGCTTATAACACATCCTGCCATATTTATAGCTACAACTGCTTGCTAACCTGATTTAGCTCTTCAAGAGTCATTATCTAAACAGGAAACTTTCTATTCAGCTTTCACAATGAGTAGATTTGCACAAGATTTTGTTACAAAGAGCAAAATACGTGTTTAAATAACATATCACAGACTTTAGTCTATTCACTATTCCAGACAGACTATCGTAATAATGTCTGTAAAAATGACAAAAGCTTTATGAAATTGGTTCCAGTTCATAAAGAAGTGAATCTAACAATCTGAAGTAGATACATTTTATTTAATTTTAAGGAAAATAATGTCTATAAAAAAGTGTAAAACAATCAAATCTGTTAATAAATTTGCTCTTATACACTATAAAAAATAGAATTAAAAAAAACTGAAAGGTTTATTTGCTGAAAATTTATTTTTACTATATAAATAATTAATATTTCAAAATATAAAGAAATTTTTTTAACCACTTAAGAAAGAAGTATTGGTGCAAAAGCTAAATGTTATAATAAAATAGTCTTAAACCAATAGAGATTCCAAATTCTGTACCAGAAATTCATTGACTTTTCCACCTGTGATTATATAACACAGATAAATTAGTTCAAGTATCCTCTACATTTAATAGAGTCTGTGTTATACTCAATGAGCAGCGTTTAAAGTATTGCATATGTGAGAGAAAACATCATACAAGCATATTTTAAACATTTCCTTAAATCACAAAAAAACAGCATATGAATTAACTTGTAATATACTGAAGACAGATTAAGCAACAAACCATTTTAAAAACCTAATAAGGTTAATGATTTTACCCAATGTATTTATCTGCTAATTATTTTGATCACCTGGTTGCTCCTTGCACACTGAAGTGGATTAATGAGCATGTGTAAACCAAAAGAAGCCAAAGCTACAAAGAAATCAAACAGAGATCCAAGACCAAAATTTTGGAAAAGAAAGTCAAAATCTACCTGATTGTGTTGGTGCATAAACTGAACAGTTGTCTACCATTTGAATCGATGGTTCCATGCCAGCATTGTCAATGATTAAATTTCCAACTCCAACTCCCCTCTGGTCAAGAAAAACAGTACCAGGTCCTCCAACAGTTCCTGGAATAAACAAATATTGTGGAGAATTATACTGTTTTCTTCCTTTCTTTTTTAAGAAAAAAATGTATCAAGTATGAGAGAGTATCTTGGTAAAACAAAAAATAAAAAAGATTTTGGATTATTTTTAAGTGAAATGAAACACAAATGTACTAAGGGATTTATCTTGAAGATTATATATATGCACATAGGTTTTGGCATGGAATGAGGACTTTTCTCCACAAACAACAATAGTAAAGTAAAATATAAAGATTAAACCATGTCCATGGGGGTTTTTTTAACAATAACATTGATTTCAGTAAACCTAAAAGATTCACTAACTGAAATTAGAAGAAATTTAAGGAGAAACACACACAGTGAAGAGAAGGAAATAACCAGGTAGATCTAAGACAAATTATGTCAGTTCGTGATCTAGTATTAGACCACCACAGAAAATGGATTTTCCATGTATCAGACACTGAACATTTACATCCCAGCAATGCACAGGGTACTGAAATTGGGGGGTTTCGGGGGGCACATCTGCAAAACGTAAGCTTTCAAAGACGACCGACTGCATGGCTAAACTTCTGTCACTTGTTCCGAACTGAAGCAGAACAAATGCTGCATTCCCTATCACATCTAACTGTTTTCAGACAAAGCAAAGGTTTGTTTAATCAGAGCAGAAAGGTTCCTCTATGTTTGTTTTTTTCTTGAGGTGCAGAAAAGTCAGTGCAAGATATGCAGCCATTTCGATGAGCTTACAAATCAAACGGCAATGATTATCATCAGACCATACTAATTAAGGAAGTCGCCGCAAGGATTGATTAAACTTTTGACCAACAGAGAGAGATAAAAATAACAACACAAAATTTAACCATGTATCTTTTAAAAAACAAAAACAAACAAAACAAAACAGTACTCCCAGTGAAGTTACTGTATGTCAAAAAGCCTTGTGGCCTTTCACAAACTTTGGAAAGGTTACCTTTCTTCATGTCATTGCATGATGCAAAGGGCGGATCATTTTCAACAGCTGAAAAACAATGTTAGAATCAATGTTATTACAAAAACATAATATGGCATTGGGATTTTTCGCAAATTTGAGAATGTGTATCCGATTACCTGAACTCTTCTGGGAATCCAGAAGCGAAGGAAATATATTTGAGATAGATAAACTAGAGCTTTGGATAATCAGGTTTTATTTTTAATTTTTAATTCTCGATGGTTGACGAGGAATATAAATTGAAAATCCTTTGTCAAGTCAAAGATTGAAAGAGCAAACAACAAGATGATGATGGTGGTGATAAACGGTAAACCGGGCATCATCTCATCGTCTCTTTTCTTATCCTCGTTCGCACGAAAACAGATTTGAAGAACAACACCCGGCCGAGGAGAGGGAAAGCCTCCCGCGGGGTTAGAAATAAAAGACGGACGTTTGTTCCCCCCCCCCACCTCACTCTAATCCTTTCGGGGAGGTGCAGTGAATTCATTTCCAACGAATTAGATTTTATACCTGGAGCGCGTAGCCTCTCCCCGCTCAGCCGCACCCCGCGTACGGGGAGGACAAATGGCGGCTGCAAGTAATTCCTTAAACCGAGCGAGTATCGTCCAGACTTAGACGCTAACAAGTCAAATGTAGTGGCTTTCTGTCTGGTTACAAACGTTGTAGGTAAAATTTACGTAAACTGGAAACAAATAACAGATAATAACTGTAATAGGCATATACTGTTTTATCTTAGACAAGGTGTGTTTTTTTTTTGTTGTTTTTTCCCCAGAACTTGACTTGGATTGGAAACTTAGCAAATTCAACAAACCCCCCCCCTTAGGCATACCAGTATATTTCTCGAAATGCTACACTTACCAGACAGATAAACTCTCTTTCTCCCACTTTCTAGCACCCTTTCTGTAATCGCGGTACAGTATTGCACTAGCGATAAGCAGACGACATGGTGACTGCACGCGACTACGAAAGATGGCCGTTTCCCGAAATGAACCGGGGAAATTACGAAATTATATTTAATTTTTTTTTTTTTTAAATTAACAATTTGTTTTGTTGTAAGATTACGCCAGTCAATAAAATATTAATAATAAAATTTTAAAAATATCATTTAGAAAAAAAAAAAAGATTTGGCAGTAGTAGACAAGTTGAAAATTTCGTACGGCATCATGATTAAGCCTACGTATAAAGAACGCGACATAACAGAGTATTTAACTTTTGAACAGTTTATTACTTATTTATTTATTTATCTTTCAAAAAGAAGACACAACCCTGGACGACATCGATATGAAATCAGGGGAGAGCTGGGTTGGGGGGATGGGGAGAGCTGCCCTGAACGCCGGCCGCGTGATGCCCACCTTTGTGGTATCCGTGAACTCTGATGGCCAGACCAATTCCTTCTGACGACCAACTGACCGGATGGATCCTGATTTTCGTGGCCAGTAGTTGCCAGCCCAGGTCTTGGTGCACAGTTGAAGACGGTTCCGTGTTGCCTGCGTACTGCGTTGGTGGATGGCCGATTCTTACCTGGAAAATTCGGGAAACCTTTTTCCTTCTTTTAATGCAAAAAACGACTTAAAATTCGCTCAAAATTCTACATTTTAAACAAAAATCAAAAGTATTTTTTTCAATAAAATCTCGATCTAGAGATTCAGAAACATGTGGAAATGTTGTAGCATCTGTAAACCCAGTTAACATATTGGTTGGGGAGGGAGCAACCATTTAATAATTTGTAATTTTTTGCTGCTTATTTACTATTTTCAGCTTATTTCCCTTCACTTCAGACATTTGTACATAAAATCAGTGGAGATAATTATTCCAGATATGTGCTTACCCATTTTGATTCAGAGGAGAAATATTCCACAGTGAATTTGGTGACATAGCGGCTGGAGCCAGGATCACCCCGTATGTCGAGAGCAGTAACATACAGGGGGCTTGGCAAGGTCGCTTCAAGATACTGATTCATATTGGACTGCGGGTGCCAAGATTTGGTGGCACTTACATCAATGTCACCATAATGTGCACTGTGATACCTTTCAGAACTTGATGCTGCCATAGTGATACGGAGTTTTGTGTCAGTGCCACCTGAAAAATGTTGAAGAAGCAGAAATAGTTTGGGAATTTTTCATCACCATGTAACAGCAGTAGCAGAACTAACTAAAGAACCTACATTAGAACTTAACAAGCAGCAATTGTGGGTACTGAAAACTAGCATTATTGCACTCCAAAACAATTCTCATAACCCCTTTTTATAACAACAGGGAAAGATCACCAAAATGTAGTTTTATCAGTTTAGTTATGACTGATGAAGCATGGATGGGAAATGCCCAAATTAACCCTGAATTATCTGTAAATAAATATACCACCAATAACTTTGCATTGTTTTAAAGAAACAGTTTGAGCCAAAAACACTACTTGTTGAATAAATATAAACAACATAAAAATAAATAGTAAACATAAATAAATGCTCTCCAGAACCAAAACACATAAGTGATAGAAATTAAAAGTTAAAGCTGGAAGATTAACCAAAGGTGAGGTGTAGAAAAGCAAACAAATTTTACTAAATTTTGACCAGTGGGAAATTGTAAGATTTTTCTTTAAACTAATTCAGAATTTTATATTAGTGTGTTCTATGAAAAAAGAAAAAAAATGTAATAAAAGGGCAAACCAAATAATTTAGAAAATAATGTGTCAAGACAGTCGTAAATAATGGTAGTTCATCATCAATAGTGAAAAGATAAAGAATAACCATGCATGCTACATTATTACATCAAGATAGAGACCAAGTTCAGTTCTGAGTCTCTATGCATTCTGTCTGAAAAGGTTTTACATGTAGCCAGATCCTAGTTAGTGAAAAGCTTTATTTATCATCTTTCTAAATCTTTGAAAAAGATGAGATACTACTATATTAATTGAACTCAATCTGGAGGTAGAACCACAGCTAGAGCATGAGTTTAAGATGCAGTTGCAAGCGTGCACCAACCAACAACAATGACAACTCCAGGAGTGTCAACAGTGAAATGTGCCAGTCACAACCATGGTGAAGCCGGGACAAAAATTGAAGATGCATCAAGATTATACCCACTTAACTACAGAGCACATACACTGAAATATCTTTGATACTCGGGACAGCCAAGCATTGGCATTAAATGAATTATTATAGAATTTTTTTTCTCTGTGATTTAAAATAAAAATATAAAAATCACCTTGAACAGAATGTGCTAAATTCCCCTTTTTTGTGCCTTATCTTGAATAATTGCATTCCAAAACTGACTGGGATCTAAGCCTTATGCAGGTATAAGAATGTCAAGCACACATCACTGACATCTGTTAAGTCTTAGGCTCACAAATAGAGAAGTTTTATACATTAAAATAAAATATTTGGTGCTTAGACTGGTTTTGTTTTGGGTAACTCATCTCTAGTAAAAGGAAACTGCACAATCCCTGATTAAATGTCCTAGTTCTCACCTTTCATCAGCTCTAGACCTCAAAATTTCTGATGCATTCAAACTGAAAAGTCTGTTGGCTCAGTTCCCACCATTCCAGACTAAAGAGAAGTTTTTTTTATCATTTCAGACCAACATTTACGTAATTACCTCCCTTGCCAAGCATAAGTAATTAAAATCAAAATTAAATACAGAAATTAGCTTTTGTTTATTTTAAAAAAAATAAGTTTAGTAATACTTACCAAAACTGTCATACTAACAACCAGTATAATTAAAAACAACATTCTTAAATATTAATAAAATGGAAGATACATAGTTACAGTTTCCCTTAGAAAACTAGCTGATCATTTTTCTCAATTTTCCAACCTATACACAAATCACTTTTAAAGTTTTTTTTTTTTTTCTGGCAAAAACTCTCTCTTTTCCCACCAATCTCTGCTTTCCCACTATGTTGAAAAGTAAAGAAACCCAGATGAATAATAAGAAAATTACATGCAGATTTCCATACAGATAGTGGCTGCTTCACATACTGGTTCCCAAAACATTTGTCCATCTCTCCCACAGATTCATGTGGATTAGCATCTTTTATCATATTTCAAGATTATTGATCCTTTCAAAAATGACTCCAGCAAAAGTGTTTGTTTCAATAAATGATCAGATTGTTAACGGCATAAATGCAGTAATTTAATTGCGCACACGCGTCAAAATAGAGCATTTCTCGTTTTTTCAAAAACATAATTTATCAAACTTCATCAGTTTTCCAGATGACCACAGAGACTCATTGGTCACCTTTGATGTTTTAATATTCAAAACAGCTACTAAACACAACGCAAAGCGAGATTTTCAAATGACAGAACCCGATGCACCAAGTTCTTGGATGTCCCACATTTGAACTGTTGGCGTCAGCCACTTATCTCACCTGTTCGCCCACCGTGGGCATGCAGAAGCCCACGAAACTGCGACATGCGATGTTTCACTGATGCTCTGCCTCCTCCGCCGCCTCCACCTCCACCATGACCCTGACCACCCCGCACTGAGATGTCACCAGTACCGCTGAAGACATCCGCTCTCAATCAGAATGCTCCCACCACTGCCTCCTCCACACTTCCTACCACCACCAGCTCCTTGTCCATTAGCTGACAGCAGTCCATCTATATGCATGCTTACGTTTGCAATCACGTGGAGTATGCCCCCACCGCGACCGCCACACAATCCGCCACCGCCACCACTGCCAAAAGCAAGTGGAGTATGAAAACTGCCATAGCTGGGCGACTGACCATGCTGGAGCAAGCTACCTGCTGCATTGCCACCACGACCACCATGGCTACCTAGAACAAAAAGAAAATATAAAACTGTCAGAAGCAATACTGAAAGCTATAAAAAGTACATAAAAGTTTACTCTTGCTTGGACTCCCACAGAGGAGGACAAAAGTTTAAGAATGATGGCAGAGCAAGCATGAATTGACACAAAATAAGTAAAAAATAAACCTTCCAGCCTTGGCATTACAATGACAGGAGAGCTTTTTCTTGTTCTTTCGATTGATATATATATGAAATTTTGTTATAATGTAAGAAAACCAAGCATATGAAAAATATTTACTATGAATCATGATGATGTAGGTCAGTCACAATGACAAGGAATTGCTCTCCTGTCATTGAAATGCCCAGGCTGGAAGGTTTTTTTTTTTTACTTATTTTGTGTTAGTTAATGTTTGTTCTGCTATCATTCTTAAACATTTCTCCATCACTATTTTACTTTAAATTTGGAATCTAAACCAAGGCACGTCAAAATACTACAGGAATTCAATTCTATGTTTAAATTACATTAGGTACACAGGCGCCGTTAGCTCTGGACTCACCAATTAAATATCCTATAGTTCATATACAATTTTAATGTTTCATGTGACCGAAGTTGCAATATGTTTTTTTCTCTCTCCATGTGTATAACTTCTTTATCACATACTAATGTGCGTGTAAGTTCTTCTTCCTTTGGCGAACCATGGCTACTGATTATTTTCTTCTTTCACATGTACAGAGAAGTGGAATAATAAGAGGGACAAAAGAAACAATGTCCACACTGGAATAAATCACAAAAGGGTGGGGGAACCAGTGATAAAATATAAACCACAAAACAAAAACTTGCGCACACAACACCATTACCATCTACACGGAAATAATGCAACCAACAGCAGACTACAGGGTTTTCACGCTAATGCACCAAAATCATTCGAAGTAAAAATCCTTGGTTCTGCGTAACAGATCAGCCATGTTGTTCCAAGCAGATATTCCACTGCGCAAACAACACTAGCGAATACGTACGCTAATAAATTGATTCCATATAAAACATGGGATGTTTCATCGGTGAATTTACAACCATGGCTGACAGTATTTCTTTCTCTCCTCTCTTAAAAGCAGAAAACATTCAAAAGAAAACCTCCATTTCCCCCAGGCCAAGGTCAAGGCTTGCGCTACAATATTTTAAGAGATTAAATGGTGACAGATCAGTGATGTTCTTCCATAGCGCATGGCAATTTTTCTGAATGCACTTATTTCTGGCTTATTCTCATTTCTATAAGAATCTAACCAAGAATTTAAAGTGAGGTTTCGTTAAGTCTCATCTAGAAGATCAATAGGTGGGGTGGTAGAAGTAAAGCAAACACACCCTTAACAATTCCTATTTCATGCAATAGCTGTGTTTATTTTCTCATTTCTTTGTGACAGTTTGTATAGAGTCTTCCCAAACACAGGATTAAGTACATACGTCTTTAAGCTGCTCTGAGATGAATGTCAAGGTGTGGCTAACATCTTTGTTGTGTGTTAATACACTATTTCCCCTCAGCATTGCCTGAAGTATTTTCTGATGCTATTGTCGTCCACCTCATTCAATGTATGTATATGCACATTTTATTTAAAAGCCATGAGATTTGGGTGGAGAACAGTTCCACATCACATGATGCTGGCAACTTTATTGAGCTAGTAAAAAGTAATTCCAATTTTTTCTAAAGATTATAAACATTTTTTATTAATTCAACTAAAAAACATTAATCAACTTTAATAACCATTTACTAAACACTAGCAGTAAAATTTGTTTGTTTTTTGTTGTTTTTTTTTTAGAAAAAATGGCTAAAATATTATAAGCTAATATTATTGAATTTGAATTGTTAACCCTTTTAATGTTCATGCCAGGTACTTGCCATATCCCTATTGTGTTTATCTTATCATGCCTTTGGAAAGCAGTATTCAGCCTTAAATGCGTAAATAAAGCCAAAGAATAATTGAAAGGCTAAATGCCACTAATGTAGATTACTGACACCATGGCAGAGATGGGAAAACTGCAGCCCAAGGCAGCATTCTGAATGGCCTGCCAGCTAAGCTGCACTATGGTCACATATCACTACCAGTAAAGCACATCCAACTAGCCATCAAATTATTTTTAAAAGAATTATTCTGTGGGTATTGAATGATCATGCACATGAACAGGAGCCAGATAGTCACGTACCCACAACCATCCGTCACTGATGAATCATGACACCAAAGATCCAGTGCGACTGGTCAGTGCAGTGCTGAAGACTGGAAGTCTACAGAGTATATAAAGGACATACAAATGGTTGATGGCACCTGTTGAACACTACTCTACCCATTGTCTTATTCATGTTCCTTGTTCTGGTTCTCCATTTTGTGGTGGTAATTTGTATTTGTAACCTTTTTGAAAGATGAGTGCCTCCAAAAGAAAAGTGGACAGAAAATGCAGAATGCTTAATAAGAAATGGACAGACAATGAACTATATCTTCATGGAAGTAGGCACAAAAGGTGAGAGCTTGATTTCATGAAAGGAAGTCAGTTTTAAAGTACAATATGAGTCAACATTATAATTCCAAACATACAGGTTTTTGCAGTAAGCTGTTACTAATGAAAAGAAGAAAAAAAAGCTCAGGAACTCTTGGTTCGGTTACAGAAACCGAAGACCAGTGTTAGTAAATAAAATGCTAAGAAAAGTAAGCTTTATTGGCACACAAAATTGAGATGTACGATATGCCATTAACAGATGGTGAGTTCATGAAGCAATGAATTATGACGGAACTGGCTAATATGCTTTCTGAAAACAAAAAAAGTTTTAAGACACCAATTTGTCCAGAAGAACAATAGTGTGTTCATATCAAAGAGATTGATGCAGACTTGGCAACACAGTTAAATAAAAAAGCCAAGTTGTTCATGTGGTACTCACTGGCAGAGGTGTAGCAAGGATTCTCAGCACCCCAGGGGCAAAGACCCTTTTGACGCCCCCCACCTCTGAAATGTTTTGACTATTTGTTTGTGACTCATTACCCACCTAATGACAATCACAAAGAATTAATCACTGCCTTATAAAGAGCTAATTGAAAGTCACAATATAGCATCTCACAATACCACAACTGTAAACCTGGAACTAATGAGGTATCGCCTTCCAGGTTTACTTACTTAGTTTGTTAAATTGTAAACCATTTTGATATTTATTTCATCCAGTGTCGTTCAGAGTCATAGAGTAATCACTCAATCATGCAGAATGCAGTCACTTGTGGTGTACATGTATTACGAAACAGATTGATGAAATACAACTACTGTTTACAAAACTGTGCATATACTTAACTAGATCTTGTACAGGTAGCATTCTGGTATTCATTGTTACATTATATATGAACCTTTTGTGCTTTTGCTGCTGCAAATGAATCAGTTAAACTATCAAAACTTAAGGTATTGAGAATGTCTTTTTCAACACTTAATATTGCCAAGTTACTCAGTCGTTCTCGAGTCATTGAAGTTCTCGAGTATGTTATAATTAATTTCAGCTTCCTGAAAGACCTTTCATAACTACTGTGGAAATTTCACGGCCAGAGGTGGCTGGTTATTTATTGACATTAGAATTTATAGGCTAGAGGAAATTTTGCACCCCTTCAGACCTGCACCCAGGGGCGACTGCCCCTACACCTTGCTACGCCTCTGCTCACTACTAGTGCTGGATGGTAGCACAGGAACACAGACTAGCTACTTGTTTTCAAAGAGGCATCAATGATCAGTTTGAAATCACTGAAGAATTGGCATCTAAGGAACACATGAAGGACACAACAACAAGACAGGATTTGTTTGACAGATTGAAGTGCACAAAAAAAAACAATATGCCTTGGGAAAAGTTGGCTAGTGTCTCTGAGTATCCAAACTTATCAATTAAAAAAATTGTACTTTTGAAGAAAAAGTCAGAGAAACTCAGGTCAATAAATCATTTTATGGACTTGAACTATGTAGTAATAGCAATTGCTAAACTTTATTTTATTCAAGCTAGGGAATCTCATTGCCCTGCTTGAAGCAGTGTAGAGTACACAGATACTTTGTATCACACCATTGTTCATTATCTCAGTCTAGGGAAAGTGCTGAAGAGCGTGAGGAAGTGAAAAAGTGCTTGAAAATGATGACTTTCTACAGCTTAAAGATGCAGATTGGCTCACCAACTTTGCCTTTTCCATGAATGGTAAAGGGCATATAAATAACTTCAACCTTAAACTGGTAGGCAAGGAATGTTTACACATGAACTATACTCAACTGCAAAGGCATTCAAAGTTTCCAAGCTACTACTGTTCTCTAGGAAGATGGAGGAGTGCAAAGTGTTGCTCCAGTGTCCTCAAGTACAGAATGATGTAGAGTGATTTACATGAGTTTTGCTGTCAATTTGCTGATTTTAAGGAAGTTGAAGAGCAGTTGGAGATACTGTTTTGTCAATTTATCTTTGACTATGAAAAAGCTCCAGAACTAATCAATATGCTGTCATTGAAATTTTAAACTCAAGGGCCTAATCATTTATTGAAACAAGATTCTCTAACCTGCAAGATTTTGCTTAATAATTGCTGGTGTTATTTGGTTCCACCTTTTTTTTTGTGAGAAAAAATTTCCATTTTTGAGCAGAAATAAGTCTAAGTTGAGGTCACAAATGAGTGATGAACATCTGAGAGCAGTGCTTCATGTTTCAACATCAGAATTGACATCTAACATTAGCAAACGCATTAAAAAGCTGCAGACAGCTACACATGTCCCACTGACATAGTGGTAGAGTAATATTTATTCTTTTTTTCTTTCTTAGAGAGAAAGCACCACTAACAAGTGCCAATCCTCAATGTTGTGTTTCTTTTCCACAGATTGCACCAATAATTATATACTATTGTGTTTTAAAAATGTTATTGTTAATTATATTATTTGTATATAATGACTCTTTTATATTAAATGTGGCTTCTCCAGACTTTCCTCTACCAGAAGGGGACTTTCTCCTTCCAGTACACCTTAGCCCACAATGATGGCCTCTAAATCTTATGTGGCTTGCAAAATAAAGTTTTCCCACCTCACCACTAGAGAGTTAGAAAGTAAAGCTGGTCTGGTACCACTCCCATAAGATAATCCATTCAGTACAACAGCATTATTGAGCTAGTTATATTACTTAACAGTAATCAAGGGATGGGTAAAATCTGGAATAACGCTGATTTTCTTCCAAAGTAGGAAGTGCCAGGCCAAGCAGTGTGGGATTGGAAACACCTCCTAGTGGATAACTGTGGCACTACACTTCCTCATCAATTAGGATCACCTCCCTTGTAGACAGAGATGTTTGTTTCTGTCAGTGTGATGATAAAATAATGAGATTGTGTGTGTGTGTAAGAGAAGAGTTTCAAATAAGAGTCCTTCACTAATCTTTTAAATTTGTTTGCTTTTTACAGGCAAGACTATTAAATAAGGGGCATGAAAGAGTTAACAATGCACACGTGCACAAACATTTTTTTTTCTGGATAGTGACTTCTTATTATGTGTTCCATGTAAAGTAAACAGACAAACAAAAATAATCATCTTTGCACAGAGTAAGATGCATACTTTTATCAGCAATTATATTTTTGAGATCGAATTTCCGGACAAAACATCCATAATTCCCTGTTTATCTATATGGGTTAGGTAAATAATTCTAAATGAGACCAAAATAACACACTGGAGTTGTACTGAGATGTTTGCAACAACAAGAAACAATTAAAAAAAACTAAAAACTTTAATTTCAGAATTTTTTACTGTCACAGAGCGATGGAATAAAGGTAGTTAGTTGAGTTACCATGACGGTTTGCTCACAAGCCTTTAAAAGTTTATACAAACAAAAACAAAAAATAAATAAGTAAAATAAATACCTAATTCTCCAGCAACTATTATCTATATTTCTCTTTTTTTTTTTTATTTCCATTTTTTTAAATAAAAAATTTTAATATTTGAATTCCACTACCATTAGTTGGTATCCCAGTCACATGACACTGAACAGCAACAGAACCACATAGTTACACTTGGAGCGAGACAAATGAAGTGCAAAAGATGAAAGAGAATAAAAAGGAGAGATGGAGAGAGAGAGATGGAGAGAGAGATGGAGAGTGCAGAAAATCCTGCTACATTCACTTAATATACTGTCATTAAGATCCAGCAATCTCTGTGGAGAACATTCTTTCATATTGGACACAACATCTTTATACACAGGAATCCTACTCTTTTTATCTGTGATTTGAACATCAGAATGCCAAATCATTCTTCTCTTTTATTAAGTAGTTTGCACTGTCCCCATGATGATTTCCTATTTATCTTATTTTTCCTATATTACCACAAATTTACTTCATTAAGAAATTAGAAGAATTTGTTTGCTAATATTTGGAGCGTGTTTCTTCCCATTAACTTCGCATATGACTGACCTCACCACAGTAAACTGAAATTTTAACAACAAAAAGAAAAAAATGGCAGTAAGTAGAAAAGGTCGCACCTCACTATTGCAAGCCATGTTTATAGCAATCTTAATGGGTGGAACTGTCATTTTTGTTTTCAATTCTCCCCTGGTTGGTAAAGTGATCATTGTAATGGCGCACCTTTCATATAACAATCTTATTTGTGTTAGATGCATCAAATATTATGTACCGTGGAGAATGTCTTTATCTCACCTGGTGAAACTGCAACTTTTAAATGATTTGGAGCAAAAAAGGAAACTCAGACAGAAATTGGTAAAGAATGTGGCTTTGTTAAGAGCACTGTTGCAATGCTTTGGGCCATCAGGGAAAAACTTAAGTCAGTTGTTGCAGATGGTGGGATGTCTATTGTGAGGAAGAGGCTCTGTGCAATAGACCATGAAGAATTTAGTCCAAAGTCAGTTTTGCTGATTTGAAACAGCGAGAAACAGAAACATCCTAATTTCTGGCAATCAGATGTGTGCTAAAGCCAACAAATTTGCGACTGCATTACAGATTAACAATTTCAAATATTCAAATGGATGGCTGGAGTGCTTCAAACAGTGTCACGGTTTTAAGAAGTCAGTCATTGAATAAAAGGTTGGTGTGGACCCACAACCACATTTAGTCATTTATAATTTTGTTCTGATTGTTACGATTTTAAAATTTTTCTTTCCTATAATGCAAATGTTTAAAAAAAATTATGTATAATTGTTTTCTCTCAGCAAATTTCTATACCCTGTTATAGTGAACAACCTGATACAGTAACCTTTTCCCCCACTATACTGAGGTGTAACTGTATATACAAAAGCAGATTTACAACTAGATGAATATTTGAACTATGCCTTAGTTCATTAGCAACAAAAGGCAACCAATTTAGGCACAAACAAACAAAAGACTACAAAGGAATAATTGTGCCTTACTCAACAATAGTCAAGAGTTTGTAATGGAAGTTGAAAGGATGGGAATTTCCTGACATCCTCCGCAATCAGAACAATACTTTCTTTATACATCTATGGACCATATACCTACATTCATGAGCTTTTATTATTTTGAAATTTCTTTATGGAGCCTATAAGATTTCTTCTTTTATTATCCTCCAGCAAAAGTACTTTCAAGTGTATTTACCAACACTCTCTTTCTAACCAGATTATTTATTTAACCACTGGCAATCTTACTAGTTACATAAAGTTTTAATCTACCCATTTTTGGAACTTGAAATTCCATTTCCAACTAGCAATAAAATTTGTTCACTTGTTCCATTTAATAACTCCTCACTTTGTACAATATCAGCCAGGTAACCCTGTCCACACAGTCAACAGGTGCATCCAGGAGAGGTTCGCAACACATTTGTCTCACAGAGAATTCAGACTTATTGATCTCTCCTTAAATTACAAATGTTTTGAACGATGCCACAATACTGGCCACATCTTGTTCTGATTCAAATTCAGGAAGCCCCTTTTTTCTCAAATATCTGGAGTTTAAGGACATATTACTTGTTGTGTAATTGTTACCAGTTTGGCTTCGTCTTCATTCTACTTTTTTTGCTACAGTTTCATGTAAGCATGAAACTGTCACAATCACAAAAAAAAGGATTTTGAATAGTATATTTAAATTATAACCTTATGTTTAAAGACAGCCAACTCTGTTTCATTTAGCTAGCTAGCCAGGAAAAACAAATAGAATGAATGAATGATGTTCCTGTATGTTGCCATTTAAACATATATATATATATAAATTGTATGACTCCTTAATAATGAAACAATCAAGGCCAAATCAAATATTACATTAATATTGTATATGATATGATGACAGTGCTGTAAGCGTGACAAACAAAAAGATCAAGATACTTACGGAATGTTAGCGGAATAACTAAGGTATTTAACATGCTGCTTTATCACCAAGATAAGAATTCAAAACAACAGAACAGCACCCAGTCAGAACAACTTCTGTAATTAGTATCACTGAAGTTTTAGAAACAAGAACGCCACAAATTAACAGATGCAATCCTGAATCTATTGTTGCTCACCAGCCTTTCATCATTCTAGCTGGCAGAGCAGCCTTTCCATATACTACCTGCTGAATATTCTCTCCATATGAAACTTAACTTTCTTTTCCCTTCTGCCTACTCTCTGCGCAGTTCCATTACAGATGTGGAGTAAAATAAACAGGAGTAGCCATTACAAATTTGAGGTTACCCGAACAAGTGTGTTTCTGGGGTATCTAGCTTAATTCATAACAAGCAGTTTAAAGGGGAGTTTTGTAAGCAGCCCCGGCTTTTCTATAAAAACAAAACTCCATGCACGAGGAGGAAAAGCAAAATATATGAACTTTAGTTTGTTTATTTTCAAAATTATATAATTTTGTGCATTTGAGTCTCTGGAAGGCTGCTTGTGCAAATATGACACCTCTCTCTCTCTCTCAGGTTACCAAAAGTTAAGCATAAACAGAATTTTAAACATTTACAAAATCTCTCTGCATCTTTAAATGAGTTTCATTTGTATAATTTTCCAAGTAAAAAAAGATGATTTTCTTGTAATTAAGGTGATCTCATCTCCGTAATTTTTTTATGGTATTCCACGTACCACATCATGTGTGTGTGTTTCTTGTTGGTTTTTCCAGTAAGTAATTACTCCGGTTTTATAACCTTGAGTTAACTATAGGGGTTTAGTTCCTGGTAAACATATAAACTGAACAGCGATCTTCCTTCCTCCTTTCATTCGTTAAAGGGCATTAGGGAATTTTAAGTTAGAATGGGTCTCGCTTCCAGTGCACCACCACCTCCTCTCTCTCTCTCTCTCTCCAGGGCTAATGTCGGTGGTTTTCTTGTATTTTCTAGTGACAAGGGGTCCGCACTACCCTATAACGTACTTCGTGGCCTTAAAGGGGTTCCGTAGCTATAAATCTCCCCCCCGACGACTGATCTAAGAGGACCGCTATTTTACTTTTGTCGCTGCGCGGCCCCAGCTACTGGCTCCACGAAAGGTCTCTGTTCGTGTTCCTACCTGTACGCGGACAACATCGGGTAAGGAAAGGGTCAGTACCTTCTGTTACTAGAGTGAGAGAAATAATCACTTGCCTCCTGATCCTCGCGCCGTGCCAGCCCCTGGACCCAGACCTGCGGCGTGACCTTCCCCGTCAGCGACAACTCGACCCTCCGGAGACACGGTGAAGACGTCGGTGTTGATGGTGACGTAACTGGAAGTTGTGGGGTTCGATGCCAGCCTCAGGGTACCGTTGACGTGCACCTCTCTGAAGCTGTGGGCACCCGGGTCGAGATGACAAGCGCTACCCGCCGGGACCACGAGCAGTCGCACCCCGGCAGTCGCGCACTCGTCCCCTCCACACAAACTCGGGACCAGCGCGAGCACGAGGACCCACCAACTCGTCACCTCCCCTCGGCTTCGCCCCAACGAAAACGGCATCGGGGCTAATGAGCGACTGACTCTTCACACGACATCGACAGGACTACGGGCTCCCGTGTTGTCAGCCTGGCCTAAAGCGGCCCAGACAATCACGTGGCTCGCGTCACCACTTCCAGGTACAGTCCGGCGAAATGGGGAGGGAAATCGAGACGACAATCAGTCGATCAATTTAAATTTCCCCACCTTTCCCCCTCCCCCTCGAGACCGCACTGCCACCCTAACCCTGTCACGCTCACTTCGTGCCATTTCGCTCCAGGACCTCACGTGCTTTTTAGTTATGGCAGGTGATTGATGAATGGAGGTTATTCATAGACTGTAGCAAACTAAGCCTTAAAGCTGTGCTGTTACATCATGGTAACCAAAATCCTTCGGTTCCTATAGCTCATGCAGTTGGCTTGAAAGAGACATACGGGTCGATGGGACTCCTCCTGAAAGTGACGAGTTATTCGGATCATAAATGGAAAATTTGTGATCTCAAAGTTATTTCTCTCCTCCTCGGATTGCAGCTAAGGTACACAGAACACGCGTTTCTTGTGTCTTTGGAACAGCTGTGATGATGCCAACCATTACACTTGAAAAGACTGGCCTAAGCGACAGGAACCTATGGTTGGCAGGTACAATGTGCAACATGTGCCATTGGTAGACCCTCAGAATGTCTACCTTCCGCCACTTCATATCAAACTCGGCCTTATGATCAAGTACCTGCGAGAGAAGTTTGGTGCTGACAAAAGTGGAGCCAAACTCAGAGGAGGAATTTTTGTGGGGCCCGGAATTCGAGAACTCGTGTGATGACGGGTTCAAAAAATAAGCTGGACCCACTGGAGTCTGCAGCATGGGAAGCATTTATTTTAGTTGTACAGAACTTTCTTGGCAAATACAGAGCTTCCGAGTGCAGCCGGACGAGTTCTGGCGGGGACTCTTCCGAACCTCGCACCTCGAGAGACCCATCCCCCCCCCCCCCGGGGGTAACCTTGCTGGCTCACCAAGCCGAAATCCCATTTCATCTTTCTCTCATTCTCACGGGTAAACAGAGTTTTCGTTAGTCTCCCGATCCTCGATTTCTCTTTACCTCGTAAAAAGTAAAACCGAGAAGTTCTGCCAACTTTTCCGCAGAGATAGATGTGGGCGGGTCGGCAAGCGTTACCATCGATACCTGGAGAGTGACATGCCTCAGCGCTTGCGGCGCGGCTACACGCACCTGTTCTCCGACTTAGGAAAGCGGAGTAACGGCCGACTTTCGCCAGAAACTTTGGGGGCAAATACCAAAATCCGATTTTAAGAAGCATTTTAAACAAATAAGTAGACAAAATGCGTGCGCGTGTAAGCAAGAAGATTCATAAATCACGCGGCTATTTGAATAATGTTCATGGTTTTCCCGTTGGTTTTTAAGGTCTGCGAGTCGCTTTCCTGATGATCGTTAGTCCTCTGGTTTAAGTTTAATCGCGAACTATGTAATGGCAGCAGAGCTGGAAAAACCGGCGGCCCCGATTCTGGTACCCGAGCCCAGGATAGAAACTGTCTGCCCCTTCAAAAAACGACGACTCCAAATTGTAGGGGATAGCAGACCGACCATATACACAAAGTGGGGACTGTTTGAAGCGGTCCGGTATTCACCCCCCACCCCCCACCAAATATAAAGGCCTTGTTTTCTTTTGTAAACGTGCAGATGGTTTCTGCTTCAGACTGCGGTTGGGTTCTCAAAGCTACGACTGAAAGTGCACCAAAACAATTCACGTATGGATAAATTATAAGTACCGCCACCCAACCCCTTCTCAGAATGTATGGTTTTTAAAAATTTCGTTTCTCAAGTGTAGACGATACTTTTTCCATGTGTTTTTAGATAGATAAAATAAATAAGCCGTCTGCAGGTACTGCTGTGTAGATTTGTGCTCCCCTAACAATGCTCAAAGTGAAGGCATGGTGGAAATAGTTGTCAGTTCTACAAATGTGGGACATGGGGCTTGAAGAATGCTTCAGGGGTTCATTCACAAATTTCCAAATTTGAAATCTAATACCTTGCACATAAACACACAAACAGAGGTTCAGCTGAATTAAAGATGATAAGTCTTGAAACCTATCCTGTTTACTATAGACTGCCCTTGTACTAAAGGACTTCCTGTTGTTTTCCCCCCCAAACAGGTTGCAGCAGCAATTAAAAGTGGATTTTATCTATTTAACAGTGGACCCCTGAATTTCCGTTCAGTAGCTGTATACACCACACCAAGCTGTCTGCACAGCGAGACGATTGGCATTTTAACCCTTATGATGCTGGATGGGAGCCAGAGTTTCCTCACTGCTTCAAAAAATTTTTCCCTTTATCGTGATAAGCGGGAATACCCTCATGTCTTTCAAAGCCCTGCAACTCTGATCAAGTTCCTGATTTCATTTTATTTGGTGGATAATTGAAACTTTCCAGTCTGAAATGGTTAAATATGTAGAAAATGTTTTTACTAATTTTTAGAGCAGCATAGAGTCATCACAGTAAAGTTACACAAGACACTCTTGCAGCGTGTTTGTTTTCTAGGTTTGAGACCTGCTTGCCTGATGCAGTGTCTTGCTTTGAGCTACATTAACGTCACATGCAAGATCCTGCAAGCAAATTCTGGTATTCACATTAAGTCTCATTATCATTGTCTAATACTAATTCATAAAATACTGCTAGTATCTAAGCAGCATAACTTCTGTTTTAAAAACAAACAAAATGCCATTTGTATATATTTCGTAAATTACAATGCGCACAGATGTGTGGATGTTAGTTACCAATAATTCTTGGATGTGTTCTGATAAAGGCGGTCATTATAAAGGGCTAAATATTTAAACTTAATATCATTTTCTTTAGAAAATGAAAAATACATGTATACGTAGTCACAATGTACAGTACTCATTCTGAACTGATTAGTTATTAGATGCATCCTTCATTTAACTGCAATAAGCAGCAGCCAAAAAAATAGTGTGTCATGCCCTCTTCACGTATTACAATTGGACACATTTGCATAGCAATGCATAACCTACTAAAAGCAAAAATGCACTGAAAAGATATAGTGATCAGACTTTTGTTCTTCAGTTTGTATGAAAATGTTTCTCAATTTTGCCATTATTTTTTCCACATAGCAACTGATCTTTGAATTTTGATGATCAGCAACAAAACTTCTGAATGCATTAATTTTGCTAAATGTAGCACCGTGTTATTCACTGTCGATTCTCCAATTATGTCACATTTTGTGTCAAACAATTACTAGGAATGTGATGAAATGATACAAGAGAGATTTTTTTTTTAACATCTCTTTGCTTCTTGTCTATATATTAGTTATTGCTTAATAATATACACTAACCTAGCTGGAGATCAACAATTACTATGCAATTTATTTAATAAAATAAATAAATATATATCTGGCTCAAGCTTGAGTGGTTTTAAATTAATTTTGTTAATTTAGCTTTTAAACATTCAAATTATGCATATTTTAACATTTTTCAACAAAACAAAACTAATTTAAATATTACAAGAAAAATTAAACTTAATTATTTAATGTGCTATTTTCTTCTCCAGTATTTAATATTAAATGGCTGCCAAATTTGATTTAGGATCTTTAAAGCAACCAATAATTTCTATAGCCAAACAATATCATATTTTAAAATTCTCTTTGAACACACATATTTTAGAAGCTTGCGTGTTTATCATCTAAGAAAATAAATGGTTAGATATTTCAAGAAAATATTTTAATTAATAACTGTTTTCCTTCAGTTTCCAGCAGCTCATTTTAAAAAATGATAGCCAGTTCCTGTTCATCAAAGCTAGAGCGAGCAAGCAAATCACAATTAAAAACAAAAGATGAATAAAAATTACTATGGCTATGGAATTCAAGAAATTGAAATTTTTAATAGATAGATAAATTATAATTAAAAGTGTATTGCAACATTTTATAGATAACTAGTAACTTACCAACTATTTTACAGACATAAGGGTGTGTGTAGTGAGTGCCCCTTTAAAAAAAATGTGCAGGATTTGGCAAATATGTAGTGGATCTAATAAACAGTAAGAAAACAGATCTGAGAGAGATGGGATCTTTCATTGATCGGCCACACTATAACTCTCCAGATAAATGGAGAATGTCACTGATCCATCTTTATTGAGGTACATTTTGGTCAAATGCATTAATTTATAATGTTGATCAAATTAATATAGCAGAGCACTATAGTTACTGTGGGAATGTGGGTTAATGACTTTTATTACATTCTTAAGAAATCTCTAACTAAACTATAGTGGTAAAATCTGTATATTTTGTTGTTTATTTATTTTAAGACAATGTATTGTTGTTCTTAAAAATTACTGCTGGATACAATATAGGCAGTGCACTCATTATTAATGTGATACAGGATCTATTATTAGGTTATGTGGCTGTACACCAACCATGGCGTTTGCTTCTATTCACATTTGTTGGCAATGGATTCTGTCAGGTGGCTGGCTGGTCTAGTATGCCTACCAAATTATGTGCAGAAGCCTTTGCACAATTTCACAAATATAAACTGTTACGAAATTCTAACCGGCAGATCTACAAAACCTAGAATAGCAGCAGCTTCAAGGGCTAAGACGTGCCATCAGAGCACCAAACTCCACTACTGAGACATCTGAAAAAGGATGTAAACAGATAGTGAAACCACTGACTCAGTGACAAGTGGATCATAGCTTCACTTTAGTCCAATCTCAGCCAATTGGGACAGAGAAAACAAATCTGGTGCTGAGAACACAGTACCCCACGAATCTGAATAGATGTTCAGTAGTTTCATTTCATTTTACTTTCTTCCTGCTCAGTGGTGATGATATCCCATAAGATCTTACTTTAATTAATCTTCTTTCAAAAGTTGTTTTATTTTTTTAGTTTTTAGAAAACAGACGACACTGAAATGAAATAGTCTCTCTTCTTTTTATGGGAAGACTTCATAAGGAAAACAACAGTGCATAATTTACTCTATAATCAAAAACATAATCGTAATATAGCATTAAAATCAATAAATTTGAATTATCAGTATTTTTCAAAGTATACGTGGGTGATGCTATAGCTCACCTGTTAATTAGACCAAAAAAGACAAACCCCTGATGTGCACAGTGCTGTATGGAGTCCATATGTTTCCAAAGTAACTACGTTTTAAAGTATTGATATGAAAGAATACTTTAATTCTTATATGCATTTGATAATCTGTGATTACCCATTTTATATTGAAACAAATCATAAATAGTAGTGCAATAAGTTACAACTTTGTAAACATCAGCATTCTCTTGTTTCAGAAATATCAAGTGTTTTTCGGGTTATAAGTTGAAGTGGTGTATAACTCGATAGTACGATCAGACTTCTTTACAGTAATAACAGCATAAAATTTCTGTCAGGGTTATAAAACAGCAGTGGTGGATCACATCAAAGCGAGAGATTTTGGGAAGGAGAGAGTTTTAGGTGAAATAAAAAAGCTTTGATCCGTATGGGACACAGTTTGATATGATTTTTGCCTATCAAATAAAAAGTTGAATCACGTGCATGGTGTTACAAATTATGTAAACCCTTAGAAATAGTTCTTAGAAATTAGTGAGTGTAGCAGTATAACCATTTGGACACTGTTATTTGTGCATTCATGGAGTGATACAAAAACCATCTTTGTTTACAAATCGTCCTCGGAGTAGAACGACGACAACATGGGCCTCCCAGGTCAACAGAGATCTAAGATCTGAAAGGTTGATCATACAGACATTGATACACAAACCACATGGTAGAGATGAGTGAAGGGAAATTGTAGAACGCCATATTAAATTATTTTCCTACCCATCATCAGACACTTTGTTCAACCAGGAACCTGAATCATTACAGATGAGTGGTGATCCTAAAATGCACTCCAGAACCTTGATGTAATTAACCATACGCTCAGCTTCATGAACCTCAATGATTGAACTATCCATACCAACACTGCTGAAGGTAGTTGGGGCAACTGCAAATCAGAATTTTGGTCAATGCATGGCACCAGCAACCCACTCTTCAACTCCCATCTCCAAGAGCATATGAGGTACACAGTCTTCAAAGAACGTGCATTTGGTAACATGCTGTATTGGATTAGACATTATTATCCTTTGTGAATAATAAATGTTTTGGATAAATTTGTTCATTTTTATTAATAAAAAACAAAAATAATTTAACGCAACAAAGTGAAGGATTTCCACAAGAAGAAGCCAGAATGGGCATTGATGATGATGAAGCCTTAAAGAAAGACAGAATTTTTGTATGGGGTCTGTTGTTCTAGAATGGGTCTAAATGAGGCATATTTTGAATTTCCAACCAAATAACTTCTTACCCTCTTTACATACATGCACAAAAATTGGACATAATAAAATTTCATGTATTTGGAGTAAAAGCATAAAAAAATAAATCTTATATTTTGAGTAGTTTTTAAACTATAATGTTTTTAAAATAGGGTATCTTCGATCCATTCCAAACACCTTTGTCGTTAAATTGGTCAGTTATACAAAATTTAAATTTCTATAGGACAAATCTAGGAACTTAAACATAAAAATTAATATTTGCAAGGAAAAGAACACAAAATCTAAAATAAAAAACAAGGTTTCTCACCTTTTAATATATTATTTAAAAAACCCTTCCATCTTCTAGCTGATCTTCGACATTGGCCCATCCAGCTTTGCAACCACAGTTTGCTTTTTCCAGTCTGTCGTAATGAATCCTTCGCTTTTCTCCAATCACAAACACATTTCTCACCAACGCCATACTGCCATATTTTCACCATTATTTCAGCAAAATTCACCACTTCCAGTTTAAAAGCTGCAGTACGAGGTCTGTCGAAAAAGTATCCGACCTTATGCTGGGAAGAAAAAAACTACGTATTTGGTGGGGTTCAATTGCTAATCCCCTTGAAGTAGGCCCCTTGTGCCTCCACACACTTAGCCCAGCGATCCTTACACTCTTCGAACCACGTCTGGAATGCTTCTTCCGGAATGGCTCTCAGCTCCGCCGTCGCATTCCGCATGATGTCCTCTCGGCTCTCAAAGCGGGAGCCTTTCAGTGGCATCTTCATTTTTGGGAACAACCAGAAGTCAGAAGGAGCCATGTCTGGAGAGTAGGGAGCCTGGCGAATGAGCGAAATGCCTTTCTTTGCCAAGAAAGCTTGGATCAGCTGCGACGAATGAGATGGGGCGTGGTCATGATGCAGCTGCCTGTTTTGCGAGGCCCACAGATCCGGTCTCTTGTGCCAAAACTGCATCACGAAGACGTTGGAGAACTTCCTGATAGTACTCCTTTGTAACTGTTTGTCCTTCTGGTGCGTATTCGTGATGCACAACACCTCGGTAGTCGAAGAAAACAGTCAGCATCACCTTGATTTTGCTCCGGACCTTGGCGACGTTGGGTGCTTCCACTGTGACGACTGAGCTTTGGTTACCGGGTCGTACCCGTACACCCACGTCTCATCTCCAGTTATCACGGTATTCTGGAACTCAGGATCCCTGTTGGCAGCATCCAGCAGGTCCTGCGCTACCTCAAGACGAAGTTGTTGTTGTTCCTGAGAAAGCAGCTTGGGCACAGCGCAAACCCAAATCCTCCTTTAAAATTGCATGTGCAGAATCTTTACTGATTCCAACCTCGTCACCAATTTCTCGCACCGTCAAACGACGATCCTCCATTATCAAGGTCCGCACTTTCTCAATAACAACTGCATTGCGGCTTGTTGACGACCTCCCAGAACGCTGGTCACTCTGCACCGATGTGCGGCCATCTTTGAACCTGTTGTACCATTCTTTTATTTGGGTAACACCCATGGAATTGTCACCTGTTGAATTTTGCGAATTGTTTCCACTTGGGTATCTCCAAGCTTTTGGCAAAACTTGATGCAAGATCGTTGCTCCACACGTTCCGTCATCACAGGCGAAATGAAAATGCGACGAGTAAGTAGTACAGCACCTCACACGATGGCTGCCTGACAGCGACTGACACATCCAGCAAGCCCACCAAAAACCACGCATGCGCACGAAGGCATGCGGCGCCATTATGCACACTTTTGCCTCCCTAACGTCATTACTTCCCACGGGAAAAAATAGAGTCGGATACTTTTTCGACAGACCTCGTATATGCTTTCCTTTTCTTTATAGCAGGCATTTTCAAGGGTTGATATTTTTCAACTTTGGCAAATTGAAGCTCCCCTAACACAATGATATCTGTCCCCCCTAAGCACTAAATAAAAGGGAGGTAACTAAATCTGAGTCAGCATGCACCCACACACGCACGTATAATCATATATAAATTTTCTCATGGTACTTAAGGGTCCTGTGTTCCTGGCATCATTATTTCATCCATATATGTTGGAATGGTGCATAAGTTGATGGTCAGGCCCTTGCAGAAAAAAGTATCGTCTTATATGCCAAAAAATACGTTAATCAAAGTATAAACATTAATTAAATGTTTTTATACACAAAAAATCTCTTTATAATCACCATTATTATAGACATTTCAGTGGTCTTTGTAAACAGGGTATCCAGATAGACAGCTCAACTTCAATGCTATTTCAGAAATGCTACTAGGTTTACTCATTATTCAAGAGTCTTTGTACTGCCATTTTTGTTTTTTGAAAAGGAAAGCTTATTTACACACAGATAATAAATGATTACCTCTGCAATCAGAAGATGAAGATTGATTTTAAATGGATGAACTGGTAGCTAAGTGATCAAGTTTAGTCTACAATTTTATGAATATGCATTACTGTCAACCTATACAAAACAAATCTTCCTACAATCCTAAAATAACAAGGGACTATGATCTCCAACATTCTTTTTACCATCCAAGGTTCAATTGAGTGGCAATCTCACAAAAACCTGGAAAATTAAATGCAGGTATGAGAGGCTCATGAGACAATAATAGTAAGGTAACTACATTTATTACATCTATTGATCTCAATGCCGTAGAAATATACAACAGTCTACCATATACAAGTGAAGAGAAGCATAAACAATTTTTAACTATGGACAAACTTGCATATAGAGGACTAACGTTATTTATGAAGTATGTGTTGTCAATAATTGTGATAAAGAACCCGGTGGAAACATTAATCCTTGTGCTTCAGCAGAGGGCACAAGCAGGTACTTGTGATACAGCATATTGAGGGATGAGCTGATCCATAATAAAACCATTTGTGGTTTCAAAAAATTAATGCAGAACCTAACCTAACCTTACTCTTTCAAAAGTGTATTGATCTATGCCATGCAGCTGAGGCCTCATTAAAAAGCCATAGCTGGAAAGGGTAGTAGACATGAAGAGCATGTGGAAAGAACCACCATTATGCAATGAAAAATGAAAGTGGACAAAATAAGCCAAAAAAACAGCATCAGCAGAACTTATCTGTGTCTATTGGTGACAGTGAGGATTGTAATTCATGATGATATAGGGAAGATGCAAGTCAAATGTGACATTTTATGCAATGTTTTGCCAGAGAAATGTGCACTCCAAGGAAAATCACTGTACAGTATAACAGTATTTAAAAAGTTAAGTCTTGATGCCAAAACAGAAGAACTAGACCTCTCTAAGCAACAGACATTAGAAGAATACAAGTATGTTTTGAATGGCTAGGATGAATGAAAAGTACATTACGCTTGGAGGTTGATGAGAAAATTACCATAGTGCTTACATCCTCTCATATAATACCCAAAGCATTTAGAAGTAGAGCTTTTTTTTTTTCTTTTTGGTGTTGTGCAGTGTTTAGGGGTGTGTATGTGAAGTTGCATATGTATGTGGGTGTAGCTGGATCGGTTCCACGACCGGCCGTCACAGCTGTTTATAAGTGAGGTCTTATTTCGGCCTATGTTTTTGTTTGGATGTACCTCAGCCTAGTGAGAGCAGCAGGCTACCCAAACTCCTTCGTATTGCACGCAGGAGGGGTAGGTTTATCCTGGCTGAACTCTCTAAAACAGTTTTCTCTCTGTATGTCCTTGTTCTGTTGAGGGAAGTGGGCCACTTTTTATTCTTTTGAAATCCAACAATGGATTCAGGAGGTGGGGTAGGTCTCACCCAACCAATCAAATGAAGTTATCAGAATTTGTATTAATCCAAAGCACTCAGAAGTTGTTACCTTTTTTCAGTGATTGAAGATATACTTCCAAAGCTAAATAAAACCAGCATTTTCAGCAAAGCAGACTAGGTTGAGCTTGACGAGAAATCCAGTTTACTTGTCAGCCCCATGGAGTCTGGAATATGATATCAATGGTTCAGAATGCTGCTCAGAATCTCCCTAGCCCCAGAATACTTCCAGCAAAAGCTTACCTAGAATTTAGATTTACCAGAAGTTTATAAGACTACCAATCAGTCAATGTAAAATATAGAGGCAATCAAAGATCAGAAAAAAAAAGTTGAGAGGCCTACCAGAGAGATGTAGAGTGAGAAACATCAAAGTGAACAAAGCCAAGCAATAGCTCAACTTCAATGAGATAGCATTTTACAGATACTTTAACACACGATCTGAACCCAGAGGATAAAAAACTCAGCTGATGTATCTGGTGCCGAAAGATTGGAGTTGATCACAAGAATAGGACAAAGTATTTGCTCAAATAACACAAGCAGTTGCTATCACTCCAGTCTTGAAATACTTTGACTTAACCATACTAACAGAAGTAGTACAAGATGATGCATCATCCAAAGAATTAGGCTTTAACTCATTATGAAGTCACATAATGACACACGTAAGCAGAACTTAACCCCTACAGAGCAGAAATGTTGAAACTTCTAACTCTAGTCTGTGGAATGAGGCCCAACAACCACCGGTATTGTGTATCAACACAACTGATCACCATCACAAGCCACTGGTATCCAGGTACAACAAACCATTAACATTAGCGCCTTGCTAGACTACTCTACTCTGCAACTATACAAAGATAATGTAGAGAACCAACAGAACGAAAAGGATACACACCTGGCATATACTGCACCCAGAGCTTCTTCATAAAATAGCAGCCAATCAACAGTTAAAGAGGCTAAGAGTGTCAATATAGTTAATCACCTAAGCATCTCAGAAAACTATGAAAAATACAAAAAAAAAAAAAAAGACCACAGAAGTTTCTATTCTACAGTGCTTAAAAACAATAGTCAAAGGCTGGATCAATTACCAAGCATAAAACACCCATTAAGTTGCAAGTTACTCTGATAGTTAAGAGTTTTAAGTATGTTGTGTTTACAAGTTAAGATGACCATCAGAGAGTTACCCAGCTCAAACTTGTCTGAGAAATAGATTGTTCTTGAATACACCAATAGCGGACAACAATGGCTGCTAGAGTGTTGTCTATCCTGCATCATGAAAGACCTGGCACTGCAGACTTCAGCAATGAAAATTCACTAAAACCATTTATTTCTAGATGTGGGAGGAAACTCACAAATGGCTGGTGAAGAATAGCAAGAATAAACCATGCTGGGAAGATATGCTAAACCAAACCAACCAGGGATCAAAATCAGGCCCCCCTGAAACTTCAGAGTCTAGTAGTTTAACCATTGGGCATAGCAACCCATACTCCCTTTATTCATGATCTTTGCTTAGTTGTCAACTCTCAACCTATATCATGTGTATGGTATTTGTAGGATATCATCTTGTTTGGTGATACTTTGGAAATAAATCCTTGTTTGGGCATGTTTGTCACATAGTGATGTGTGCATGATAATTGCATCAGATCATTGTTTGGTATGCTTGAAGAGCTGGTACAGGTGCCATGACAAAGTCTATAAAAACATCAAAAAGTGGCTCAATGAAGTTAGATCTATTAATAAAATTGTAAAACCAATTATATAGTTGATACATGTCCATTCATATTTTTTCCTCTCTTCAGATCACATTCTGTGCGATTTTCTTTTTTTCCTATCCATCACTGACAAAAGCAAAATCTGAGTAAAAGTAAAACTGCTTCGACAACGTTTTACTTGTTTCATTCTATGCTGTCTGTCACGCATGTTCAGTGTTACTCACCTCATACTGTTATTTGGAAATATTCTCATATAGTTTAGTTCTTACATAGAGATGCATAGATTGTTGCTGACTGTAGAATGATCCAGGTTTCATTTTCAGTTTTCAGCAGATTTTAACTTTTTTTTGGCTGCAACAATGATCCACTTTCAACATAAAAAATTTAAGTTCCAATAAACACCTAAGCAGCAATTTGTTCAAACAGTTTAAATTAACTGATAACATTTACAATCACTATTTGATCAGATACACACTTTTACATGCTGCCTAGTAATCAACATATTGTGGAAACAAACAAGATTTAATGCAAGTAGTTGAAATCGCCATTAGGGATACAGTGGGATAGGTTTATCATAAGAGCTAGATGCTCTGTAATAAATAGTGCAGGAGGATGATACCATTTGAAACAGAATCAATTCCTTAAATTACAATTTGTTTGTTTTAAAATCAAGAATCAGTATTTTCATTCATCATAAGGGAATGCACTAATTATGTCAGCTGCTCCCCTTTAACTCATGAACTTATCATCAAATTGGTGTTACGCATGAACACATTGACTGCCATTTACTTATTTTCGTCTACACATTATTTTCAGCTTTCTTTTGTCATGTTTATTGATGACACTAACATTTCTCTTTAAGCACATCTGGAACATAGGCCAAAAGCACTCACAATTAAAATGGAATATGGGTAAAGGAGAAAAAACCAGCAACCAGTCTACTAACAACTCACAGTAAACAGGTTTAAAAAGAAAAGCCTGACCCCACTACCACAGGGTAAAGTGTCTTGTTGTTTATTTAACACACAGCAGGACAGCTTTCACAAACCTAGTCACATGATATTGATAAAAACAAATAGCTGCCTCTGGCAATTGGTAAAAGAAATCATTTTTCTATTTGGAATAAGTACATTCTATTAGACTGAATAAAACAAATTTATGGTTTTGAAAAGTTTTTTTAAAAAATGTTGAAAGGTTCAAAACAAACTCCTCTTTAAGCCAACACAAAAGCAGAGATTTTTTAATGGAAGTCAGATCTTGTAGATTAAACATCCATCCTGTTTACCGATTTAACCAGCTATGGTTGCCTATTCTCTTTTTCATTGGCCTGTATTTTCCTCAATGATGAGCAAGATGTATCATCATTACATAATAAATTATACTGATCATTTTGTTATATTTGAAAATTAAAAGCAGCAGCAACAACAACAATTCTGATTCATTAACTTAAACTGAATTTGATTTTTTCAAGAGTGATAACCTAATACTTTATTGATTTAATATAATTCTCTCTCAGCTGGTGGTACAGTTAAGCATTTACATTTCTGAAAGAAATTAATGTAGCTTTGCAAATCAGTTTCATATAAAAGAATAAGTTGTAACTTATACAATAAAAAAGAAAAAAATTCCAGCAATTTATGTCACCACATCAAAACTGATACATAAGTTCTGAAACAGTATTTATATCTCATAATGCCCAGCCAAAAAATAAATTTCATAAATCCTTAGTATACCCAACAGCTTTATTAAACAAGTTGATGAGTATCCATTTTTCAAGCTAAGAAAAATAACATAATACAGATATTTCATTAAAAAAATTACAGATTTACTCCCTCAAGTCATTAATTAGTTTTTTTTAAAAAATCACCAAGTTATTACCTTTAACTTCTCTTAAAAATAGGTGCACAAGGAAGAAATTCACTAATTTTGAAACTCACAACAATATAATTTTATTACAATCTTTTATAAATTAAAGTATTAAAAAGCTAATACAGATGTTTTGTTTTTAGATTAGTATATACACACATTCTAATAAGCATGCACAAAGTCTAGAATTAATTCATATTCATTCTTTCTTCTTCCCACTATCTTTTTTATCCTGTGTACCTTTGTGCGTTCTAGCACTCACCAGTTTCTGTTGCAAACTCTGCAAAGGATTGAATGTCTTTCCAAAATGTTTCTCATGCTTCTGCTGTTCTTGTGGATCTTCTGGCACACTGACATAATCTGACTTCAAGTAATATATATCATTTGGGTCCACCTGACTGGTTGTTGGCTGCTCTGCAGGGTCCAAAGGAAAGTAGTCTGGAGGAATGAGGCCACCAGCCACATAGCGTTTCTCAGAGTTTAGAAAATTAAACGTGGCACAAGCCTGGTCCTAAAAGTACAAGCAGAATTTTTCTCAAAATGTTTTGTGCTAGACAGACCTTTTCAGTAAACATACAAGGGCAAGCCAGCTTTCCCAGCAGGATCTGGCCCGGCCCAACCCAACTTTAGTAGGTCATTCATGTTTAATCCTCTTAACACAACTCACACTACAGATGCTAAAAACTCTGAACAGTTTTGTCTCACTATGTATAAGGCTGGTACACTTTACAATGCACAAAGGACCTGCTGCAGCCATAAAAGATCAAAGCAAGTAATTATAATCAAACCATGTGTTTTTTTAAAGATCCTACTAAGTTATTCCACCTCGCACTGTGTTTTCTTTTACTGTGAAATAAGTAGGCAAAGTGAATTGGGGACTAAAACTGAAAGCTCAGGATGACAGACCTTACATCTATTCATGTTTATTACTACCATTTTCTTTCTTTTTAAATGTTTGTTAATACATAAAAGAATGTTAGCAAAAGGTATTTGCAAACATGCATGCATTATGAGAAATCTTTCCTTACTTTATTTCTTTAAAATACATTTTTTCTCTGAACTCTTGTTGCATAAAGTTATTTTCATAATATAACAATGATAACCATAGTCCATAATTTAAATTAAAGCTAACAAGGATCTGAGGAAATCTGATTCCTGGATACAAAAATGGGGGCAGTCTTAGGTGTGAAAGCTAAGATAGAACAATTGTTCTAAAGACTTTCATTAAAAAACCCAACCATCCAAAGTAAATCATCAAAACTTATGTTCTCGTTTTTCTAAGACTTAACTTTTACACCCCTTTCTACTCCCTGTTTCTACAGACTGCTTTGTTTGTTTTCTCGGTTTCTTCAAAAAGCCTTAAAAGTGAATCTTCCAGAGTCTGTCTACTGGTTAACTTTTCTAAAACATGTCATGGCCAATGATGAATGGCACTCAACCACCTGAACAAGGGCAGACAATCCGTACTTGTCCATATATGCAGACAAAAGTACAATTACTAGGACTACACATGTACCTAAAACAATACTAGCAAAGACAAAGGGAACAGTGCCACCACACTCACTCTCATATCTTACGCAAGCTGGTGCATACACCCAAAACAACAGAATTCCTCCTTTTCATTTCCAGTTAGACAATGTTCCAGATTTTAAGAAATGCTCGGCCAAAACAAAAACAAAACAGTATATAGCTGGTGGTCTTACCGTTGGCAAAACTCCACATTAATATTTTTTGATTGGAGATACTTGAACAAGGATTTGTCAAGATAAATCCTCTTGGCACCAATTCCAAGAATCAATATGTCTGCAATTTTAAAGAAAAAAAAAACATTATTTTTTTTACTAGTAACCAGAAACTTTTATTAGTATTTTTTTTAACACACACTTAAAAATATAATTATAAAATGGAAATCATTTAGTAGTTTCACATTCAATTAAAACCATTTTTAAAGTTCACAGGTCTTGTATATAACAATATCATTAATTCAAATTAAAAGCCTTTTGGGGTTCAACAATAAGTTAATCATGCCATAATATTTTAAACATTTTTAATAAATATTACTTAAATATTCAATATTTTTTTCTCTAACAAGTAGCTAATTTCATTACAGTTTCCCTTCAACAGGCCATAGAAGGGCTGAGATTTTACTGATTTAGTATAAACTTATTCCTGAGCATTCAAAACTGGAAGCCTGGGGGTGGGTGGGGTGGAGACTCATGTATGGCTGGCTGGGGAACAGCAAGATAAAACTATGTACACCAAACCGAGCCATCCCCAACTCAGGCAGTCTAAATAAACAATAATGACAATTAACAGTAGCATATCTTTTGCACCACTACAACAGGTGTCTTTTGTTCTAATGCTGAGCAATTTTATTACATTAAATCTCATTTGTCTTTTCACCTGTCTCTCCCAGCTAAAAACCATATAAGTGAAATCCATTATTTATAGTAAAGAACCGGTAAACAAATCGTTTTCTTCTTTACCCAGCACCTGTGCTTCAAGTTAACTCAAACCTGCTTTGGTCATTCATAACCCTGATTATCCTTGAATGGGAAATGCACAAATCAATACAAATATAAACTGCTAGAATGATAAGAGCAAAATTATCAGAAAGTTTTACTTCAGGTTACACTATTTTAATGTTACTGAGTCAAGCTAAGGCTTCCTGTAGAAAGATCTGTGTGAATCCAATAAACAAATTGCTACAGATCTATTAACTTCTCGAAATGCACACAACAGAGGTAAAAAACAAGGAGCATAACTCCTGCGTTGGTGACCAACAATGGTATGGAACAGTTTCTCGACACCTCGTTTTATCAGCTTTGCAAAGTATTTGACTCATTTCTCACTCTTTGTGTGCCACTAAACTCATGGGAATCTTCGTAATCAGAAGCAAAACACTTTCAGTAACTGTTGTCAAGAGTTGGCCAAGGACGAGAAATCAAAACATCCAAGTCTCAGCTTAGTGCAGTAAGCTTTAGTTTGCATATAACTACCATCATTGATTAACTGCAAACCTTGAAAAATCGTGCGGCACCCTGAATACAGGGTTTACCCTCCACCCACCAAACACCCAACCTAGACGTGTTTTTGCTACTGCCAACAATGCCCAAAACTAGCAAAACATTTGTGATTAAAAAATATCTGGCAGCAATGTTGCATTTAATCTCCAAAACCAGGTCCAAACCCAAACCAAGTCAATCTGTCTGCACTATCAAAGATCATGACAAATAGGTCATGATCACATCACCACTGTAAGACAAAGCCAAAGAATAGATCTTAGGAAGATGCAGTAAGGCAAAAAAAGATTACCTGCGAAAGACTAGAGACTCTCTAACACTTTGGTGATTGTCATTTTTCTGAGTTTTCATTGATGGCACCAACATCATCATCAGTCCTGAGATCAAACATTAACCCACTCGACCCCAGGATTGCGGATGCTCAAAATGATGGCACAAAACAAAATAACTCTGCAGCTAAGGATAACATGACTGGAAAAGGTTTTACCATCTGTAAGTTTTTCAAGTTGGGTCACATTGGGATCTAAAACAGACTCTGTTGTATGATAGCTGCACTAATGCTTGACTTTCCTAAATCTACCATGTAAATTGCTTTACTCTCCATAGCACGATGAGAGAGAGAAATAATGAAAGGGGCCCTGTTGTGAGTGCTTTGTTTAACATTTGAAACCGTTCATCAGATAATGAAATGACTGGGTATGTTGAATAATATAAAAACATCGGGATCCCTCTGCAGACTATGATAACGAATACCTGAACCTTTCTGAAATGAAATAATCAATTGCTGATCCAGACAAATAAACAGAGTAATGGTCTACCTGCAAACTGTACAAAAATTCTATATCTCATGGGACATCTTGTCTTGGTTTCAAGTGTCTACACTGACTTCATAATCAAACCTGGAAGGGTGATTAATCCTGGACTGAACAAAGATTTTAGGAAGCTCCACAACCATAACTAGACTAGGACACTCAGTTGTAGCCAAAGAATACAGCATATCAAAGTGAACAAATACATCAAGTAGATTCAAAGCAAACTCTGTGGGAGAAAGAACCATGATTACTACATCAGCATTCTCTACTACTTTATATATTTGTGCCAAAAGTCTTTCATGAGGATCTGTATTACTGCATCAATGATACCATACACATTTCATCAAGCTTAGTCTCAATCAGAATGTTTCTCACTTGCTACAGAATAGGGACATGGCACCAGAAGTGTCCCACCTCTCCTCACACCAAGCATTTGTCCTTGTGCAAACATTTATAAGCTAAGTGGTCATCAGTCTGACAAATGCAACATAAATGCAGTTGACCATGAAACAACAGCAGCAAAGTAATGCCAACTGCACACAGGATCCTTGACAAAGATTTATGAAAATTTAAATTTTAAGCATTTGTTTGTTTATTTTTAACAGAAACAAAAGCCTCTAAACACTCTGACCAGGTGCTGTACTACCATAAAGAGCAAATACAAATTTATAACCTAGTCCATAACTGCTAACTGAAAACTGAATGGCAGCAAAGCAGTAGCTATGACAGAGGCAGGGACAACAGAAACTAGTGTTAGGAGAGAAGCAAAAAAATTCTGATGCTAGCAAAAGAGAAATCAAAAAGTGTGTGCTGCTTTGCTGACTATATGAAGCTGCCAGCTCAAGAATGAATTGCACATACGAACAGACTACCAATGTAAAGACAAAAATAGATAAATAAATTTAAAAATTATTTAACATAGAATTAAACTCAAATTAACCAAATCTGTTAAATGTTAAATACTTACAAAATGTATCTCAAAAAGGCTAACCTGATTGTCTTATCCATACAAAGTTAGCAAACGTAGTACAATAATGGCTAAACTACTACAGATAAATGATAAACAGCTTGAAAAACAGACATGCCTGACTATGTCTGTCTTATTCTTTTTCTCTCCATGCCCAGTGCAACACAGCTGACATATAATTCAACTGAGCTTCAGTATCTCAGATAACAGACTCTATTAATACCGCTTGATTTGCTACACAGAAATTTGTTCACTTCTGTGCAACTCCTACATCTTAACCTTCAAGTTTCACATTGCAATGAGAACACCATGTTCCTTTAGAATGTCTAAGTACTTTCACTAAAACAAACAAACAGATATAAATATAAAGTATTTCTCTGTTTAACATATAAGGCTAACATTTGCTAAATTACAAACTATTTTCACCTATCCTATAAGTTGTAAAGAAATATGGTTCATCTACAGGATTCCATTTAGAACTACTTGCCTATCTTTGGCTCCAGAATGCAAAACAGGGACAGTGAATCTTCATTTATGTCCTCATGATTTTTCACCTGCAAACAAGCGATAACAACAAAAGACAAATAGAACTTCATTCCTGTTGTTTACCACAGATCCACCACCATCACAGCACCATGTTTTTTAACCAATTAGTATGTCTCTTGCCATAAACCTTCATAAGTCAGTCTAAAAGCTATTTTTTTAATTCGATATGTCAGCATTTAATCCTTCTAATTTGTGAAGCTCTTTATACAAAAAATACTGCCAGCTTCTGAGTAAAGGGACGTAACTCTTCGAATTTAGTGTTTTTAAACAAAAATAATAATAGTATCAAAATGTAAGATTTATTTTCTGCTAACTTCCTACTAGCAAATAGCTAATAAAGGATCATACTGTTCTTATCCTTTAATATATTTTCTAGAAATCTTTTTGATGGTTCACTACTACTGACAGTTACAACACCAACACACAAGGAAAATAAATTAACAAATGTTTTTTTATGTGGGGAAAAGTCCAAAATTTTAATTATGCAAAAATATTAAAATTTCATAAAAATTATAACCCAAATTTCAAATGTTTACCAGATCAAATTAAAAAACCACATATTTGTCAATAAACATTTTCACTACACAATTACCTCCCTTGGACCATTAAAGTCATTTTGGAGATTTCTGGAAGGATATTATTACAACACAAAAACTGAAAACCTGGCCAACTGTATAAATAGATTGTACAGTAATAATAACTATTAAGCATAATAAAATAATAATGCTAAAATAACCAAACATATTTGAATATATTTTCTGCATAAAGATGAAAAGGTCCTGAATATCATCAAAATATGCAGAACATATATCACGCACATAATTGATAGGCTTGTCCTCTTCAAAAACACCGTGTGTGGAAGGATCATGGAAGCCCACCACCCAAGTACTCTTTCTCCTTAGTCTGTCTTGGATCATGGAAATGTGATCCATAACTGCTGACCTATCCCCAGACAGGAAGGTGTATGATGATGATGATGATGATGATGATGAACATAAATTATTATAATTAATATTAAATCACTTAACTCTACAAGTGTTAAAATATGTGGTTAATTAATTTTTTTTTTTTTTTTTTTTGGTTTTCAGAAAGTGAACTTATCAGAACAATGGCTAGTGGCATCTAAATCTATTTTTTAGTTTTATTTTAAACTGGTCTACTGAATGAAAGGTGGAAAAATATGTTGACAAATTCCCTTGTCTCCTTAAAATCGTTCAACAGTCCTCTAACATGAACACTGTAGGCAGGGAAGCTTATCTAGTCCACACACCCAGAGTATAAAAGAATGCAGATTTATCCATTCACAAAATGCTTAAATGTTTAGACAGAAGCAAATATAAATCCCAAACCAACCTGGAACTATGTCACTCATTTTGGTTGAAAGTGGACTAGGCTTTGTTGGAAAATTCCCACATAGTTCAGTATCACACCTCTTTTACCTGCTGGATTTTTTGTTTTTGTTTTGAGTGGGGGGGACTCTGTTCTATAGACAAACTTCCATATAACTAAGGTACCACATTCAGACCAGAGGAAAGACACTTTATGAGTAGGTGTTATATTTAAGTATGCCTTTATTTAAATGCATATGGGGAAAAGGGAATTTTTTTAAATAAACAAGCACATGAAGCATATTAAGAACTAAATATTTGAAAAATTTTTTTAGATCATTTGGAAGTCAAAATAACAAAATGGAGCATTATCAAATATATTCCTCTCAGCTTACAGTATTAAGAAAGCAATTAGTTTTAAAGTTGTGCTTATAAAGAAAAAAAAAAGTCAGCTGACAAAAGTAGACACAGTACAATGTATGTGTACCAGTAGAATGGCATAATACAGAAACAATTATCCTGAAATTTTGAAAGAGCAAAATTTTAGTAGAAAACTTATATCGAAAGCTGCCCAGGAGTCAGCACTATTCTTACCTGCTGTTCAAGTTTCAGAAGAGTCTATGATTATAAGCTTTCAGTTTCTAATGCTTGTAAATATTCGGAAAGAGGTACAACATGGTTCATTACCTGGTCTATCATCTTTAGCCTCAACCTTGTTGTTTTTGTCCATGTGATTTACAATAGCATCCTCAACAATTTGCTAGTCACTCAACTGTTCACTGGTGACTAAGCCATCATCAAAAGTCAGAAATTCAAGTTCACTTCAGTATTAAATCCAGCATTTTTCCATTGTCTGATGACGTTTTCTCCCTCTGCATCATCACTAGATTGAATTGCAGAGGGAGGTATCTGATTTCATCTGAGCCTCTGAAGCACTGCACCCACAAACTTTAAATCCAACACGAGCAAAGCAAAAATCGTCTGTAGCATTACTTTGTCCTACACAAGTTTGTTGAATGTTAAGCATAAAGTATGATAATTTTCAACTCTTTCTTTCTAGGTGTTAAAGAACCAGTTTTTTGATAGTAAGATTTAAAATTTTTAATGACCCCTTGATCCATAGGTTGAAATTTGCTGATGATGTTGGGAGGGACAGAAAGGCAATTGTAACATTTGATAAGCTCAATGATGCTGAGTGAGTAAAAAAAAAGTTCAAAATTATTAAAATTTGAGCCTAACTTGCTGATTCGTTCTTTGAATAATTCTGCACTCATCTACACCAGATTGTTAGCTTCAGTCACAGGTGAGTTTTTAAAACAATGAGGTTATTTTGAATTTCCTGTAGCAAATGGTGGTAGCTTTTCACCTGCTCTGCTAGTACAGACAAGTACAGAAATCCACTCCTTTGCTTTTCCACTGCCAGAAGATTTTTTTCATTTTCCAGACCACACTTCATGTTTTGGAGTTTATAAAATAGTCCAGTTTCTCCAGCGTTATAGATAACAATAGTTGATATGAGACGAGAAGACTTAAGTTTTTCTGGCCACTCATTACCCATTTTATTGTTCACTGATCTCCCTTCTCCACATATCCTCTTATGAGTTAGTCCATAACATGCTTTGAAATAATCAATAAATTCAGTCAATATCAAATCTAAGATTGCCAACAATTAGCATGACTAATTGCTACACACACCGTTAAGGAGCAATTTAACTTGGAATTCTCTTAGATTTTAATGAAGACATCATTTAAACTAACAATCAGGCATACTTTTACTCTTTGTTGAGGAGTGATTACTGTACCTCGGCTACTTATTTCCCTTAGTGCTGGGCTTAGGGTTTTTTAAAAACAGCACCGACTGCATCAGGAAGCAGAACCAGATTTAACTGGTTTTAAACTTTCTATATTTATAGTTTATTACACTATTTTCAAATGAATACAGCATTTATGAAAACTTCTTGAGAAAGTGATTTGATTTATGTAATAAGTGTCTGCAATACTTATCGAGATACTGATGGTGGTATGTAATGTGCAAGGAGTAATGAAGTATGTATTCAAAATGGTTTGTTGATAAATTGCTTGTTCACAAGTATGTTACATACCAAGTGTGTGTTATTTCCCAGGTCACTGGAGCCATCTTGGGAATGGATAGTGTGTCTGTGTGGTTCAGTTATTACCAAGACACCTGCTCATGACGACGGGCCAAAAAAAAAAAAGTTTACGGTTGCAATGCAAGTAAAATGCATGTCCTCATTTACTTTTAAGAAACAAAACAAGTCTTGCAGTAAATAACCAGAAAGCAAGCAAAATATGCTACAGCAGTTGCTTCCCTTTTGGAGCAAATTTGTTAACACAAACCTTTTTTCTCTAAAATATTAAAACAAAACAAGTCTGTGAAGTTTAACAAATTGTGCATGTTACAGACAGGTTTTTTCCCCCCCATACTCACAAGAAAAAAAGGTGTCAGATCTTGTGTTCGGATGGATTATCTACAGCTGAGAAAGACAGATAAAGCAGCGTAACACTTCAAAACATCAAGAGAATTTAGAAGAAAATACCTGGGATAAGATGTCACCAGTGACATTTGCATTTTTGGTTTGCATGGTGGGAAAAAAAAGAAATTAAGAGCAGCAGTAGCAGCTCTAGGCACAGAGAAATCTTACAGCACGAGTTCACCAATAAATAGTCAGCCCAATTTCCTGATATATGATCAATCCAAAGTACGGTCATCGCTTTTGTGTCTCTCTCTCTCTCTCTGCGTGATTGCCCATGGTGCTGCATACAACACCATTAATTCGCATTGCCAAAGCTTAACAGGTCTGGGCAAAAATTGATAAGCCTTCCTTCCTTCAGGAAAAAGAAAGGAGGAGGTTTTTACTCACATTCCAGTGTAGAACTGATTTAGGGAAAACAGCGCAAGGACCAAATATCCTGAAACCGTTGTTCAGGCGAAATCCAAACTGGCTGTAAGCTTCTAAGTAGACTGCCGTGTCATCGTCCCTGCTTAGCATAGTGACCGTTGTCTGCTTGTACGCCATCTCATCGTCAAAGTGCCGCCGCACTTGCTTCCTGCAGTAAAATGCCAAAGCGAATTCAGAGAAAGTCTGCAATGTCGACATAACTAATTTTTAAAAAAGATAATTAAATTACTAACATAAAAAATTAATATATATATATATATATATGGTTTTCTCTAACAATAGTAAATGTGGTTCTGATGCATTTAATGAAGAACTACGGTCCTTTGTACATCTGTAGGCATGATGTAGCATACATCAAACACCGAGAAGAAATGAGCCCCAAGCAGTAGCTGCAATAATAATAATAATAATAATAATAATAATAATAATAATAATAATAAAGAGAAATTATGCTGCCAGTTAAAACCAAGATGTCACCATATTTGATTAGGAGGGGGAACCTAATTCAGAGAGAACAGCTGCTTCCATCCACACAGACCATGTTCCTCACCACTGTAGGCACCCCACCCACAAGTCAGTCTGACAGCCATTCCCAGGTTTCTAGAACAAAACAAACAAATGAAAGCAGCAGTCGCACTGAGAATATCGGCCAGCACTGGAGGCGACGATGGTTCTGTATCACCACCGCTTCCACATGGTGGTGATGGTGATGTTCTCCTCTCGTGTGTGGGCTTTTTTAAGGGTTTTAATGTATAGGCTACAAGATAATGAAACAAGGACCCGAAATCGGAACAGCATTAACCTACCAGTCCCCTCTCAAATCGATTTAGCGAACGTATAACTCGGGGCTGGTAGAGGAACTGGGGTGAACCAGGCGGGCTCTGTTAACCCTGGCCAGGCCGGGGGGGAGGAGGAGGAGGCTGGGCGTTTGGGAAAAGCAAAACGAAACAAGAGACGCCCGTCCCGCCTAAACTCCTGAAGAACGAACTGTTCCTGGTCGAAAATGGAACGGGTCCCGTCTCCTCCGCCGGGGCCGGGGCCGTGGAGCGGTCGGCTGCCGCTAAGTTTGCTGCGAGCGGGAATCGTCTCGGGTCCACGCGCGCAGCACAGGGGGCGGGCGGGCGGTTTCTTCTCGGGGCGCCGGTGGCAGCCTCTCGGTTCCTACCTGACGAATCCTCGAAGTGTCCGCAGCAGGGGCGGGGACGGCGGGGGCCCGGCCAACCTGAACATGGCGGTGAGGGCGAAAACCGACGCTCAACTTCGGCCATGCGTTCTCACAGGAAGGAAGTGGAGAACCATCAGAGATGTGAAGATAGCGAACGGCTTCATTCGGCTTTTATCTCCGAGGGAAACGCGCGCCGCCAGAAAGGGCACCCAGCCGCCTTAAAAATCCCCTCTGCCATTTAGAAGGGAAACGATTTGGGTTCGCTGGGGAAATGTTTTAATGTTTATGAAATACATGACATATTGACGCATCCTTCAGCGCCGAGCAGCTATGTTGGTGTTATATTAGCAAGCCCGGGAAGCCAGGCGATGTAAGGTAAGAATGTCAGAATGTATGGGCATTGGGCTTTGATAGGGGTAATTTCGCTGCTTGCTCGCGTGCTTTTGGAGGGGGCGGTGAGGGCCGTCGCGCGCGCGCGAGGGGGACGCTGCCGAACGGAGCTGGGAGGAGGAGGAGGATGGGGAGGGGGGAAACCCTCCAGCCGAGTGTTTGGGGAGAAGTGAATGAATGCAGGAGTACCTCCACCGAGACTGTGCGTGAATGTCAAGGGGCCGCCGGCCCATCGCTGGGGCTGGCCGCGGTGTCCTTACAGTCCCGGTCGATTTTTTTCTTTTCCTTTACCAACCTCTCGTCTGCTCACCGCTCGTGCGCTCGCACTGACGTCGACGACCGACAGCTCTCCCTCCCTCCCTCTCCCTCTCTCTCTCCTCTCTCTCTCCTCCTCCGCCGCCGCCGCCGGCGCTTGGAGAATTGGACCTGTTTCGAGAGTGTTCGGGGAGAGAGGGGGGAATACATTATTATCGTTAGTTTTTTGTCAGTGACGGCCGGCCGGCCGGCCCCGCTGGTGGGAGAACGGCCGCCCCCGCCGCCTCAGCTGCCGGATCGACTTCATTTTAATATGTTTAACCAGGGACTGTTCATTATCTCCGGCCGGCCCGTCTCTGCAGCTGGTCGGCGGCTTGCTCGTCAGTGGGAAGGAAACCCCACCCGGAATCGCCCGCCTAATCACTGTTCCCCATCCTCCCTCCTGCTGCCCGCTCGTGTTTACGTTTGTTCTGTTTTTTACAATCGCGTTAGCGCGAAGAACGCATCGAGAGAGAGGGGACATGGTGAGGGGGGGGCAGAGAGAGAGAGAGAGAAGGGGACATGGTGAGGGGGGGGGGCAGAGAGAGAGAGAAGGGGACATGGTGAGGGGGCAGAGAGAGAGAGAGAAGGGGACATGGTGAGGGGGGGCAGAGAGAGAGAGAGAAAGGGGACATGGTGAGGGGGGCAGAGAGAGCAGAGAGAGGGACAGATGTGAGGGGGGGGCAGAGAGAAGAGAGAAGAAGGGACATGGGTGAGGGGGGCAGAGAGAGAGAGAGAAGGGGACAGGTGAGGGGGCAGAGAGAGAGAGAGAAGGGGACATGGTGAGGGGGGCAGAGAGAGAAGGGGACATGGTGAGGGGGAGCAGAGAGAGAGAGAAGGGGACATGGTGAGGGGAGCAGAGAGAGAGAGAAGGGGACATGGTGAGGGTGAGGGGGGGGGCAGAGAGAGAGAGAGAAGGGGACATGGTGAGGGGGGCAGAGAGAGAGAGGAGAGGGGACATGGTGGAGGGGGGCAGAGAGAGAGAGAGAGGGGACATGGTGAGGGGGGCAGATGAGAGAGAGAGAAGGGACATGGTGAGAGGGAGAAGAGGGAGAGGGGGGTGGGGGGGGGGGCAGGGAGGAGAGAGAGAAGAAAGAAGGGGACCTGGTAGGGGGGGCAGAGAAGAGAGAAGGGGACATGGTGGGAGGGGGGGCAGAGAGAGAGAGAAGGGGACATGGTGAGGGGGGGGCAGAGAGAGAGAGAGGGGACATGGTGAGGGGGGCAGAGAGAGAGAGAAGGGGACATGGTGAGGGGGCAGAGAGAGAGAAGGGGGACATGGTGAGGGGGGCCAGAGAGAGAGAGAGGGGACATGGTGAGGGGGCAGAGAGAGAGAGAGGGGACATGGTGAGGGGGCAGAGAGAGAGAAGGGGACATGGTGAGGGGGGGGCAGAGAGAGAGAGAAGGGGACATGGTGAGGGGGGCAGAGAGAAGAGAAGGGGACATGGTGAGGGGGGGCAGAGAGAGAGAAGGGGGACATGGTTGGGGCAGAGAGAGAGAAAGAGGGGACATGGTTGGGGCAGAGAGAGAGAAGGGGACATGGTGGGGGCAGAGAGAGAGAGGCTTGGGTCTGCCCGACGAGACGCAGCATATGGCTTCTCGGTCACCGGTGCTCTCGCCCTGTGATACATTTTGAGCGTCAGAACTTTTCGAAAATATCTGTTGTTTTTTTTTGTTTTCTCGCTCGCGACAGAGATCGATACAGGGATCCAACAGGGAAACACTCTCATTCTCAGAAAACGCGGTCCGAGCGACGAGGTCCGACTTTCCAGAGAGCACCTACGACATTAGCCGGAGCACGTGCTTTAACAAATCTCTATTTACATGATTCTAACTTTAAAAAAAAAAAAGAAAAAAAGTACAAATGAAGCAGTTGGCGTAACACTGATGTGTTTAATAGGGCACCGAGCTGTTTGGTAAAGGTCAGGTTCCCTAGACTGCTGGATCGCCTCAACTGCTACAGTGTTTAAATATGCTGTCCAAGAAGTCAAAACTGTAAATTTGGTGACACAGACGGGCACCTGGCAGAAATCCTTTCGAAGTATACACGTAATTTAGGGAGGAAACGTTCCAAGATGTTATGAGAGAAAACTGGGAGGAGTTACATCAATGAATCTAAAAGGCTGCTTGGTACATGAATTGGCTGCCTGATCAGGCTGTTTAGTCTTAAGATCAATAAATGTGGTTAAGAGAGTGCATTTAGGTTTACAAGGTCTTTGTATAGTAAAATCCATGATGGACTTTTGCTGATACTCCATCTGTACAATTTAAAGTTCATGAAAAAATATTATTAACTTTGTCTTTGTAATTTATTAAATAGAAATAGATCACATGAATCTTGATATTATATTGTTACAACTTTTAAACAACATTCTCAAACCATACTAATGTAAGAAAGGTTTTTCACCAAAAATTAATTTTTAAAAATGAAGAGAAGAGTTGCAATTACTTTTTAGTAAGTGTATCTTCAAACTCATTAAAATATAAAAAAAAAAATAGTTAAAAATATAAGCGATTTGGTATTTGTTAGAAAGAGTTTAATAGATAACTATTTCTACAGGGATAAGCCCCATCCAGTTTTGTCAAGCATAGGAATGCATAAACTTTGTTTTACTTTCTTTTTATGTAAATTCTATAGTATAAATAGAATATTTTTTGTCAATGGATGATCTAAAACTCAATTTTTCATGAACCCATCCTTAAAAAATTTAACAATGATTGGTGGCAGATTAGTGTAGCATACTTAACATGAATGCAGCTGCAGTTTGGACCCCAATGAATTTAGCCGGTGGCACAGTTTTACTGTTAGGTTTGCTCCCTCTACTAATCAGAAGGGTCCATTTGGTTTTTTCCTTCTAAAGTCAGCAGTATTGCATTTGCTTGGCATCTTCAGTGATATGCCACGTGTTGCTTGATCAATTGCAATAATTCCCTTAACTGTGTTTATATAAGAGGACACCTAAATTATTACAGTTGAAAGCTTCACAGTTAATGTTTGCATTCTTTATTTGCAGTTTACAAGAATTTTATTTGCATTTATCAGCTCTCTTACTTGCTCTTTTCAATATATCATTGCCAGTGAACTGTGATGAGTGATTAGTCACCTAAACAGGCAGACATTTTGTATGCAATCCATGAAAAAGAGGTAAACACAACTATGAAAAATCAGGAGTGGAAATGCACATGCAGCTGAAACACTGACACTACAGAAGAGAGAAAGCAAGACTCACAAACATCATTAACATTTACCATCCACAAGATGGCCAAAAGCCTTCTGATAGCACCAGATGCTTTGGAACCCTAAAACCTTATTCTTATTTCTCTGATACTCTACGTGCCTGTGTCAGCACAATAAATGTGAAGAATTTTTTAGTGCTGAAGGAAGATATGAGTACAAATATGGCGATGCACTATACTGACAACCCAAGTACTGCAGAACCAAGCAACAATGACAATCCAGACCAGCATTAGAATTCAAGAGCAAGAAGAACAGACGGTCTTTGGGTGGCTAGTATACTGATTGTCCAATCTGGTGGCAAATTGCCGGATAGTGAACTGAACATTACTGAAAAACAAATATATATATATTGGTTTTCATTGAATCATCACATAAATAAGTATCAGTATCTGACATTTAAGCCTTCAGTAGTTGTGGGCCAAAACAAAATGCAAACAACAACATACAGCAACTTTGATAGCATTCAGAAGCTAAGCTAAGCCTGGCAAAGACTACACCTGTTGAGAGTTGAATGGTGACCATTTGTGATACAAATCACGTGCTAAGGTAGAAAATCATACCATTACTTGCATGTCTAGTCTTTAAAGGAATACTTGATGCTGTTATCAATGGAAACTTATAAGGCTTTAGAATAGACTCCTTTGGAATAGCATACCAGCATCTGAACAATTTCACAGTAAGGTAGTATTTTATGTACCTTTCTTTTTGTTTTTGGCACACCTTCCCCAGAAAACATTTGCTTACGGTAACTAACTTTACTTGGCCACTTGTGCATCTCACTACCTTTGCTGACATGGAAAATGACTGAATGATATTGGCTGTAAACTAGAGTTTTAATGCAGCCAACTTGTATTTCAAGATTAACCAACCAAGACTGCTGTATAGTAGCATAAACATTGAACTTCTCACCACACCAGCAGCCGCTTACCTTGCCTGAAGGCTAGAGAATAATAACCATTGTGAGATGGTATAGCAAAGGATCAGCATAACTAGTAAATTGAGCATAAGCAATAAATTGCACAACATCAAAGATCATTTGCACTAGCAGCCAAGAGATGGCTGCCTTTCATAGTTCATTCTTCAAATTGAAGCTGTTTTATAACTTTAGATCCTGATAGAGAATTCTTACTGGATCACAAATAGTGAAAATCCAAAGGAGCATTGATGCAAAAGTGCCAGCAGCCCCTCAAAAATACCATATAATTAATTTTAGCATCTGACACACTGATAATCACATACATTGTCTCAAAGGTAACAAAATAAGGTTTGTAATCAATAAAAATAGTTGTATTATCAGCATAATGTGAAAGGATAACATTGTTGAGCTATTCTAGAATAGAAATGCCCTGACAACTAGGAAACTTGTTCAGCACAGAACCTAATATCTCTGCTCCTAACACACAGGAACAGAATCAGATGAAAACCTCTAACTGAACTCGGCATTATGATTGAATGAATTCAAACAAGAAATTGTTTGAAGAGAAGGAAGGAAATACAGTATCTGTAGCTAATGTTGAAAGATGTGCCAAACCCCATTTGGTTCAGAATGGAAAAGGGAAAGGTCCACAGCCATTTGAATCCCTTTTTGTTATTGAGACTCAGAACAGCAGCCATGGCTTTTGAGTCATTGACAAAACGCTCAATGTCAGGTATCAAGAGAAGATTTTGCAATCAGGTGCAGAGCAGGATTGGTTCTTATGTACAACATGCACATAGCTTTTTTCAAGCAGTGAGCAGATAATGTGGCGATGGTTTTATAATTTATGCAAAATACAGTCTTGGTGACTATCTTTTCTAATAAGCTAATATGAGGGTCCTACTAAAACTTGCAAGAACCTGCCTGGATGTGATTTGACCTATATGAACCATTATCTTGAAGATTATGGACAATTAAAAAATTCAGTGAAGCAATATACTTTCAATGTATAATCTCAGACAGTAAGAAAACTGCCATTTTGTAAATGACATGGTATCTGTTTTTTAAGAAATAAGCAAGCAATAATGCAGAAGTGACAAGGTCATGCACTCAAACCACCAAATATAAGAACACTGAAGAAGGAAGTGGAAAGTTTACTGTTAATGGAAGTGACCTTGCAGCAGCATAAAGACCTGAGTGACCTAGTTCAACTTTTGATACATGCATTTAGAAGTCCTTCACACATACTTAGTGTGTAATAGTATGTCTTTGGGTTCACATCATAAAAAAAATTGTTACCTTTTAAACTTCTGGCCTTTGCTGCTTAGCATTTAGCTTGGAGTAGGCAAGGGGCTTTAGAGGTCAACAAATCCACTCTAACCAATCATGAATCCAGAGTTCAGTATCACTGACAGATTGAAATTTTGTATATTTAATTAAGCTTTGAGCTGCCTAGAAAGGTGGGGAAAATCACCTGACCTCCCTATTGTGACTATTTTAGCTGCCAACAAGAAAATTTTGCTGGAAATTAAATATTTTGAAATGTTTGGAGTCTTGATGCAAAGGAACAGCAGACCATGCCAATTGCATACATTTTATTCCCATGCTTAGAGAGAAGGTATATGATAGCTATCAACACTAGTTCTAAGATGTCTTAGTTGAGAAGAGGCTGAAATTGCTTGTTAAAAGTTGGCTGGGAGTTCAATTAAAATGAGAGATTTGTTCATTCTTGACAATCAAACAGTCTCCATCTTTCTTAAAATGTAAGCTCCTACAGATCTGAAGGCAATGTGAACTATACAGAGGACTAGATGATCAACACTTTAACAAGTAAACAACTGCTGGTATAAATATTTGTTGACTTTGTGTAGATATTTTGTGGAAGTTACTTGAGAGTCAGTAGAATGACATATGTCTTGTACATTTTGCAATGTGTCATTTTTTCTAACTGATAGAAACATTTTTTTAGTAGACTTCTCGTCTGTCTGTAAGTATCCTTAGATGAACATGAGAATCTTTAAATTTGAAAAGGTGTTATGCCTGTATTTGACAATGGAGATGGTCTACTAAGGAATGAAATTTCAAATGAACAGTTTGTAACGTAATCCTTTCTCGTTATAAAACAGCCAGGCACTGTTGAGTCATTTAATGATCACTTCATTCTATACTATAGAGATAGTACATGTAGAAGGATGCTAGTCCACATTATCACTTCCTTTGGTTATTTATATAATTTTGTTTTTGTAAAAGTGATTTTACTAGTGTAGCTACTAGCTTGAACCATGTGCATTGTTACCTAGTTTGTTTATTACTTGATATGTGATGGAATCCAACAGTGAATCATTTATTTTTGGGGATGTGAAGGTCTCGAGTGTTCATACCTTGTATCTCTCATTTAACTGGTTGAACATTGATGGACATGTTGGATGTAGAGTGTGAAAGCAGGGTCATCAAGCAAAGTTTGAGTCATCTGTGGTGATCAATGTGCCTGTGTTTTCGCAGTCTGTAGGCCTGAAAATTGATGTCCCTGATTACCTGAGGTTAGTGGATATCGTACATGAGCTGAAACCAAAAGGTTTTTTTCATCCATGTGGCTGAGGAGTCTAACCAGTAAGCCAAACAGACCCAGAAGGAGGCAGGCAAAACTGACACTAGCTGTATTATTACCACCAGAAAGGTGATGAAAGAATCTGTAGTGGTAAACATAACTATAATTCTGCGCTATCTATGGAGTAAGAACAACAGACTTAGTGTCAGAAGTAATGATAGTGAGAAGATTCAAGAAATTGAATTGGTATTGGCATCTCTGGAACAACAGTTAGGTGATTTTACTCTACATTTTTTACTTTCTGTGCTATAAATTAAATTACTTTTTATTTTTTTTACTGAAATTCGTGCTAAATCATTATCATTATTTGAGTCATTCTTTGACTTTTTAATTACACATTGATATTTTTGGACTGTTATCCTCTTTATCTTCATCATTACATTTCAACCAGTGGAATCTCTGATCATCTTCAGGTGTCACATCATGTTAGACATATGTTGAATCCAGTGCCCTGGCTGAGGATTGAACTCACAAACTTTTATCACTAATGTTTTGGTGCTACACTTTCATCTGCTTGGCCACTGTTCCATTGGACATTAATGTAGTCATTTTTTGGTATATTTAAGTATACAGGTAGCCATATTGGACTTGGGTCTGTGCTAGGCTTGCTAATTGGATCTACTGTTAGAGCCTTGTACACAGCCTCCTTGATCTCTTATAATTTATAATGTGGTTCCCTGTCAGTTGTGGAAACTTCATTTCATAGTAGCTGATGGTTTCCCTTTTTGCTCCATACATGTTCTGTCATTCTGCCATATGAATTCCCTTAGAACATCAGTATAGTTCACCATGGAAAGAGAAGATAACAACCAACTCTCATTCCTACAGCAAACAGAGTCTGGGTTCAAGACTTTCATGTATCACTAGCCTACATCCACAGGACTCTACCTCAACTATAACTCCCACTACCCATATAGTGTAAAGAAAGGCATTATCAGGCGCAGGCACCTACAGCATTGGACAAAAGCCATCTGTACTGACGCAGAGATTACCCATAGAGAGAAAACATTCCTGAGAAACGATTATCCCCAGAGCTACGTAAGACCAGCACCCACTTGCAGTAAAGATGAACAGGTAAAACCAAGTGCCACCTTGACTTTTCCTTGTAACAGAGCCTTAGCAGAGAAAATTTGAAAAATCTTTGGACAATACAACATTGAACTGGTCTTCAGAAGTAACACCACACTCCTTAGAAGTCTCACTAGATTTAAACCACCACAGGAGATGGACAGTGCCATGAACTGCATATAGAACATTCCATGCAGCTGTAGGAGAGCCTACAAGGGTGAAACAGGATGCCCTCTGAAGATTGGCTGGAGGAACACCGCAGAGTCATGGTGAGAGGTGAAACAACAAAATCATGAATGGCAGAACATGTATGGAGCAAAAAGGGAAACCAGCAGCCACTATGGAATGAAGTTTCCACAGCTGACAGGGAACCACATTATATTACACAAGATCAAGGAGGCCATGTACAAGGCTCTAACAGTAGATCAAATTAGCAAGCCTAGTGCAGACCAAAGTCCAATATGGCTACCTCAGAACTGGACAGGTGGATAAAAGTATAGCACCCAAAGGTTAGTAATAAAGGGTTGTCAGTTCAATCCTCAGCCAGGGTGCTAGATTCGATACAAGTTTATACACAATATAACACCTGAAGATGATCAGAGATTGCACGGTCAAAATGTAGTGATGAAAATAACAATGATGAGGATAACAGTCCAAAAATATCAATCAATATGTAATGACAATGATACCTCATCTCATAAATATAGAATAAAGACTTTTTAATTGTTTTTTTTAATATATTTAATTAGGAGAATGCATATTAAATATTGCATTTCCTGAATAAGAATAGATTAAGGAAAGCATTTGTTTAATGGCATTTAAGATTGCAGCATTAAAGGCATAACTGCCAAACCACTTGCACAAAGTTTGAAAAATACCAGTGATTAAATGTGTCATCAAAGAGTTTATTCAATTTCCAATGCTTGGTCTCAGGGGAAGCCACTGGACATTGTCCAGGGTCATCAAGACCAAATGATGGTTGCTGGAGGATAGCAGGTGTTCCTGACCAAACTTAAAAAATCCTCAAATGCTGCTGTTTATGTAGAAATGCTCTAGCTTGTTACTACTTGATTCCCCAGAAGGAAGGAGAAACCCATGAAAATTATTGCTCTGTAAGATTAACAGGGGAAAAAAGCATCAATCAGATAGATTACTCTCTCTCTCTCTCTCACAAAGAAGAATAGTAAGAATTAATGAATGACTGAATCTTTTTGTATTTTAAAAAAAAATCTCAGAATAACTTACATCAGATTTCCTTACAATGTGAGAGCCTGATATTATTGTTAGAATGTATCTCAAAATTGCTGTAATTCTCCATTAAATTGGGGAGAGTTCTAAATGTTGAGTTATTAATCAATAACAGAAGAAATCTCTGCCACAGACTTTTTAACAGGTGTAAGTTAGTATTTTAATGATCAGAAGATTTGTAATTAAAACCCTATCTTTGAAATATTTAATCAAAATTTTGTTTTAAAATCAATATAGTACACACTGATTGGTTATCATGCAAGCAATCGAGAAGGAAATATCTCGCGATAACCATATAAAAATCAAATTCTTAGCTATTGTATGCAGCTGGACTTCATGTTTCAGAAGGAGCTATATGCAAGACTGAAGATGATATGTGAAACTGGTAATGTTTAACAATAGACTCCATTAAGGAAGAAAGCCCAAACTTTCTAAAAGTGATGTTAGGTATATATCAGGGACAACAAACCTAGCTGCAAATATGAGTCAACAAGAACAGTAAGTGGTCTCAGTGGCTTTGTAGCTGCCTGAAAACCTTTGCTGAAGAGACAGCCAAACAGCAAGGCTGAAATGGGCAACAGAAATGAAATTGGAATCATCAAACCTAGAAGAAGATGCTCCCTACAGATGAGTCCAAGTTTAAATTGTTTGGCAATAATCAATGACAATTTTTTCAAAGGCAGACCAGGAAGAAATATAACAATCAGTGTAAAAATGCTACAGTGAAGCATGGCATTAGACAAGAGTGTCAGAAATCTGCATAAAATTAGAGGTATAGGCATTGTTGAAAGATACAGACAGGCAGGTTTGCATCCATCTCATTGGGCAGAGTTTTGGCTTCCAACATGACATTGACCCCAAGCATAGCCAATGTGGTGAAAAAATATTTGGAACATAAAGAAGCTGCAATGCCTTTGCTTGCACAAGGTTTTGATATAAACAACATTGAGAATTTATGAGGTTATATGGCTTTTGAGAAAGCTATATGGCAATTAAAACCTTGGCTGAATTGTGAAAAGTACTACAAGATATTTGGAAAAAGATTCTAGTCGTACATTAATAACCAGCATGAGGGCATGAGAACAAGGTGTCATGCTCTATATAAGGCAAATGGCTCACATACCAAATACTAATGCACTGTACCACGTATTCATTTTGTTTTTGTATATTTTCTGTAATAATGCAGTGTGCATATTTTATATATGTCTCTTATTTGCATTTAGTCATTATTCATGCATCCTATTTATTTTGAATACTATATATTAGTGGGGCTGATATGGATATTATGAGATGGCTACATTGTTCAGATATGTAGTTACAGAAAAATTTGTTGTTACATGAGTTTGGATTGGACTATAAAAGTTTGTAGTTTAGGTAAATGGAGCTGCCTTTGTTGTTAGGTGACTTTAGTGAAGATTTCCCTGCTGCCAGGCCTCATGTGGTGCAGAATTGGCAATGCTTTCTAACGGACAACCGCAGCACTATACTCGCCCACCAGAGCTGCCTTTCTTGTAGGCATTAGTGCACATAAAAAAGACTTCCGTTACATCCTTTCAGACATACAAGGAAGACCACCATAGTTTTTGTAAAGGACTCTCAGAGAAAAGGAATAGCCATCAGCATGATTTAAATTTATTAATGCTCTTACTATTAATACATTTATTTGTATGATGATTTATTCCACTCATTAACAATTCTGATATCCAACCATACTACATTAACTCATTGGAGACAGACATTTTTGGAAGTAAAAATGGAGAAACTAACTGCTACCATTGATATACCAAGATGTTGCTTATTGAAAGACCATTGCTGATTGGCACACATTATTTATAAGGGAACATTCAGCAAGGTTCTTTTAAGAGGCTGATAGATCAGCCCTACTGTCTCCAAAGGGTTACATTAAACAGTAAATTTTAAAATTTTGCTGTTTTGATTTAATTTTAAAAAATTGTTTAATGAACATTTATGTCTTTGGTTTTTCTTTCTCTTCTGTGACAAAAGCACCTGCTAAGATCTCTCTGAAACAACTTTATTTGCTAACCAACAATGCACCAGTTTGATTCTTGTTTTTTCACTGCATGTTCCAACCTTCATTTTGTGTCTTTGGTGTATATGCTCCACTTGGCTGCATTTGGTCATTGGTTTTTCAGAAACTCCCAGTAACAATCTAGAATAAATGAAAATAAATAATGTGGGTTTTTAATTGATTTTGAAAATGTATTTCATTTATTCTGAAATCCTTTTGCTCTAGAATTTAGAGAAACCACTTCCTTATCAAATTTAATATAGTATAATGTGCATTCTGAGTTCAGCACTTGATCAGTTAACACATACACTTGAAAAACAGTTTCTAAAGGAAAATGAACTTTGTTTCTGGAGACATAACTTTACATGTTTGTTTATGCATGAGTTGGTTTTCTTCCAGCACTATTCAGCAAGCTTCAGTGTAGCCTGCCATGTTATTTAGCTTGAATGTATTGAGTTTCTTATAAACTAGAGCAGTGTTTAATGTTTAAAATTCACATGGTTATGGTTGACTGAAATTGTAACTGAAGCTGAGAGAAGAGTTATATTAAAGAAGTTCTTTCTAAAACACACACTAAAAGTCATGTCATCTGTATTCTGGAGTATGACCTAGACACTTTATTTATTTGCAAAAATAGATAATTTCTTTTATCCTCTCGAATAAGGGTCATTGTAAGCAGACAGTAGAAGTATGCAACAAGTGGTATAACTAATAATGGTGGACAAGATCAGGTACTGTGGAAAGGTTGTGATTTTTTTGATTATTTATTTATGTAATAAACTTACTTTCTTAAATAAATTCTTATCCTGTTTAATTAACAGAAGTGATTCAAAATGAATCAACATTCTGAGAAAATCTTAGATTGCTAAGGTTTCTTCCTCTCTCCTTATAGTGAAGAAAAGCTGTCCCTAAAAATAGTTTGTATTTTTTGGGGGGGTTCTGAAAAATAGTTAAAATGGCATTGTTAAATAGATTATTGTAAGCAACATAAACCTAAAAGCCTGCACTTATTTGATATCTTTGTTGGAATCAGCTTACAAAAAACATTGACAAACTTTCGCTTTTCTACTGTCAGTACTTTTGATACAATAGTATAGAAATAAATACATTTGTCAGAATTGAAGAAAAAAAATAATTTTGTGAAGTTTCTTCTGCTATTGTTACTTCTCAAGACATTAAAGTTTCTATATGACCTTCCAAACACTAGCTTCCTGTGGAACATGTCTGCACTCTGGCTTTCTGAGAAAATTCAATTCATTTATCTGAGTATGTTAAATATATGCTGTCAGTTATGTTGTTTCAAAGAAAACTACTACAAACTGATCAAAACCTTTCAAAAGTTTGAAATAAATTTGGAAATATCCATCTTCAGTATTCAGTTATTTCTTCCTCCCATTTTGCAAATAAAATACTACTACTAGGACTTTTGTTTCTAGTTTAAAAGCCACCAGAGACATTGAGAATCTTTCTGGATATTGTAGATGGCCTTGAAATGGATGTTTGAGTTCTATTTGTTGGTGTTCTTGATGATGGATCTTCGCCAGTACTCTGGTTCTTTGTGGTAAGATTTCGAATGGCTGAAAGTCTTTTTAATACATAGGTACATATCACAATCTGTGCATTTGAAGCATGTTTTGGTAATTTAGTCTGGATTATCTGCATAAGATATGCCTGGATGCTGCCTTTTGAACTTTTTTTTTTCTTTATAGTGAACTAAACATTGGTAAGTGAGTTAGGTCTTCACCGATAATTCACATTTGATTAGCTGCTTTAAAGCTGTCAGGCTATGTTGTAGTTGCTACACAAGTTTTCCTAGCTGGAATTTTTCTAATTTGCTGGTAAGGATGACCTACCAGCAAAGTGTGAAATTTCTTTTTCCCCAGTAGTATTACGAGAAGAGAAGTAATTTTAAAATGAAACCCATTGCATGCTGCCCACATCAGATACTTTTTGACAAGATGCTGATATCATTGAAAGATTTTTCCTTATTGATGTTGGCTTTTTTGTCATCTTTCCCATAAACATATTAAATCCTTTTGCAGAAAGAATTGCAGGTACGTACGTGTAAGTTACCCCAGAATTGCTATGACAGGTGACTGCTAGATTATCCATTTCAACCAAATGAATAGAAGTTTGGTAATGCACTGGATGGCTATCAGCTCATATAGTTGTTATCATCCCAATACTTTGTTCAACCCTCCATTCACATTTACCCTGAGGTATCTTTTGGACAGCAAACAAGCTCATTTGGGAAGTCTTCTTGAAGTAAAGATAGTAGCAGCAGTGACTTGTAAAGTCTGTTGTAGACAAGGTAGCATTTGTCATCTAGTGCCTCTGACAGAAACAGAATAACATTTGTAACTAAATTTGCACAAGAAGAGTTACTGGTATCATCTTCATTCTTTTCATAATATACTTGTAGTTGTAAATAGTTGTATCGCCACCCAACATTCAAACTTTGATTCCCCATTTCACAGGCTTATCTTTCGCATACTGTCGTATTTCCAATCTACCTTGAAAGGACCCATACATTCATTAACTGCTTATTTTTGATGAGGCACATATTAATTCATAAATATTCTGTAAAGATAGGACAAAAGAGGCTTTGTAAAAATTGTCTGGTTTTTTTATACTGTGCTGTCTTGTCAAAGAAGTTATTATAATACTTGGTTTTTCAATACCCACATTTAAAAAAAAAATGACTACTGCAGGAAAATTTAACATAAATTTATCTTTCTTATGTATTTCACAGCTATTCCTATCATCTACAAAAGTGAATTTCAATGGATTGTATAGATGCTTTTTTTTTTTTGGTCAGTATCAGAATTATCAGCTATTTTCTTCATTGCATTACCATTTGTTCACCCATTGACCTTTTCTAACAATGCAGTATCCTAGGTTTGGTTTCTTGTTTGTCCTGGATTTTCTCAAATTAAACAAACACCTTACTGCTCCCTTCTTTTCCATTGTAATTCAGGAAACTTAAGGATCACTTCTGGAAAGCCAAAAATACTTTGTATTTTTCCCTCATTCTTCATCAAATGAGCAAATGGTGAATGCTTGCAGGCATCTCTTTGCTATTTAGAAAAAAATGATACATTGTTTATGTTTTCCTTATAAGAACGCCTGTTAGACATTCTACAAGCTTAATTTCAACAGAAAATTTGTTTCTAAACTAAACATTTCATAATAAGTTACCTGATCACTTTAAAGACAAATGATTACTGCCATTTTATAGCTCAGTAAGTGCCTATCAGCAGTAACTCACGGCTGAATTTTGATCGGTATGGCATTCATGATAGAATATTGGCATTTTTTGTTTGTTTGTTTGTTTTTGAAGAAGTTAACATTTCCTGTGTTGTTCTTTTATTTTTACCAATTTCAGTTTCAAAGATGAATTGTGTATTCCAAAAACTCTAAAAAGGATGCTAACAAATTGTAGTTCTGCTTGTGCAGATGAAAACATTAATAGGTGTAAGCTTGGGGATCTCTACACAGAATAATGTAAGTCTTAATGTACAAGAAGAAATGTAATGGAGGAATAAAGTAGGAGAATTGCATGAAATTATTTTTCTTCTTTGTTAGATAGCACAGGGAACCTCCAATCTAAACTTGGGGAAATCAGGAAATAAAGTACTCGGGGAAAAAAAATCTAATTTGTAAAATAAGATTTTTGTTGTCAAACTTTCTATTTATGGAGGAGGATAGTTTTCTGTCAGGCTCCAACTTAATAATACCATACAGGGCAGAGCATGGTTGAAGAATAAAAATGTTGATGAGGATACAAGAGAACAGCAAGCAGATATATAACCCTAATATTTGTGTAGTACTTGCATTGCACACAGCTTGAAAAGAGAGTATTAGGGATGATTGTAATAAAACACTTTTGATGGTTTTGTGTTCAATGTGGATTCAATTGTTTTCACCTGAGTTTGATCTAAGAAGGTCAGTAATTTAAGAAGTTTGAGTTGGATTGTTTATTGGTTTTAGATTGCCATATCAAATTTAATTTTGTTGCTCTTTCTAACTTGGCTTATTGATTCTGACCATTAGTATTTCCTTGGGTTGGGGGGGGGATAAATCATTTTGGGTATTTTCTGATATGACTTCTCCTTAAGGGGATATAAAATAGTAGGAAAATCTGCACATTAACTTGTAATAAACCATGTGTGATGCTGGTAAATTTTACTAACTTGTTACCAGAGAAGGTGGTTAGAGAAATAATATCAAGCTGTTTATTGGAGCTGCAGCATATTGTTGCTGCATTTTTGTGCAGTTTTTGTTGCGATATGATAGTTAAATGACCATATCAATACTCACTAGTGGGCTCAAAATAATTCCAAATATGTTAATGGAGAATTTATTATAAACAATTTTTGCCAAACTAAAAAATGCTTGTGTAAATAAATATCTATTAGTTACTCGTTGAGAAAGCACTAGTCACCACTAACAAGGTGATGGGAGATGCTCCAACTAACCCTGTACACAGTTATACTTTATAGGTATTGATCCACTTTGAAATATTTCAGCATGAAATAATTTCCCCTTTTTTTCCTAGAAACTGACCAACTTTAGAAAACATACATAGTGGCCATTTGAAACATTTTTAGTTCGTGTTTGACATCATTCTCTGGTAGTTCGTTTTTTTTTTTTAACCTGTGCTGACAGGACATAAGAGTATCTACCAGAAAAAAATCTTTCTGGTTTCAGTTTCCTAAATCAAGGCATGGTGTTAGTTGCGCACCTACCACAGAATGTCCCAACTAAAACCCTTCATTCTTTTAGATGTGGGAGGAGGCCAGAGTGCCCAGAGGAAATTCACATGGCTGGCTGATGATGAAGAATGGGAAGAAGTTATGCCAGAATAAGCTGGTCCCAACAGGATTCAAACTCTGACTTAGGGTAGTTTAGTCCTTGTATTTATACTTAGCAAACTATTTAATCTAAGGATTTGAAATACTGGCTTAACTTTGGAGTTTCTTACACATCATGGAAGTTATGGATTAGTCATGAATCTCTGATGGCTTCAGTTGTAATTTTTGCTGGTTTCTACCAATAGCACAGTGATCTTGTGTATTAGAAGGAAATATTAGACTGTAAAACTGAGTTTCTTTGGCAAGTAAACAGAGTTTGAGTCAAGCTGATATTTATCATTACTTGAGTGTTGATAATTTGTTCATTTTTTAACACAATAAATTCCTTTGTTAAACAGTGGTTTTTATAATATCACCTTTTGATTTTTTGCAGGATAAACTAGAGAACTTGGTGGATCAGTAGGGTGGAAGAGACAAATATATACAAAAGACTCTGTGGTCCTATCATGTAGACATCAATAGTACTGTGCACCAACAAAGTATTACTTCCTCTGTAACATGGCTTTCATGCTTAGGGTAAGTTAACTTTAAAGAACTTTTTTGTTGTAGATGATGGCATTGCTTATTAACAAAACAAAAAAAGAAAAAAATTAAGGAAACTCACATTTTTTGGTGGTTACTAGGTGTTTAAACTAAACCTGAGGACCAGATAACATTATGGCAATGCTGTGTCACTCAGTGATGTAACAAGAAAGGCATGGTTCATGGCTGCATATAATTGGTCAGATACTTTATTACCTTATACTTTAATGAGCTTTGAGAAATTTTCTCCTATGTCATCAATCTGTTGTCATTCATTTTTATATTTTTAAGTTTTGCTTGTAGATTAAAAAAAAAAAAATTTGAATTTTTCTTGTGTTGATCTGTGTTGGTAGATGTTATGCTGTTTTAAAAAATGCTCATGAAGGGATGTGTAGACATTTGAATTAGAGCTTTCTAAATCTGTGTGCTACTCAAAGCTTCCTGCCATTCTGATAGATGCAGGTAATGAAGTAGTGAGAGGTTTTCTTTTCATTTTATTTAACAACAATTATGCACAAAGTCAGCATTCAGGAAAAAAAAATTTGCTTCTCTCAAATTCCAATACAGATTTGTAAACATCTTGATTGCCGTGTTTGTCTTCTACTGGTGAACTAAAGGCCTGAAGTGAATCATCTTCTGGGCATTCCATCGTGTATCCCGCCATTAAATGTTCCTCCACATTTGGCAAGTTTCGATCAGTGCGCTTACACTTCTTTTACACGGGGAAACCGTAACAATTTCACCTTGGTGCTCTATAGGTCACCCTGTAGCATAAATAGGCTATGGAAACTCTCTTGAATTTTTTGGAAAAATCTCTGTAAGCTTCATTGGTGCCATGTATTGAAAAAGAAAAAAAAAAACTATCCAAGAAAAAACCTGAGCTCATTTGTTTGCCCAGCTTTTGAAATGTATGTCAATCTTTTGCTTGGCCAGATGTAAACAAATGTGCACTGCAGCTGCGGGATCAATGTGGAAAGGTCTGATGTAACAACAATATTTTTTCATTTTTTTAATTGAAACCCTTAGATTACTTTCTCTTTTAATATAAGCAGTTTAAATTTTACAATTTTTCCTGTGTATTTTCTTTCTGAAATGTCAAAGGCATATGGTGGCAGTTGTGTGACTGTAAAAGAGATCGTTTAATATTTGGATTGTTCATTTTTATGATATTTTAAAAGTGCGTCAGTAGTTTAAATTCAGACAGTGTCACAAGATGCTGCTTTTCTTAATTTAAATTCAAATCATTTGAGAAGTGTCATGTTGATTGTGGGAGATTGGTGGAACATGGAAGGAGCTTTGTAGCAAAAATAAGAAAATGAAGAAGAGATATTTGTATTTTGATTTTTTTCTTCAAATGAAATGCATAAAAAGAAACAATAGATACAAGAGGGAAAAAAATTTGTTGGCATGTGTGTGTGTATGTGTTGGCAAAATTTTAATGTTATCTATTAAATGATTCAAATAATTATAAAAAAGGATAAATAAGCTAATTCGTTAAAATAAAGAAGTAGCTTTTTTCAAAATAACCACGAAGTAAGGTCAGTTTATACCAATTCTATTAATTAGTTTTTAATTTTTGCATTAAATCTAAGAGAATTCAACTACTTTGGTACATTCATTTTTTCAAAGGCAAACATGACTGAGCAAAAGGGAAAAAAGGAAAATATATAGTCTTTTTCCATGAGGTCTCAACACGCTGCAGCGTCACCTTGAAGTGAGCAACCTTTTCAGCATTAGCCATTTTCATAGCATTTAGTTACATGGCCAAGGATTTTATTGAAAACTTTACTTGAAAACTTAACGTGTTCCTTGGCTGAGTCAGATAAAGTGAATTTCCAGACTTGGAATTTGTGAAGCCAGACTGTGAATTTATCCAGCTTTGAAAACCAATATGTATGTTGTACAATTGTAGTTTTTAGTGATTTATTACATATAGGCATTTACTATACCTTGCTTTAGCTCATGTAATGTGCATTTTACAGTGGAGTGTATGAAATTTGAAACTGGTGTCTATCTGCCAATAATTAAGGAAACATTCCCATTCTGCAGTACTATGAAAGTTGATCTTTCCTTTCCTTCCTCAAACAAAACTAAGCATTAACACCCGATCATCATTAATTGCAAATATTATCACAGTTTTGGTATCCAGGATCTGTATCACAAATTCTGATGGATTTTTGGTAGTCAGCTTTATATATAGCTAGGATATGTAGCAATGGCTTTGTGATAAAATTGTATTTCTTGATGGATATAAACTTGTTTCTGACTACAAATATCCCCACTTTAACAAATGACCATGAAGAGCAAGTAATGCCACTTTTTAAAATGTAAAATCCCAAGGAGGATTCCAATTCTTAATGTGTGGTCCTTACATTCCATTCTCTGGCCATTTGTGATGCTTTAATCCCTAAAACATTAAATCTTTATCAAAACTTGGCTTTTGTTTTCATTGTCCTTTTAATTTTTGGTGTTTGACATCTAAATCATAGGAACAAAGATACTTTAATGTGTACATTGTCTGCTCCAACACTTGGAGACCTATGCTTGCTTATTATCAGGATGGGAAAGGTAACAGACATATGACTTTGAAAGAGGTGTTGTTATTAGGGTATGATTGGTGGGATCCTCAATGGGGAAGATAGTGAAACGGTGTAGCATGGATGACATTACAGCAAACACCTGCTAGAGAAAATTGTGGATGGAAAAACTGCTACAGGAAAGAAATAGGTGGTAATTGAGAAAATTTATGCAAACAAACAGGCATTTAATGGTTAAACATGTGATGGAATACATAGACAATAGACACCAGATCTTTATTTCAACAAATGCATTGCTTAAGGAACTCATAAGATTTTGTAGCAATTTCTTTGTCGACAACCAGAATTGGACTGTAAACCAATGGAGATGCATTGTGGTCATTTGAGTTATGGTTCACACTTTTGTTCATATTGAAGGGTAAAAATTCATGCAACAATCCCACTTTGTTATGAACCCTTCTTGTACTATATTTATTGCGTAAATCACAAAAGGTAGAGTAATAAATTGGGGGAACATTTTCATGGTATGAATCATCTGAAGGGCCATATTGCATACTCAGATTATATGAATGTTATTTTGCATCTTGTGTCCCATCTCTACCCTGATGGTGAAATTGTGCTTGTATAGCCCTTGATTGGTTTTAAAAGCATCGGGCAGACTTTTGTTATTTTTGAAAATCTGGAATGCACAATCAAACTTATACATGACTATCATCAACTATCTGATTTGTTGGCAATAATGTGTGAAAGATGGGGGGATAAAGTATGTGTTGTCAAGATGGCCAATAAACTATTATATAAGGATTTTAAATTTTTTTGGCCTGGCAGTGTTCATCCAGACTTTTATTTGATTAAGCAAACTTGTTTTTTAAGCCAATTTCAGCTGGCACTGCCTCTTTTTTTTTTCTCTCTCCCTCTCCTTTGGCAGGTTTCAAAAAAATTAAAACCCCACAAAGATAGTTGACTAGCTCCCACTTACATTTATCCTGAGAACAATTTCTAGGTGCTTACTGCAATTTAATATTACCAAATTATCCAATTTTATTTTGTGTTTCTGAATATTTCTACATAATTCTTCTCTCTGAAGAAAACTATGAAACAGTATTAAATGTATCATAATAAATGTCAAGATAAAAATAGGAAATTCATTGCGTTTTTCAATATTAGACAGAAATTTAGAAATCCAGTAATCCAGATCTTGGACCTTTAAAATTTTTGGCCAAAGGAGCATTTAACATAATTAGTTAATTTGGTGGAATAGTGAGACGAGAAACATTCAGAGTATAGTAGGTTATATGTTGTTCAGTATTTTAAGTTGTGAACACTGACAACAACTGATTTTGAAGAAATACATTTTTTGTAAAAATAACTTTATTATAGTCTATTTATTGTATTATTACATTTAAATTTATAAAAAAAAAAAACAACCTCTAAACTGTTGGTTATTATTAGCCATTTTGTAATTCTCTTCATTGTTTCTGTAAAGGTCAGGACCAGTGCTTGTTACATTGAACCTTTAGATCACTAATAGTAGCCATTGACCATTTTGATATTAACTGAGACCTTCAACTGATCAGATTATTTCTGAAGAAATGGAATCATATCAGAGTTCACCTAGATGGATGTTTTCAGAATTAGTGCATTTAGCTGAACATTTCTATAGCCAGTTATGAGTCTCATTATGGAATTGTTTTGACTTGGTGGTGTTAAACTTTACACTGACTGAGCAGTGCACCCAACATAAAATGATAAATACTAAATTAAATAAATTAGTCAGCAACATTCAATCAGTGTTTGTTTGTAAATCATAAAATGAAGTTGAGTGTGGCTTGCTTGCTAAGTGTTTTGTAATCATAACAGTGTAGAGGGTGGGTTGTTTTCTTATTTAAGATAAAATTCTCTTCATCTTAAGGTGAAAATTAAAAAGAAAATTAATTATGCTAGTAATTTTGATCATTTAAATGATGTGCTGCCTTTCTTTCTGCTTTATTCACAAAACCATTCTGTTTTACTTTTTAAGAATGTTAATGGAAAACAACAAAAATAAGAGTATGGAAAGGCTAAACAAATGGAAATATTTTATGCCTAAAAATGCCACCATGTTGGATCCTTTCTAATGTGAATAGATACACGTATATATATCACCTTTGTTGTTAACCTCATTTGTTTTTAATGGCCTTCAATAACATAGCAGCAGCTTTCACTAACAATTTTTTAAAATTTTTTCTCAGTGCTTTTGTTATCTTGAATAAGTGAGCTTCTTTTTTTTTTGTTATTTAAAAAAAATTATCCTTTCAAAATGTTTGTTAGATGGGTAAAAAAATTTTAGTAGATTCCCATTTTCAAATGTTACATAAACAGATAAGCATAGGATCTATTGACTAAATAAATTTGAAGTGAATAAAAACATTTCATGATGTATGTACACTACACACATGCACATCCCTATGTATTCTGCTGATTTTCATTATTTCAAATAAATTCTTTTATATTTTTTTTTTCTCAGGCATTCTGTATGCCCTCAAACCCAGAGCTGGAGCAGTGAGTGAGTGTAAAGATGGGTGCTAAGAATCAGGTCACTAGGTCAAGGAAAACAAAACGACAGAAAGATGTTGTGCCTGCGACCTCGGTTGTTTCACCAGTGAAAGCAGTTGCTGAGAAGAACAACAAGAAGGATGAAGATGAAAGGGTAAAGGGAAACAAAGCCAAACAACAGGAGACGCAAAGCAGGTCCCTAAAGAGGGGTAAAAGGCGTCGATTATCCAAAACCTTGCTGTTCGACGATGACAGTGATAAAGAGGAGAGCACACCTATGGCCAAAAGGCAGAAACTTTGTGAAGACAAGGAAAGTATGCAAAATAAAGAGGCCAAAGGATGTAGGTTGGCAAAGGAGCCAAAAAGGGTTAAAGTAGTTAAGAAGAAAAAGGCAAAGGAGGTACATCAAGAGAATGAAATTAAAGAGTCAAAGAAAGTGAATGGGACAAAAAGCACAAAAATAGTGATTGAAGTTGAAAATGAGATCAAGGAGCCAAAGAAAGGCAAAGGAACAAAAATAGTAATTGAAGAAATTTGTTTAGAAAATGAAATCAAAGATTTGAAAAAGGTCAGTGTGGCTAAAGGCATGAAAATAGTTACTGAAGAAATTGCTGACGAAAGTAAAGGTAAAGAAGGTAAGAAAGTAAATGGAACAAAGAGATCAAAGGCGGTTAATGAAGAAAACGAGAGTAAATTACCAAAGGGTGGTAAGTCAAAAAAGTTGAATAAAGAACCAGTTAAACAAAAAGAAAAGAAACGTTCTAATGAAATGAAAGAGAGCAAAAAATCATCTAAGAAAACCAAAACAGCCAATAGGTGTAAATCTGTTAGAAAAGATGATGACACAAAGGAGTGTTTGGATAAAGAAAAGAATGATGATAAGAAACAAGAGAATAAAAAGGAAGATAGTGTTGAAAATAAAGATGTGGAAATCAAAAAAGAGATGAATGACATTAATGAACTTAAGGAAACTAATAGGTTAATGGATATTATTGAGATAAATAATATTATTGAGAGGGAAATTGCTAAAGATGCTAAAACTGATGGTGCTAACAAAATATTTGCTCATTGTGAAAAGTGTAACAGGAACTTTCAGAGCAAACGAGCGCATACACGTCATTTAAAGAAATGTGACACTAAGTCAGAAGAGCATGTGAAGAACAATCCACACAAATGTGATTTATGCAGCTTTCGGGGTTCCAAGCAGGCTGCATTGGTGCGACATCTTGAGACGCACGGCACTTTTAAGTGTTTGAAGTGTGACTTTGTGGGTGAAAGCAAAGAGGTGCATCAAAAGCACATGGAAGAACATCACAAACCGGGAAGTAAAATTTGCCGCGTTTGCCATATGTTTATCAACACTGACCAGATCTCAATGGTCAAGCACAAAGAAGAATGTGCTGGCAGAACACTCTTTCATTGCAAAGAATGCAATAAGGAGTTCCGGTATGAGTCCTCCATGAATATTCATTTTGGCACACATTTTCCTGATCAGCCAAAGCGCTTCCAGTGTACTGAATGCAAATATCAATCCAACTACAAGGCAAACCTGCAGAAACACATGAAGAACATGCATGAGTGCCGGGAAAAAAACATCAAATGCTTGTTGTGCGACAAACTTTTCTACAGTGAAGACAGCATGAAAAAACACCTTAAGGTGCACTCTGAAGAACGGCCATATCAGTGTGACATGTGCAGCAAGAGCTTCAAAACCCTGCCGGCTTTAAAAAGCCACCGTGATGTCCACGATCCAACGCGGCCCTATAAGTGTGGTATTGATGGGTGTACAAAAGACTTCCGAACTCCACGGTTGCTAAAAAACCATCGGGAGGAATTCCACCAACTTCTGCCAAAGAAGTATCACTGCTCTGTTGAAGGGTGTAATTTCTCGTTCTTCAAGAGAAGTCACCTGCGGCGACATGAGATAACTCATACAGGTGAGTGCGGCATGGCGTTTGTCTTTGAATCAGTGTTAAAATGATCTTTTTAAAAGAATTTTTTTGTTTTCTAAGAAATTTAATGATATGAATATTAAGGCTCAATAAGAATAATTCAAAAGTTGACTAATCAGTCAAAAGAGGAGGATAGTTTCTCATCCTGTCTGGTCACCACGAGCATAGTTTGTGGGAATTTGTCATTCATCTTGTAAAGAAACTGAACATTCATTAGATACATACAAAGGTATTAGCTGCATAGCAACAGTAAAAGTTTGGATCTACTATGTGACATTTTGATTGAACTGGTCTTCAAATAGAACCTGTAATTCGTGGCAATACCATTAGTATGGTTATATGCATTTTTGTCAAAATCTAATCAGACATCTTCAAGCGAAAATTCTGCTCACCCACTCATATAATTTTTGTGTGCAGACATTAATACTGTGTTCTGATGGCATGCTTGTAAACTGAGCACCAGTTTTTCAGGAAAAAAGTTTTAAAATTAATATTCTTAAAAATGTGGGTGAATCTTTTAGGGCAAAATTTTATAATAGATTAGATTTTGTAAATGGAAATCTTTTTAAGAACTTCAATTAATTGTTGTTTCTATTCAAGAAACATCAGTAAACATTGGTCTTTGTGAATCCTAACTAAACCACAAGAAACTGGATCCTGTAAATGAGTCTATTGTTTGCTAATTCAGCAACAATATTTTACTTATAAATGAATCTCTGTGCCAATAGCTTATCTTCTGATAAATACATGTAATCTGTATGATTTTAAAAAAAGGTCTTTCTAATTTCCCAAAGTATTCAAAGGGTTATGGACTTTAATAAAACAATCCTCATTTAGTGAAACAAATAATGAAAACCTAATTGTTTTCTAAACACACTCTTAACTTGTTTAAAATATTTGATTTCTGTAAAGTTTTTCTGCTGTTGTTTTTAATTGAGTGTGTGACAAACTGTGGGTGTCATCATTGTAAAAAAGAGTTCTGAAAATTTTAATTAAGGAAGTAGTAACTAGAGTTTATGCCATTGAGAGTAATGTTTTATAGTCATTCCCACTGAGTGATCAATGATTTTGGATGACGAGTTACTGCTAAAACAACTTTTGAGTTATGTTAGAAAAGTTTTTGCTTTTTTATAGTTGGATGGTATCATGGAGAATTATGTTGTGGCACTAGATAAAGCTGTAAAGGGCAGATATTGGGAGAAGACTGCTACAATTGGTTAACTTGACTATCAGGAAAGCAATGGGCATTTTTGTCTGTGCACTACCTGGATAAAATTATTATTCAAATCTGCATGCTGACATTGGCACATATAGCATCAATCTACCAGAGAAAACCTGGTTTGTGTTTCTTAAACTAAGCAGAGAAGAACAGGATGCAGAAGTTAGCTGCACACCTACCACAGAAAGTTTCTACTAGAATCTTTAATTTTTGTAATGTTAGTAAAGTAGAACAAGAAGAATCCATGCTAGAAAGGTATGCCAAACAAAGCTGGTCCTGACTGGGAATCAGACTAGGAGTCCAGTAGTCTACGACTTGATCACTTCTCCATGTGCCAAAGGATATGATTAGTTGTTTAGTTTTCATTTCTAGTCTCCTTCTCACTGTGAATGATTTTAAAAATGTCAGGAGCTTAGATGCTTACACTCAGTTTGTTTGCAGTCTCATTCAAGATCTATTCCTTTACATGAATAGCAAGAAATCACTAGATGTTATGAGGGCATGAGTGAGTACATTTTTCTATTTTTGCACATATTTTGGAACTTTGGATAAGCCTTGATGGCTTTCTGCCTCTTTCAACCACTAAACTGATGGATGGTAGACTAATGTGGATTGACAAAAATTTTTGGAAACACTTGCATTTGTTATGGCTCTGCTCCAATTTGGTCTATGGTTGCTAGTTACTGTTAATATTAGGAAGGTTACCACAGATCAGCAACTTTGTGATTGTCATAATTCTAACCAATAATATTACAGGTTACAAGCACTTTCAACCATGTTGAATATCTGTGTTCTTCCTATTTATGCATTATTTGCAGTTCTCATAAGTTGTTTCAGGTGTCCACTTTTATATATTTGCATTTTTTTCTTCAACAGCTGTATAAAAAATTATAATAAATGATCTAATTTGTCTGTATATTTATTCTATTTTATAAATATCTTTAATTATTCAACCTTACAAGTTTCTGTACGAGATTATGTCACATGACCTTTCACAAGCAGTTATGATGATTGTGGAAATGCAGTAAGGAAAAACTACTTGTTTTAAAGCCAGGTCATTGCATTTAAATTATATTTTTTAATTTTTAAAATAGTATTCATTACACATACACTCAGTAATATAAGTGACTATTCTGAATGTCATTTATGAGACTTGTTACAAACAAACATTAGTGTAATTGGCCAGAATAAATAAATAGGATTGCATGTTAGTATTTCTGAAAGTTAAATATTTGATCTGAATGTCGATATGCTGACTGGGCACAGCTTGTAGAATTAAAAAGAAAAAACAAACATTAACACAAACCATGTTCATCCGTAAACTACATAAAGGAGTGTGATATTTGTAGTTTGTTACTTTTTGTATTTTTATTCTGTTAGATTAATTAAAAATTAGAGCATTCAAAGTTTCAGAATAATTAGCTCTGGCAAAATGTGTATAAAGATAAAATATTGGCAAAAGAAATATAATTAAATTACATATTTCTTAAGGCTTGCACATCTTTTTAAAAAAAATTTTTTCTTTTCTTTTAATTTGAGCTTGTAAAAGAATCCTAATTAATTACGTTGATGCTGAATGTGTACAATTTTTATGCAGTTAATTTACTAACACTAACTTTCGTTTGTGATGACAAACCAGATATTATGAATAGCTGAGCATAACAAACATTTGTAAGCAGTTGAAATGCCATGATTTTACACATCTATTACTATTAATGACATAAACATAAAACTTGCATCACTATACAGAGGAAAGTTTAAAGTTATTTTTCATGTAAGGATATTTTCAGTATGGCCATCATTCCAATTGAGCACTTGTATTTATATGCACATGTTGTCCATAACTTTTTTCATAGTATCTTGGATAGTACAATGTGCGCATTTTTGGATCATTGAAAGTCTCAGGGTATAGACCATTTTTTTGACTTGCTTCTTACTCTATAAGAAACAGTTGCACGGACTAAGATCCAGGCCTGATGGTGGCTAGGGGAAGCCTTTAGTGTGGTGGTTTTTGCCACATCCACCCTCATTGACAGACGATGCAATGCTTTCTTTCAGGGTCTATTAGTCACCATATGGCAAATATCTTCATTGATACACACAATTGGCTGGCAACACCATTTGGTTAGTCCACCCTACCTACTTCACAAGTTTGCTTTTCTACTGCAGTCAGTCTGTGGTTTGCCACGTTTTCCATCTGGACACCATCTGTGGACAATAATGGAGCATGCATACATTTTTAGACTTTCCTCTTTATAATGGTACCATTTTTCTATTTTTAATTAATAATTTTTTAATAATAAATGTGTAAATTATGGCATTTCACTTGAACACACTATAAGTGAATATCTGAAAAAATATGATGCTAGTCTAAAACAACAAAAATGTTTCTTTTTTAAAATAAACTTTAAATTCTTGCATTTCATGATGATTTGGGATGTTGTTACTCTGTTGATCTCTTGTTATTTTGTATTGCTTTTATAGGTGAAAGAAATTTTTTGTGCAACTGGCCTGATTGCAAGAAAGCATTCAGGCATTCAGACAACTTGAAAGTTCACTATCTGCAGCACACCAATGAGAAACCAGTGAAGTGCAACTTGTGCGATTTCAGCTGTCGACAGAAGAGCAGCTTACACTGGCACAAACGGAAGCATCACATGGACACAACGCAGCAAAATCAGAACAACTTTGAGAAAGTTGAAAGTACTGTTCGTTTAACCAAGTTGTTTGATGATTCTCGAACCAAACTCCAGGCCTGTATAGATCTGTATGAATTCCAGTCGGATGATTCCATGGATGATACTTTGGAATCATTTTTTAAGAGGTCCGACCGCAATGCTAACAATCCTAGAACTCCTGTCCATGTTCTGCCAAAAACTCGCTCAGAAACTCCTCCACGAACACCACCACAAAACTCTTCCAAATTCTCAAAGTCTTCATTGAAGGCATCCCCAATGTCTTCAGACAAGCTGGCTGATAAGTCCGGTATGAAAACTCCCAAACTTCCTAAGAAACGAAAAGACAGACAGAAATTGTCAAACAAAGTTGCCAGAAGTCAGGGTAAATGCAACACAACGTCAGCTTCTCATAAGAAAGAAAAAACTACTGTAGGTAACCAGGAGACTTTTGAATTAAAGGGTTTGGTACAGATTGATGACACTAACAGTAAACCTATTTGGACGCCTTGTTCCTCTCCATCCTCTGTAGCTGCAGCCACTTCAGAAATTCCTAATCTGAGCACTAAAGTGACGGAGGATGCAGTGGAAGAACAAGTTGAGCCAGTGTTGCAGAATGGGCTGAATGAAATAGAAAATATCTTCCCCCATGATCCAGACTGTAATCATGATCCAGTTCAACTTGAAAACAAAGCTGATGCTAATCACGATCAAGTTTTACCTGAAAATGGAGCTGATGCTAAGCCAGATACAGATGATGAAGTGGATGATATTATGCTTAAAACTGAAAAACACACCATTGCAGTTGATGGTGTGGCCAAAGTTTGTGAAAAGGAGGCTTCACCATCTCCACCACCAACACCACCACCAGAGCAAAATTTTGATGAGAGCTCCATCATGGATGACCTTCTGAATGCCAGTAATTTATCTCCCCCTTCCAGTGTACTTGTAAAGCGTGTGGAAACTCCTGAATCAGAACCAAAATCTGAATCCGAGCCCGGTGAATCTGCACCTGAACCTGAACTCGAGTCTGATCTGGAACCCGAGCCAATTTTCAATCCTGAAATGACTTTCAGATTGAAAAGTAAGACTGAGTTTCATTTTGAGCATGAACCCATGAAACCTTGTCTTGAATCAGAGCCTGTCCAGTCACCAGCCATTGATCTTCAATCTGAAACTATTGTGTGTGATCTTGGACCAAAACCAATCCACTCTTCTGTTGAACCAGATCTGCCTCCTAATGAGTCCAAGTCAGTTCAGTCAGAGATCGAATCTGAAAGAGTAGCTGTCACTTTTGAAAGCAAATCTGATCAGCCAGATCTTAACTCTGAGCATACACACCTTAAGATTGAACCTGTTCAGCCCAATCTTGAACCAGAACTTCACACCAACCTTGGATCACACTCCATGCAGTCACATTTTGATCCAGAGCCCATTCGAGCAAATCTTAACCCAGAACCACCACCTGAGAGCCCAGAAAACCCAGCATCACCATCCTGCTCTGATCAGATGAAAGATACAAGTTCCAAGAGAGAGATTAGCTTAACAACAGAGATTTCAAACTTGCCAACAGAATCAGTGGAGGTTGGTACAAAAGTCGTGGAGCATGTTCAAGACCATCAGTCAAGCTTTGCCCCACTACCGCAGCCAAGTACTACGCCTGTTGATGATAGAGACTACCTTGGGCAGTACCTGCAAGAATTTGTCAAAGAGACTGAGAATGTTGGCAGAGATCACAGGTCTGAAGTGGCAAGCATTACACCAAGTCTCACTGAACCAGTAGTGAGCATTGAGAACAGAAATATGATTTCCATTGCAAATGAAGCATTACGACCAAGTTTTTCAGACATTGGCTTCAAGAGGCTAGATCTTGGACACCCACCAGAACGTCCAACTGTAGAGAGCTTCCATCATCAAGAAACAGCACTACAAAGACTGTCAAACTTTGCCACAGAAGGCTTGTGCCAGGTAGACAAACCACTTGATGCTTCACGACAAAGTAGTTTCATGCGTCAGAATGATGCATTTTTAACTTGCCCTGCACCCACAAGTGGTTTTGTCAGGTTTTCTGAAAGTGAAGCTTCTTTGCAAAGGCAAAGAACATCTTCATTGTTTCAGCACACAGGAACCAGACATCACAGACTCCCAGACACAGCCTTGCCACGGCCAACCAATCCAACAATACTGCGAGGTCCAGCTGGAATGACTGGAGAAGACTTTTTGTCTCATGCAGGAGCAGTAGCTCAGAGTGTTCCTCGGAGCTCGTTTCACAATTCATGGTCTGGACAGGAACTACAGTCCCATCACTGGAACCAGCCCTCATATCTTCAGCCTCCAGTTGACAGGCAACCCAGCACAGCTGCATCTGGTTTGCTGGGGAAGGATTCATACCTCACCAGCCGAGATTTAATGTTTGAGTCTTCCTGTAGGGGCGTGACTGATCGTCGGATGTTCACAGGGCTGTCGTCTCCACAGCCTCAGAGAGAGCTGACCTGTGATGCTTTCCCACTGGAGCGGTTCGATTTGGGTAGCTACTTCAGCACTCATGCATACTCAGGAGCTTCCCCACTGGAGTACTCTCGTCCAAATTGTGGGACCACGCAAAAAAACTATGACGATCGCTACAGGCAGCCAGTTACCATGACAGATCTCAGGGCTTTGCCACAATCAAACACATCAGATATGTTTGGCAGCATCAATGTAAATTCATCGTTCAATTTGGAAAAATGCATGTACTCGCATGAATCAGTTTATCATTCACAACACCTGCCTGACAATACCAACAGTGCTTTTCTGACTCACAGTAACCCCACCCACCACCAGGCAGGCTACTTCAGCCGTGACTACTCACGTCGAGCCCTCTACTCTCAGGGCAACCCATATGCACTTATGGACGAACGTCAGTACTCAACCCCAGCAAAACTCACCCAGCACCCAACAGGGGTGTCACAAGACAGAGATTTCATTCCCCGACTAGCTAACACAGATAGCCAGTTACAAGAATCATATCGATGCAATGTCCTTTACAATGTTATGAATCGATATTTTGAATAACACACCTGCTAAAATACCTCATTGCAGTGGTTATCACCAGAGGGAGCCAGCCAACCTCATCATACCAAACTTTTTAATATTTCAACAAAAAAACAACAAACAAACAAAAAATCCAAAACAACAAAGACATTTTCATGTAGTTTTTATGATGTTGTGTGTTTCAAATTTTACGCTGTTATGGATGTTTTGACTTGTGTATATCTTTTATTTGTAGGGCTTTACTTTTTAAACTAATTTTTTTCCTTTATATAGACGCGGTTTGATTTACCCTTGTGTGACTTTCCGCATCGAATGTGACTACATTTTTGTAAAAAAAAGAAAAAAATTCCAAAAAAAAAATCCAAAAAAAAAAATCACAGTTTTGGCTACAGAATAACATATATATATATAGAAAATTACATTTTTAGGACATATTTTAAGTATTATTTCATGTTGCAGGCAATGAAATGGATTACATTCTTTCTGAAGCAAAATACTGATTTTATACAGAGAGGTTTGAAGTAGAAGTCTTTAAATCACCTGGAGATGTGCTTTCACTTTTAGTTTGGGTATTTGATTTTGGGAAATCATTCTTCATCTTGACTGTCTTCCTTGAATACTATGTTATTGCTTTTTGGGCATTTTCTTCCTCTTATTCTAATATTTGCATCTGACTATTTATTTGTCTTTTAATCCTGTAATGGGTGAAATGATTGCCACTTTAAAATAATTCTTCTGTTCATTAGCCTTAAGGAATCCACTGACATGTTACATAAGATTGAAACACACTCAAGAATGAGAGATGTGGGCCAGTGCAATTAGGATTTTAATTAAATACATTTTTATGGGTCTTTGGTATGGTAGATTCCACTCTAAATGGTACCACTTGACCTCGTTTTTTAAAAGTATTATGAAAAATTTAGATGATTTTGTAATTTTTTAAAATTACATTTGTTATTAGTAGTTACTCCCTTGGAAATCTATTCAAGATTTTTTGTTTCTTAGGACTGAAGAAAGATATACATTTCTCTCCTAATTGGTGCTAGGAATACTGACCAGCAATGTAGGTCAGTTGTTTTAGTTGAGTAAAATGAAATTACATAATCCGTAGACTTCCTCATCTAGCTGGCAAATCATTCCAAAAGACAGGACCAGCTTGTGCGAATGTCTTCCAGTGTTGCTTCTTCTTGACCTTAACCATTGTGCTTCCAATGTTCTTGTTCCTTGTCAAATATTTTGTGAAATTTCATTTGCAAAAGAAATGTTTTTCCAAAAATTATTTTTGTTAAAGGTGACTTTCTATTTAAAAAAAAAACAACCAGCCAACTGCACACTCATTGATTTCTATTTCTCAGCATACAGTGTTTTGCTGTTGGACATTGCCATACACCATTGCCCTATGTTGCTGGAAAGATTAACAAGATGAAATTTTAATTTCTGAGTCTGGTAATTATCTAAGTTATAGACTTCTTGTTCTGTGGATTTTTGGATATTTCAAAAATGAAATTTAGAGCATGTATTTGTTAGACAAAGCTGCTTACATCTAGTATCATTTTTATTTAACCACTAAATAAGTTGTTTTTTTTTTTTAATAGTGTACAGCCAGTTCATGTGATTGTCATCAACCACATACGAGGTCTGTCGAAAAAGTATCCAACCTTAGGCTGGGAAAAAAAAATTACGTACTTGGTGGGGTTCAATTGCTAATCCCCTTCAAAGTAGGCCCTTGTGCCTCCACACACTTAGCCCAGCGATCCTTCCACTGTTCGAAGCACGTCTGGAATGCTTCCGGAATGGCTCTCAGCTCCGCCGTCGCATTCCGCATGATGTCCTCTCGGCTCTCAAAGCGGGAGCCTTTCAGTGGCATCTTCATTTTTGGGAACAACCAGAAGTCAGAAGGAGCCATGTCTGGAGAGTAGGGAGCCTGGCGAATGAGCGAAATGCCTTTCTTTGCCAAGAAACCTTGTATCAGCTATGACAAATGAGCTGGGGCATTGTCATGAGGCAGCTGCCAGTTTTGCGAGGCCCACAGATCTGGTCTCTTGTGCCAAAACTGCATCACGAAGACACCAGAGAACTTCCTGATAGTACTCCTTTGTAACTGTTTGTCCTTCTGGTGCGTATTTGTGATGCACAACGCCTTGGTAGTCGAAGAAAACAGTCAGCATCACCTTGATTTTGCTCCGGACCTTGGCGACGTTGGGTGTTTCCACTGTGACGACTGAGCTTTGGTTTCCGGGTCGTACCCGTACACCCACATCTCATCTCCAGTTATCACGGTATTCTGGAACTCAGGATCCCTGTTGGCAGTATCCAGCAGGTCCAGCGCAACCCTCAAGATGAAGTTGTTGTTGTTCCTGAGAAAGCAGCTTGGGCACAAATTTTGCTGCCACTCTGAACGACGATCCTCCATTATCAAGGTCCGCACTTTCTCAATAACAACTACATTGCGGCTTGTTGACGGCCTCCTGGAACGCTGGTCACTCTGCACCGATGTGCGGCCATCTTTGAACCTGTTGTACCATTCTTTTATTTGGGTAACACCCATAGAATTGTCACCTGTTGAATTTTGCGAATTGTTTCCGCTTGGGTATCTCCAAGCTTTTGGCAAAACTTGATGCAAGATCGTTGCTCTACACGTTCCCTCATCACGGGCGAAATGAAAATGCGACGAGTAAGTATTACAGCACCTAATACGCTGACTGCCTTACAGCAACTGACGCATCCAGCAAGCCTGCCAAAAACCACGCATGCGGCTCCATTATGCACACTTTTGCCTCCCTAACGTCATTACTTCCCACGGGAAAAATAGAGTCGGATACTTTTTCGACAGACCTTGTACGTATAGTTTGTCCTTTGTTACTTGTGAATAATAAGAAAAAAATCCATACTAATAGAAGATAACCACGATGAAGACAGAAAGAATAATAATATTGTTTACCAAAGCTTTTTTTCTGTTTAAAAAACATGACTATATTAACTAAAATAAAGTTTCAGTCCATGTTTTGTTCCAAAACTGAATTCTTTATTTCATCATGAATTTTTTTCTCAGAAGAAAGATAAAACCAAGCCTATTGTACATCTTTCTTGAAATAGATCTAGAATATTTACACTGTTTACTATTAAGTGAACATCTTTACCTTCTCTCCCATAAACTCATACTCAAGTCCTGCCATAGAACACGTGTTGTTGCACGGGAAAGGAAGAAAAGCCTTATTAGAACTCTTCATTTATTGATGTGGGAGGAAACCAAAGGAAATCCATGCAGCCATCTGGTGAAGAAAAGTGAGAAGAAACCATGCCAAGGGAGATATGCCACCAAACCAAGCCAGTCCCTGCCAGGAATAAAACTTAGGCTCTCTACCTTGGCAGTCTAGTAGTCTCACACCTGCCCTGTTTATTTACATATTATTATTCAGCAGATTTAACTTTTTACCTCAAAGTGGCTGCTATAGCTAACATTGAAATGTTTTCTCAGATGCCTCCAAATACTCCATACCCATGATCTTACATCACCATGTTAGTGCAAAAACAAACTAGCTTTAACCTTCTACATTCATTTTCTTTACATATACATAATTTTTTAAAAGATCATTTCTAATATTGAAAATGGTTAATCATGTCTGGTAATTATTCTAAACATCTTTGAAGTTGGAATTTAAGTGCGGTTTATAAATTATGGCAAGAAGAACCTTTTAGAGTGGAAGGTGTAGGTATGTGGATAACATTTAGAAATAATAACACAAAGTGTTACTGTCAGATCTTGGTAGAATATATAGGTGCACTATTCTGAATACAATAACCATTTTTACATACTCAGCTATCCAAGAAGGATGTAAATCATCAAACATCCCTTTCAAAATACTTTATTTGAATATCAGTCTTTCTTATATTATAGCAATCATATTTTGTATAAAGTCTCTCATTTCAATAAATTTTGTACACAAAAGTTCAGTAGATTTATAAATGCATTTTACTTAACATTTTAGTTAATGAAGCCTACCTCTTGTAATTGTATCTCAAACCCCTGAAGATTTCCCTGCCAATCTCACCTGCTTCAAGCACAAACCATGCTGAAAAAGTTGTTTCAAACTCATTCCTATTTGTATTTTTAAGAGGATATAACCCAACTATTCAAGCACCTTTATTAAGAAACATACTTTGGAATGTTGAATATTTTTAGTTATATTTTGAGTTGTTTCCCTTGAATGACTTAATGTTCAAGAAAGAAAACTCAATTA